>CM076573.1:161967127-162494932 GCA_034641835.2 Pinus albicaulis | reverse complement strand
CCTAACCAATGTACTTTTTTCTTGTAGTGCTTAGTCATCTCAACCGCTATACTACTTTGACCTTGGTCCAACCGGTCATTATGGCCCCTCCCTTTGCTTCAATGCCTCAGCCACCTCAATAGGAATCTACTCTCATTACGAAATCATTTTCAAAGGGGGGAAAACTCAAAAAGAAGGAACCTAAGGAAAAAGCCCCCCATACAACTCTTGCTCCTCCTAAGCCTCCAAAGTTGTCACCTTCACACACTTTGTGTGATTTTGTTGGGCATGCCACCCATAATTTTCTTAATCTTCCTCTTCTCAAACATGTGGTGAATGAGACGTTTCCTGAATCTAATATCCTAGAGGTCCATGTTACCTTACCTGATTCAACTAAGAAACTCAAATCGTTGGGCATGAACCACCTATGTGCATTGTGTGATATTTATGGCCATTATTCTCACCATTTTCCCCATCTCAATGACTTTTGTGACACCCTTGAGGTTGTTTTCCAAATATAGACTGCCTGTAGTGGATCATGTACTCCTCTACCTGTGAGTTCTGCTTTAGCGGAACCAGGGGAAATTTCTGCACCCATTGTGATAATTCCCCCCGATTTCAAGATGATGGAACCTTCGGCCACTATCCACTATATGTCGTCATCCATGAGATCCATGGTGGAAGACCCCTCCAGGGCATCCCCTTCTGTTTCGACAAAACCTCCTTCAACTATCACCCTGGGCTCTAGATCGCTAGATGTTTCATCTACTAGCTCTTTGTCTACCCTCCATAGCGGTGCATATGTGAACCATATCTCTCATGATGATGCATTAGGTATCCCCACCGCGTCATGTGGTATTTCTTCTGCAAGTCCCCCCATCTTTCATTTTGATGAAGAAATTATGGAAGCGATGACCACCCCTAACTTTCCCTGGGGTTATATGCACCATCGTGTGTACTTCCTTCTGTAGAAATCCCATGACCAGTATGTTTTGGAGTCTAAATAATTCATCCCCGATGAGGTCGATTGGTTTAGAAATCCCATTCCTGCACCAGATTCTTTCGAAGAAGTAAATATAGCCAATATCTCTCCTACCATTAAAATTAACATTTCCGATAAACCAAGGGTAAGAGAAAACATTACCTTGGGTGCACATTGCACCCCGAAAGAAATTGAATATTACACTAATTTATTCAAGGAATTTCATGATGTTTTCACCTGGTCCTATTCAGAGATGCCCGAACTCGATCCCGCCATTATCGAACACCATATCAATACATGGCCCAATGTCAATCATGTCTATCAAAAGTTGAGACCCATTAATCCTTCCATACGAGAGGCTATCAAAGCCAAAATCGATAAGCTCAAATTTATATATCCCATTGACTACACCACTTGGTTTTCTAACCTGGCTCCCATTCTCAAGAAACAAGGCACCATCCGTTTCTACACTGACTTTCGCAACTTGAAAAAAGCTTGTCCCAAAGACAACTTCCCCACACCATTTATTGACTAAATCATTGATGAGTGTGTGGGGCATGAGGTATTATATTTTATGGATGGTTTCTCCAAGAACAAACAGATTGTTATTCATCGTGCTGATCAGTTAAAAACCGCGTTCATTATTCTGTGGGGAATTTCTTATAGGGTCATGTTGTTCGGCCTAAAGAATACCAGAGCCACCTTCCAGCGGGCCATGTCATATTTTTTCCATGATTTGGCTCATATTATCCTTGCCTACCTTGATGACCTCATTACTCATTGTAGGCATCAGGCGCAACACATTCATGATTTTCGTATTTTCTTTCTCTGATGTCGCAAGTATAATATCTGCCTCAACCCATTAAAGTGTGTCTTTTTCATTCCCGCCGGTTGTCCCTTCAGCTTCATTGTGTCCAAAGATGGTATAAAGCTTGATCCCCTCAAAGTTCAAGCCATTCTTGAGCTTCGCATTCCTCATACCTTGCACCATTTACAAAGCATTCAAGGCAAATCCAACTTACTTCGTTGGTCCATCCCTGACTATGCTGTAGAAATTATACAACAAGCATGTATATCATGGATTCAATCCGATCTAAAAATGTACTAAAGTTAAATACTGAATCGCTTATACAAATAAATGGCGGAATTAAAAACATAATCGCCAATCACATGAAGCAAAGAAGAATCAATCAAACCACAACATAGATAATTTCCCGGGGAAAGCTTGTTGCTCAAAACCCCATTATCTTCTACTGTATATTTAGCATGGATACATGAAAAAATTTCATACAACTCTTCTCATAAGAGCCCTGTAGAAATTATATGAACTAAGCATGCATATGTCCTAGATTCACCTGACCTCACACTATTTAAATTTATGCAAGATACTGAATCAATTCCACTTGTTAATCTTTGCGGAAAAATTAATTGCACACACATGTGAAGCATAAACAAAAATCAATTGCACATAACACAATTTTTAACCGGGAAAGCCTGAAGATGAAAACCCCAACTATATATTATGTATCATGGAATCATATTACAATCCTCATACAAATCTTATCAAGCTCTCAGTACAGTACAATTGTCATACACTAATCAGGAACAATCTTGCAAATCCATGCACCGATCTCTGCCCCCTGCTAGCCTACCTCCACTACACAATCCCTGTTGAAGAATAGCTCTGAATGAATTTGAATTTCTCTTGCCTTGAATGCGCAATCCTCATTGGAAACTCCAATGTGTGTGTGATGCAATCAATGCATCACTATAGTCACAACAAATAGTCCATCTTGCCCTTTCACCTATCTCTCCACTGAAATTGCCATGCACTGTAGTTAACTGTTGTATTGTTCATTTGATTAATGAGTTATTATTTTTGAATTAATTAAATAATTAATTCAATCCACTCTCACTAGTGTATCATTTAGTTAGAATAGATAAAACTATCTCAACTGAGTCTAACTGAGTTAAACTAAATACAACTTTGTAATGTTCCCAAATTTTCCGACAATAATTTGGAACATTAATTTTTGCTGATTTCACCTAGGAGGAGAATAAATGGGTAAGGAGGCCCATGCATAATGAAAATATCAATAAAATCCCTCTACGTATGAAAGGGGATCATCATTGGAACTGCTTTTCACACCCTCATGTGTGAATTGGGTTATTTGCAAGTGGACAAGGTCAAGTTTGACCAAGTCAACAGCGTTGGGCCAAGAGGTGGAGCACACTTAGAGAAGCAGCATAGTATGAATGAGGAAAGGGTTATTTGGTGGAGGAAACCATAAATAGGAGTGGGACCCATGGAGAGGGGATTTCACTTGTTTAAAAGGAGGGCAAGGAAACCATTGTTTCTCATGCTTGTATTATTCATCTCAATTGTCCATTAGACAATTGTGCATTCTTTGCTGCTTATCAATAATTTCCGGAGGAATTCCTGTTTAGGATTCCTTCTCCTTCTTGAGAGGTCTCGTGAGGGATTTTTCTTCATTTTCCTCACATCTAGACTTGAGGCCAAGCATCCTCCATCAAGACAACGTTATTTCTGCAGCAGATTAATGTTGTGTTGTTGGGTGTTGCAGTGAGGGTTCACTACACCACCTTCATCAGCTATTTTCAGAGGAGGAGTCCCTATTTCCTTTAAGATATCAGATTGGAGGCATTCCAAAGCCTATTGTAGACTTTGGCATCAAGGCCAACCCATTTCCTAGCCCTACAACACAGTTCCATCTAGTGACTGCCTTATTTTGAGAGGAGCATTTGCAGTGGGGCTCTTGCAGAGGATTGGAGGGAGAGATATTTGGTGAAGGGGTCAGCCTTTCACTTGAAAGATCCATTGGAGGATGCATATTCAGTTTGAGCATTAGATTCAGCCATCTCCATCTAGTTCTATTTTTTAGTTGTTGCAGCTACCCAGCAGCTCTGACATTTCTATAGAATTGCTATTTTGTATGTTTTGTAGCCAATCCTTTTAGGGATTGTGCATTATTGTTTCCAAGGGTTGACATCTTGCTCCCCCTATTTTATTTGAGCCACATATTGATATATTTGTGTATTGACACTCTTATGCAGCAGTTTCCCTTCATGTACTGCGCAGTCATAGCTTGAGTATGCATATATAGCAATGGTTTTTTCATGATTCATGTACTTGTATCTTGAGGCTGAGCATGGGCTATCTTGTATAACATTTCCTCAAGATCTTGTACTCAGTTGTTGCTGCTATTTCTTAATAAAATGGCTATGCATTTCTCTCATGTTTCTATGAGTTGAGTGTTGCTGCTGCACCATTATTGTGCTTGCTTATTGTTGGGGCTCCAACTCTAGAATATCTTGAGATATTCCCATTGTTGTAGCATTTTCCTGAAAATGGAATATTACGTGGTATCAGATCCGAGGTCTTGAGGTTGAGACTCGCGTAGCATGGTGGGTTTTAATATCTCGTGTGTGGGTAGGGCCCACAACCACGTGTCCGGGTCTGTGTAATGAGGGGTGTTGCGCAAGGGCCCTCACCCTCAGATGCTCCGGTGGGGTTAGGCCCACCCTTAACACCTTGGGATGCCGCCCTCACTAACATTTCGAGCTTATGGTGTAGTGGGTAAAAGATATGAGTAAAATATCTACTCATGATCTACCTAGTAGCCAAGAATAATGTCGTAGCAGCTCATGAGAGGCATGCTTGTATTATTCATCTTAATTGCCCATTAGACAATTGTGCATTCTTTGCTACTTAGCAAGAATTTCCGGAGGAGTTCCTGTTTAGGATTCCTTCTCCTTATTGAGAGGTCTCTTGAGGGATTTTTCTTCATTTTCCTCACATCCAGGCTTGAGGCCAAGAATCCTCCATCAAGACAACGTTATTTCTGCAACAGATTAATGTTGTGTTGCTGGGTGTTGCAGTGAGGGTTCACTACACCACCTTCATCAGCTATTTTCAGAGGAGGAGTCCCTCTTTCCTTTGAGATATCAGATTGGAGGCATTCTAGAGCATATTGCAGACTTTCGCATCAAGGCCAACCCATTTCCTAGCCCTACAGCGCAGTTTCATCCAGTGACTGCATTATTTTGAGAGGAGAATTTGCAGTGGGGCTCTTGCAAAGTATTGGAGGGAGAGATCTTTGGTGAAGGGATCAGCATTTCACTTGAAAGATACATTGGAGGAGGCATATCCAATTTGAGCATTAGATTCAGCCATCTCCATCCAGTTCTATTTTTGAGTTGCTACAGCTACCCAGCAACTCTGGAATTTCTATAGAATTTCCATTTTGTATGTTTTGCAGCCAATCCTTTTAGGGATTGTGCATTATTGTTTCCATGGGTTGAGATCTTGCTCCCCCTATTGTATTTGAGCCACATATCGATATATTTATGTATTAACACTCTTATGCATCAGTTTCCCTTCATGGACTGTGCATTCATAGCTTGAGTATGCATATATAGCAATGGTTTTGTCATGATTCATGTACTTGTCTCTTGAGGCTGAGCATGGGCTATCTTGTATAACATTTCCTCAAGATCTTGTACTCAGTTGTTGCTGCTATTTCTTAATAAAATGGCTATGAATTTCTCTCATGTTTCTATGATTTGAGTGTTGTTGCTACACCATTATTTTTCTTGCTTATTGTTGGGGCTCCAACTCCAGAATATCTTGAGATATTATCATTGTTGTAGCATTTTCCTGAAAAAGGAATATTACAGTGGTATCAGAGCAAGATCTTTGGCTTAGCCTGTGGCTTCAAGCCAAAGTGTTGTACAGTAAGGAGCAAGGTCATAATGATGAATAACATGAGTTTACTCTCATCAGTTCTCAGATCTAAGAAGAAACTCTCCAAGGAGGTTGAACAAGAAGAAGAAAGAGGAAGCAGTGAAACTCCTAGAAAGTTTCAAGAGCAGAAAGATATTCTGATCAGATATACAAGATCTATACATGAGGAAAATTTTGAATCCTCATCTCATGGATATGTGCACTTAGACATATCACCAAATCTTCAGTGTTCTGTCTGTGATTTCTTCATGAAGAGGAAGAAAGGAGGTGTGCCCAAAAATGAGACTCTTAGAGAGTATTTGGAAGAGTATGAAGCTCAATCCAAGGAGTTCAAAGATAACTTGAATTTCCAAGGATTCTGCAAGATCAAGGAGAGAAAATACACAAAGGAGGATCAGCATGGTAAGGGTATATTTTATCTATCTATCTTTGATGGATCACCTAAATGTCCAGTCAGGGTTTGGGTGGAGGAGCTAGATAACTTTGTACAACAACATCAAGTTTCAGAGATTGAAGCCATCAAAGCAAAAGCACTGCATTTTGAAGGTAAAGCATATTCTTGGTGGTTGTTTGAGTCTCTTTCCTTGAATAATTTCAATAAATCTACTTATGCAAGTTTTATTGAAAGATTGATAGAAAGGTTTGATGAATCTCCATGTGTATCATCTTCTATTGACATTGTCAAACCACATCAGATGAATCTTTTGCATGAGTTGGAAGGGTTTATGAATCCCACTCCATTTTTGAAGACCATGGAAAAAGGTGTAAGTTTGTTTGATGCCTTTCCAAGGGAAATATCTGCATTGAGTGAAGGGTCCTCTTCTCAAGAGGAAAGCATGAAGGTTTCTCCTTCAATAGATGACCAAGATCTAAGGTATCTCATTGATGATGGGACAATTTTAGTTATTGAAGAGGAGGAGAAGGCAAGAAATGATAACGCAGTCACAAAAAAGGCACCTCAAGCACCTAATGAAGATGAATTTGGAGCACTTGCTCCAAGGGGAGAAACTCTTGCACTCTTGCAAGGGGTTCCACAAGGTCTCACACATAAGGCTCTTGGTATGACACTTGAGCAGCATGTACCATCATTGTCAAATGATGAGATCTTGGAGATGGAAGGAGGAAAAGAGGAGGAAGGACATCACAAGGTGGAGAACATGAACCCTTCTCTACTTTAGAGATTGTAATCACAAATAAGGCAAGAGGACCTATGCATTAAAGGTAGGAGAAAATTTGTCTACCTACATCCACATTCTACTCTATGCCTTGACACCTCTTTGCAAGGAGGTACTTTACTAGGAGCACCTCTTGATAGGAGGAAATCTAAAGTGTTCTCTCAACTATGGGAAACATATACATACTTGGCTAAGAAGGGAGCTTTGGGAGAAGCTAGCACATCACAGAGAATCTCTCATGAATTCAGGAGAGAGATGAGCAGTTTCCTAAAAGGGGCATTGCTAACTCCCACTCAGAAATCTGCACTGAGATAGGAGAAATCAGAGATCTATGATGGCATGAGCATGAGGACACATGGCAACTCCATATCTTTGGGGCACCCCATTATCTCTTCCTTCACAATGAAGATTTATAAAGATAGCAAGGGGATCCTAACCCTCTTATATACATGGGCCAAAAGGAGGAGGTTTTGGAAAACAAGGACTTTCCAAGTGGAAGTTGATTTCCATGTACTCCAATCTTGTCTTGGGCAAGATCAGCTGCAAATGGGGTAGCAGATTATGATGCTCCAACATGTTCTTTTGATATCAAGGATGTCAAATATGGGAGCCATGAGAAGACAGAAGCTACATTTCAAACCTCTACAGCGTTGTCATTCTTGGAGAGCTTGGATCCTTATTGGAGTTCCAAACTCAAGATGGAATACTCCAAGGACCTTTTCACATGTGGGGTTCTTGATGGGGAAGTAGTGGATGAAAGGTTCAAGGTGGTAGATGGTGTTCTATATTTCTACAATCTTATTCTTTTGGTTAGTGACTCCAAACTCAAGGAGGGACTACTTGATGCCATCTATGAAATCCTACTTTCCAAACCCACTGGTTTTTTCAAAGCATATCATACTCTCTTGGGTGGATTCATATGGGAAGGTTTCAAAGAATAGGTGCACTCTCATATGAAGATGTGCATGGATTACTTGGTAGAGGAGGAGGAGCATAGCTCTTGGGAAGAGCCATCATTCACATCTCCTTATCCATTGAGTGTGAGGGGGAACTCATCCATGAGTTACCCCACTAATGTAAAACAAGTATATAGAGAGGCTTTTCCTTTTGAGCATTATCATGTATCTCCTATATGCTTATATTTTTCTAACACTCATTTACAGAATATAGCTCCAAAAAGGGGCACTATTTATGATAGGTTTCATGGGCTACTCAAGGCCATGAACCATGTTGATGCAGGTCATTCATTGGAGGGTCTTGGCAAGAAATTATATTCTTCATGGTGTGATTCTTTTACACTAATTATGATGCATTTCCTCCAAGCATTCAGAAGAGATGATGCAACAAACAAGTGTTGGGGAAGGCACTTGTCACATCCTATTCTATGGCAGTTAAGGATAAAACTGCGTTGGTTGCACATGAGGGAACATCTTCCTTCTGATTTATCATACATGGCAGCTAGCATGATCCTAATCATGATCCCACAAGCTGAAGATGTCCTTATCTTTGTTGGGGGCATAGTTGGAGGAGAGGCACACTTGTTGAATGTGCCCTTGGGGGAAGGATTTCCCCATTATTTTTGCATTGCATGCTTCAATGGGAGCATGAGATTTTGTATGGCCACTATGATAGATCACTTGTCTCTTTGTAAAGTGAGCCATATTTTTTTTGGTAACATGCCTCTCATATGTATTGGAGAGGAGTTTTTCTATGGATTGCCAAGATGGGAGGTAGTCCACTTCATTTTCATGATAGCATGGAGATGGGAGACTATCATGAATCATGAAAATCCCAATGATTATCATCACTTCTATCTTGAGGAGGCCATGGGTCAGCAAGAAGGTTTCCACAACAACCTTCCGTTTCTTCATGATGAGAGCCCTTGGGTTTATTCACCAAAGGCCAACTTGCATATTGAGGGAGGACCATTGGAAGACAGAGCTATTGTAGAAGATTCAGAGCAATGGTGGAGACTAATAGATGAGGAGGACAAAAGAGAAGAAGGGGAAGTTTTTTAGCACCCTTGCAGTTTCTTGAGGACACGAAACATTTGGGAGGGGGAGACTGTAATGTTCCTAAATTAGCTTCAGCTAATAGGAACATTAATTTTTCCTTGTTTATTTTTGCATTTCATAATTGATGAATAAATTGTAAAGGAGGACATGTAAAACTCCTGAAAACCAAGAATAAATCAATGCATATGTGAACAAAGACATATCTGGGCTATACAAGTAAACTCCTACAGGTGTGAATGGGTTAAATCACAAGAATGGGTCATCTTTGACCAAGTCAAACAACGCAGTCTAGATGCATTGATCCTCTTTGAGGGACAGCGCAGTTCTAGAAGGAGGTTGTAATGTGAAAAGGGTTAAGTGATTCAAGGTGGTTTAGAGTTTGGAAAGACTCCTATATTATAAAAGGAAGAGGAGGGAAGCAAGGAAAAGGTTGTTGAAGATTATCATTTCACAAGGAATTGTCTACTAGACATCCCTTGTTGGGCATTCCTGTTCAGGAATCCCACCTCCTTCCTTGAGCAGCTCTTGGAGGAGAATTGTGCTAAACTTGTCCACTATCAAGCTTGGGCCAAGCTTCACCTTACATTACAACACTGATCATGTTGAGGGTTGAGTTTTCTTATGAGCTACAGCAAGTGGAAGACTAGATCTGCTTAGATCTAGATGATAGCAGTGGCTCTTCTCAGTGAGTGTGTCTTTTAACCTCTTGGAAGAGTTCATTAGCTGATTGCACTTCATATCTACATATTGGAATTAGGAAAAATCATTCTCAGAAGCTAAAGCATTGTTCCTCTCCCTAGGACAACGTTATTTGTAGATCTACAGCTGCAGGGTGTTTTTCCAACGTTTTGGAGGAGAGATCTTCGGTGTTGGGGTTATTCCTCTCACTGTGGTGATCCATGGATTGGCCAACCAATCCATGTTTGTTTCAGATATTATCTGCTATATACTTGTATTATTCATAAATTTTGAATCATTCTAGAGATCTGAATTCTTAGATCTCAGATCTACTTCCGCTACTTCATGTTTTGAGCAAAACCCCAAGGGGAATGTATATATCAGCCTTTCTTGTACATGGATATGTATTGGATCTAACTCTTTATGTAAAGATCTGATATAGATCTGAAGAATTAATAAATCACTGCTTCAGCCCTAAAAATAACGTTGTCATGGTTTTGCAGTCTTTTCTCATGTGTTGCAGCACTTCTTTTGGGACCTTCCTTTTTGAAAAGATCTGTTTTTCTTAGTCTAAATCATTTGAATCTTATTATAAGTTTACATACTGATGCTAATGCATAAAATAAGTTAATCCATTCATAAAATCATGTTTTATAAGCTTCAGTAATTTCTGCATACTCCTAGTCATGGGAAATCAGGGTTTTCTAGCCTAGTCAGGAATGGAGGAACTGTTTAACATAGACAAACGCATTTTTTTTTACTGAAATTTTGCATGGAGGTTACATATAGCCTGAGATAACATACCCCAGAGCCGTTTCCCTTATTTTTATGCATATCTCTAAATAAACTCATTTTAGGGCCAAAATCATCACTTTTCCCCACCTTTTTGCCCATAAAATGTTGTATAAGGTTGCTGCTGCATATTTAACTGAAGATTTAGTGTTTTGAAATCCGTATAAGAAATATTTTTGTAGCTCCACATTGGTAATAACTCATATTATTCCCAATAATGTAGCTGTTCCAATTTGGGAACATTACAGTGGTATCAAAGCAAGATCTTTGGCTCAGCCTGTGATGAATAACAGGAAAGAGGTGTTGTAATATAATTTGTGTGGGTAGGGCCCACATCCATGTGTCTGGGTCTGTGTAATGAGGGGTTCTGCGCAAGGGCCCCCACCCTTAGATGCTTCAGTGGGGTTAGGCCCACCCTTAACACCCTGGGATGTCGCCCTCACTAACAGTTTGAGCTTTTAGTGTAGTGGTTGGATCTACAGTGGTATCAAAGCATGATCTCTGGCCCAGCCAGTGGATCTCAGCCATCATGCTATCAAGGAGAGAGAATATGAAGACTCCATTTCATGGAGAGAAAAAGGAAGATAAGCTCACCAAGCTTCTTCTGAAATCTGTACAGAACATTCAAGAAGAATTTGAGGAGATGATGAGGGAGATTGGTACAGGATCTCCAAGATGGTTTGAAACTGAGTCAAACTCTAGATTTTCTTGTAGGGAATGTGAGCATGCAACTACACCCTATGATATACAGCACAGTCGCATGGCCAATTTTGCCATGAGAGAAGAAGGAGAAGAAGGAATGCTGAAGCGAGGAACTCTTAGAGGTTTCTTGCATGAGTATGAATCTCAAACCTAGATTTTTAGAGATCATATTACTTTTCCAAAGTTTTCCAAGATCATGGTGAGGAGGAGCAAGCAACATGATGAGGATAGATTTCTTCTATCTATCTTTGATGGTTCTCCTACTTGTTCAGCCAGGGCTTGGATGGAAGAGCTAGGCACCTTTTTGCAACAGCATCAGATTTCCGAAGATGAAGCCATCAGAGTAGCTGCACTTGGGATGTAAGGTATATGCATGGTGATTATTTGATTCATTTACTTTGAAAAATGCAAATACCTCTTCCTATGCAATGTTCATTAGAACTTTGATAAAGAGATTTGGTAGGAGGAATTCTGAAATGCATGTAGAGGAAACAAACACATTCAAACAAACAAAATCCTTGCATGTAATGAAGAAAAACATAGACTCAGAATCATTCCATAAAACCATGAAGGAGGCTGATCTCTTACATGATGCTTTATCGGAGGTAAGATCTTCATCTTGTATTTTGGCACAAGGAGGCAAAGAGATCCCTTTCCAAAATATGATCTAATCATTGGAGGGTTGCCCACTCATGCTGAGGAGGCTGAGGGCAACAAAACTATTATTTCTAGAGTTGATCTAGCACCTCATGTAGAGGGAAGAGGATATCTTGCCCCAACTAGAGGGATTCTTGCATCTTTGCAAGGAAGTCCCGAGGATCTCATTCATAGAGGTCCAAGCACAACCAGTGAGCAGCATGATTGTGCAGCATTGCAACTGGAAGGAGGAGGAAGGAAAGGAGAGAAGCATCATGTTATGAAAGGCACACATCCTTCTCTATTTCAGAGAGCTAGTGCAAAGAGGAGACAGACTGTATTGCGCTATGATAGCAAGGGCAAGGTTGCCCAACCATGTGTACAATCCACTCTTGACATTGATGTCTCATTGCATAGAGGCATTCCACCAAGGAGGCCACCTGATCTATCACTGATGAAAGACATCTTGTATTTGGATTCACCGCTCTTGAATTTTGGAGAGGTGAAGATTTTGGAGGAGAAATTTGGCATGGGGGATTTCAAAGTAGTAGACAACAGCATGAGGAGAGCTTCACATGCCAGATCACCAACGCTGTCTCTTAGGAGGATTGATCCTTACTGGATATCTCAACTCTTAGTTGAGTACTCCAAGGATCTTGGTACATGCATGATTCTAGATGACCCGGAGAGAGATGACAGATACATAGTGGATGATATGGTCATCTATTCACATGGCAGAGTCTTCTTGACTAGAAATTCTAGTCTCAAGGAGAAGCTATTGCATGCAACACATGAGGACTTCTGTTCCATGCATCTTGATGTATATCTTGCCTTGGAAGAGGAGTTCATTTGGGAGGGAATTCAGCAAGACATATTTCTACATATGGAGATATGCATATCCCGGATGATGATGGTGAGGATGTCACAACCACCTTCCTAGTACTCATTGAGAGTAAGGGAGCTTTTTTAGTTGAGCCATTTCAGCTCAAGTCTTCAAGTACACATTGGAGGATGTACAATTTCACTTCATGATTTGTACCTCTTGTCTTTTTATGAGCAGCATATTGTAATAGGGAGGATTATTCCTTCTTACATATTGTATAGTGATGTACTTGAAGCCATTTGTAGCATTGAGATTGGCTATCTCACTTGTGGTTTGTGGGGGAAGCCACATGATTCATGGTGGGCACCATTGACACCAAATTGTACTTTCATATTTTTATCTTGTAAAATGATTGTGGCAGCAAACAAGTGGCCGGAAGAACACTTGTTTTTGTTTGATTTGATTCAGGCAAGGGATGCACTACGCTGGTTCCTTGTGTGGGACCTTGATCCACTTTCAGGTTGTCATTTGGAAACTTGTTCTTATTGTAATATGCTTCCATGTATTACTGATATGTTTATGAGGAGCTTTTATCGGAGAGTGGGCTTGAGATTGAGGATGCCCATTGGGAGCATGATTCTCCTTACTATACATGTTGTACATTTCAAGAGGAACCATGGGCCAACCATGAGGGCCACATTACATTTCCTTTCTTCTTGTGGGAGAGACCACTTGAAGAACTTGAGAAGGCACTCCATGGATCATGAGAAGATGGAGGATTTAGCACAGTCAACTCTTTTCCCTTTGAGGATGAGGGAAGACTCATCTATGAGCCACTCCATGAGAAAAACATATGGTAAGAGTATTTTTGGATTGCATAGAGATTTTTCTATATATATGCATCTCTTAACCATATATGTGCAGGGCTTTGCTCAAAGAAGGAATATCCTTCCTTCTAGATTTTATGGTCTACATAGGGCCATTATGGGTTATCACTCCCTAAGAGGATATGGGGAGGATATTTCTCATGGAGAATGTACTCACATTGCACATTATATCATTCACTTTCTCCATATTGTTGAGGAGATTGGGGCAGCAAGCAAATGGTGGGGAGGCCACCCATCATTTTATTTTCTATGGCAGTGGAGAGTCAAACTGCATTGGCTACATTTGAGGGACCATTGTCCTTCTCCTTTACTTCACATGGAAGCCATCATGATTCTCCTTATGATTCCCTTGATTGATATTGCTAGAGCTTCTCTTGGGAGCATGATTGGTAGAGAGACACATTGGGTGAATGTATCCTTTGAGGGAGAAATTCCTCACACTTTTTGCACTGCATGTTCTAAGGGGAACATGGGACATGATATGGTTACCTAAAAAACACATTTTTAACTTTATGGGGTGAGCCATATGTTGGAGGAGATGTCGTATGATGATGAATTCCAACTCATCATATATGGGGATACTTGGGCCAGCATGATTTGCAGCATTGGAGGAGAGATCCTTGGAGATCTAGTCTCCATCTTGCCACTTGAGGTCAAGTATTTTGCAGCCCAGGATCAGCACTCTCTCTACACTTTTCATGAGTGGAGAGATGGATAGCGTGGGGTAGGCTACATTTTCTACCATGAGAAAATTTTCATCACACCTACTTTGCCGGAGCCAAAGGTGGAGGACAGTTTCCAGGAGTTGCCTAGTTGGAAGGTGACTCATTTTGCATGGCTCATAGCTTGGAGATGGAGGATCCACATGAAGAAGATGTTCCTCAATAGATCTTAGACTCCATGCCTTGAGAGGAGGCTTTCCAGTTCTGTCCTTGTAGTTGCTTGAGGACAAGCAACATTTGGGAGGGGAGGACTGTAATGTTCCCAAATTTTCTGACAATAATTTGGGACATTGATTTTTTTTTTTATTTCACCTAGGAGGAGAATAAATGGGTAAGGAGGCCCATGCATAATGAAAATCTCAATAAAATCCCTCTAAGTATGAAAGGGGATCATCATTGGAGCTGGTTTTCACACCCTCATGTGTGAACTGGGTTGTTTGCAAGTGGACAAGGTCAAGTTTGACCAAGTCAACAACGCTGGACCAAGAGGTGGAGCACACTTAGAGAAGCAGCGTAGTATGAATTAGGAAAGGGTTATTTGGTGGAGGAAACCCTAAAGAGGAGTGGGACCCATGGAGAGGGGATTTCACTTGTTTAAAAGGAGGGCAAGGCAACCATTGTTTCTCATGCTCGTATTATTCATCTCAATTGTCCATTAGACAATTGTGCATTCTTTGCTGCTTAGCAAGAATTGCCGGAGGAATTCTTGTTTAGGATTCCTTCTCCTTCTTGAGAGGTCTCTTGAGGGATTTTTCTTCATTTTCCTCACATCCAGACTTGAGGCCAAGCATCCTCCATCAAGACAGCGTTATTTCTGTAGTAGATTAATGTTGTGTTGCTGGGTGTTGTAGTGAGGGTTCACTACACCACCTTCATCAGCTATTTTCAGAGGAGGAGTCACTCTTTCCTTTGAGATATCAGATTAGAGGCATTCTAAAGCATATTGCAGACTTTTGCATTAAGGCCAACCCATTTCCTAGCCCTACAGTGTAGTTCCATCCAGTGACTGCGTTATTTTGAGAGGAGAATTTGCGGTGGGGCTCTTGCAGAGTATTGGAGGGAGAGATCTTTGGTGAAGGGATCAGCCTTTCACTTCAAAGATCCATTGGAGGAGGCATATTTAGTTTGAGCATTAGATTCAGCCATCTCCATCTAGTTCTATTTTTGAGTTGTTGCAGCTACCTAGCAACTCCAACATTTCTGTAGAATTGCCATTTTGTATTTTTTGCAGCTAATCCTTTTAGGGATTGTGCATTATTGTTTCCAGGGGTTGCGATCTTGCTCCCCCTATTGTATTTGAGCCACATATTGATGTATTTGTGTATTGACATTCTTATGTAGCGGTTTCCCTTCATGGACTACGCAGTCATAGCTTGAGTATGCATATATAGCAATGGTTTTGTCATGATTCATGTACTTGTCTCTTGAGGCTGAGCATGGCCTATCTTGTATAACATTTCCTCAAGATCTTGTACTCAGTTGTTGATGCTATTTATTAATAAAATGTCTATGAATTTCTCTCATGTTTCTATGAGTTGAGTGTTGTTGCTGCACCATTATTGTGCTTGCTTATTGTTGGGGCTCCAACTCTAAAATATCTTGAGATATTTTCATTGTTGTAGCATTTTCCTGAAAAAGGAATATTACGTGGTATCAGATCCGAGGTCTCAAGGTCGAGACTCGCGGAGCGTGGTGGGTTGTAATATCCCATGTGTGGGTAGTGCCCGCAGCCACATGTCTGGGTCTGTGTAATGAGGGGTGTTGCATAAGGGCCCCTGCCCTCAGATGCTCTAGTGGGGTTAGGACCACCCTTAAAAACCTGGGATGCCGCCCTCGCTAACAGTTTGAGCTTTTGGTGTAGTGGGTAAAATATATGAGTAAAATAACTACTCATGATCTACCCAGCAGCCAAGAATAATGTCTTGGTAGCTCATGAGAGGCATGCTTGTATTATTCATCTCAATTGTCCATTAGAAAATTGTGCATTCTTTGTTGCTTAGCAAGAATTGCTGGAGGAATTCCTGTTTAGGATTCCTTCTCCTTATTGAAAGGTCTCTTGAGGGATTGTTCTTCATTTTCCTCACATCCAGGCTTGAGGCCAAGCATCCTCCATCAAGATAGCATTATTTCTGTAGCAGATTAGTGTTGTGTTGTTGGGTGTTGCAGTGAGGGTTCACTACACCACCTTCATCAACTATTTTTAGAGGAGGAATCCCTCTTTCCCTTTGAGATATCATATTGGAGGCATTCCAGAGCATATTCCAGAATTTTGCATCAATTCCAACCCATTTCCTAGACCTACAACGTAGTTCCATCCAGTGACTGCGTTATTTTGAGAGGAGAATTTGCAGTGGGGCTCTTGCAGAGTATTGGAGGGAGAGATATTTGGTGAAGGGATCAGCCTTTCACTTGAAAGATCCATTGGAGGAGGCATATTCAGTTTGAGCATCAGATTCAGCCATCTCCATCCAATTCTATTTTTGAGTTGCTGCAGCTACCCAACAACTCTGGCATTTCTATAGAATTTCCATTTTGTATGTTTTCCAGCCAATCCTTTTAGGGATTGTGCACTATTGTTTCCAGCGGTTGAGATCTTGCTCCCCCTATTGTATTTGAGCCACTTATTGAAATATTTGTGTATTGACACTCTTATGCAGCAATTTCCCTTCATGGACTGCGCAGTCATAGCTTGATTATGCATATATAGCAGTGGTTTTGTCATGATTCATGTACTTGTCTCTTGAGGCTGAACATGGCCTATCTTGTATAACATTTCCTCAAGATCTTGTACTCAGTTGTTGCTGCTATTTCTTAATAAAATGGCTATGAATTTCTCTCATGTTTCTATGAGTTGAGTGTTGTTGTTGTACCATTATTGTGCTTGCTTATTTTTGCGGCTCGAACTCTAGAATATCTTGAGATATTCTCATTGTTGTAGCATTTTCTTGAAAAGTGAATATTATAGTGGTATCAGAGCAAGATCTTTGGCTCAACCTGTGGCTTCAAGCCAAAGTGTTGTACATCAAGGAGCTAGGTTAGAATTATGAATAACATCAGTTTACTCTCATTAGTTCTCATATCTAAGAAGAAACTCTCCAAGGAGGTTTAACAAGAAGAAGAAAGAGGAAGCAGTGAAACTCCTAGAAAGTTTCAAGAGAAGAAAGATCTTATGATCATATCTACAAGATCGATACATGAGGAACATTCTGAATCCTCATCTCATGGATATGTGCACTCAGCGATATCACAAAATCTTCAGCGTTCTGTTTGTGATTTCTTCATGAACATGAAGAAAAGAGGTGTGCCCAAAAAGGAGACTCTTAGAGAGTATTTGGAAGAGTATGGAGCTCAGTCCAAGGAGTTCAAAGATAACTTGAACTTCCAAGGATTCTGCAAGATCAAGGAGAGAAAAAACACAAAGGAGGAGTAGCATGGTAAGGGTATATTTTATCTATATATCTTTGATGGATCACCTAAATGTCCAGTCATGGTTTGGGTGGAGGAGCTAAATAAATTTGTACAAAAAAATCAAGTTTTAGAGATTGAAGCCATCAAAGCAGTAGCACTGCATTTTGAAGGTAAAGCATATTCTTGGTGGTTGTTTGATTCTTTTTCCTTGAAGAATGTCAATACACCTACTTATGAAAGTTTTATTGAAATATTAATAGAAAGGTTTGATGAAGCTCCATGTGTATCATCTTCTGTTGACATTGTCAAACCACATCAGATGAATCTTTTGCTTGAGTTGGAAGGGTCTATGAATCCAACTCCATTTCTTAAAACCATGGAAGAAGGTGTAAGTTTGTTTGATGCCTTTCCAAGGGAAATATCTCCATTGAGTGAAGGGTCCTCTTCTCAAGAGGAAAGCATGAAGGTTTCTCCTTCAATAGATGACCAAGATCTAAGGTATCTCATTGATGATGGGACAATTTTTGTTATTGAAGAGGAAGAGATGGCAGGAGATAATAACGCAGTCACAACAAAGGCACCTCAAGCACCTTATGAAGATGAATTTGGAGCACTTGCTCCAAGGGGAGAAACTCTTGTACTCTTGCAAGGGGTTCCACAAGGTCTCACGCATAAGGCTCTTGGTATGACACTTGAGTAGCATGTACCATCATTGTCAAATGATGAGATCTTGGAGATGGAAGGAGGAAAAGAGGAGGAAGGGCATCACAAGGTCGAGAAAATGAACCCTTCTCTACTTTAGATCTTGGAAGAAAAAATAAGGCAAGAGGACCTATGCATTAAAGGTAGGGGCAAATTTGTCTACCTACATCCGCATTCTACTCTATGCCTTAACACCTCTTTGCAAGGAGGTACTTTACCAGAAGCACCTCTTGATAGGAGGAAATATAAAGTGTTCTCTCAAATATGGGTAGCATATACATACTTGGCTAAGGAGGGAGTCTTGGGAGAAGCTAGCACGGCGCAGAGAATATATGATGAATTCAGGAGAGAGATGAGCAGTTTCCTGAAAGGGGCATTGATAACTCCCACTTAGAAATATGCGTTGAGAAAGGAGAAATCAGAGATCTATGATGGCATGAGCATGAGGACACATGGAAACTCCATATCTTTGGGGCAGCCCATTATCTCTTCATTCACAAAGAATATTTCTAAAGATAGCAAGGGGATCCTAACCCTCTTATATGCATAGGCCAAAAGGAGGAGGTTTTGGAAAACCAAGGACTTTCCGAGGGGCGGTTGATTTCCATGTACTCCAATATTTTCTTGGGCAATATTAGCTGCAAATGGGGTAGAAAAGGGAAGATTATGATGCTCCAACATGTTCTTTTGATATCAAGGATGTCAAATATGGGAGCCATGAGAAGATAGAAGCTACATTTCAAACCTCTACAACGCTGTCATTCTTGGAGAGCTTGGATCCTTATTGGAATTCCCAACTCAAGATGGAATACTCCAAGGACATTTTCACATGTGGGGTTCTTGATGGGGAAGTAGTGGATGAAAGGTTCAAGGTGGTAGATGGAGTTATCTATTTCTACAATATTATTCTTTTGGTTAGTGACTCCAAACTCAAGGAGGGACTGCTTGATGCCATCTATGAAATCCTGCTTTCCAAACCCACTGGTTTTGTCAAAGCATATCATACTCTCTTGGGTGGATTCATATGGGAAGGTTTCAAAGAAGAGGTGCACTCTCATATGAATATGTGCATGGATTACTTGGTAGAGGAGGAGGAGCATAGCTCTTGGGAAGAGCCATCATTCACATCTCCTTATCCATTGAGTGTGAGAGGGAACTCATCCATGAGTTGCCCCACTAATGTAAAACAAGTATATAGAGAGGCTTTTCCTTTTGAGAATTATCATGTATCTCCTATATGCTTATATTTTTCTAACACTCATTTGCATAATATAGCTCCAAAAAGGGGAACTATTTATGATAGGTTTCATGGGCTACTCAAGGCCATGAACCATGTTGATGCAGGTAATTCCTTGGAGGGTCTTGGAAAGCTATTATATTCTTCATGGTGTGATTATTTTACACCAATTATCATGCATTTCCTCCAAGCATTCAGAAGAGATGATGCAACAAACAAGTGTTGGGGAAGGCACTTGTCACATCCTATTCTATGGAAGTTAAAGAAAAAACTATGTTGGTTGCACATGATGGAACATCTTCCTTCTCATTTATCATACATGGCATCTAGCATGATCCTAATCGTGATCCCACAAGCTGAATATGTCCTTATATTTGTTTGGGGCATAGTTGGAGGAGAGGCACACTTGTTGAATGTGCCCTTGGGGGAAGGAGTTCCCCATTCTTTTTGCATTGCATGCTTCAATGGGAGCATGAGATTTTGTATGGCCACTATGATAGATCACTTGTATCTTTGTAAAGTGAGCCATGTTGGGTAGTCCGCACCCATGGTTTTGTGCATGGTTTTGGGGTACGATGGTTTTCGGCCCCTGGTATCTTTTGTAGATCCAGTCAAGGGAACTATGGTTATGTTCTAATTTAGGGTTAATGGATTGGGGTTTATGTATGCTTCGGCATTTATATATATGTGTTGTAACACTAAAAGGAATATAATGAAAAATCAAGTTGGTCGTCCCGATCCCAAATTTGGGATCCAGGGGAAATGTTTTGTGTTTATCTGTTTTATGTTTTATGCTTTCGCTATTGTTTATTTTATGTTATAAGATTCGTGTGTAGATAATTTCTGTTTAGGGTTAAAACCTACATTTGGTATCAGAGTTGTTTTGACTTCAAGGGGACGCCTTTGCTGCTAATGGTTTTTTGCTCGCGCCTGAGGTAGACCCTATTCAGTGGGAGATCTGCGGGATCGATTCTTGCGGTGAAAGAATATGGCAAGCAGCGGGAAGATAGAGATCAAGAAATTTAATGGTCAGATTTTTGAGTTATGGAAGCTCAAGATGGAGGATCTGTTGGTGGATAAAGATCAGTGGATCGCGGTAGATCCAGGTACTAAACCAACGGCAATGTCAGATGAATACTGGAAGAAACTGGATCGGAAGGCTAAGAGTAAAATACGATTGTGTGTCTCAGATTCAGTATTGTTGAATGTATCTGGGGAAGCTATGGTAAAGAACTTGTGGGACAAGCTAGGGAATTTGTACCAATCTAAGTCTTTGGTGAATAAATTTTTCCTACGGAAAAAGCGATATAACCTGAGGATGAAGGATGGAGACTCGGTGACAGAGCATCTGAACGCCTTCAATACTGTGGTAAGTCCGTTGTCATCTGTTGATATTAAAATCTCAGATGAAGATAAGTGCATCAATTTTTTTTGATCTCTACCAGATTCGTGGGATATTCTGGTTATTGAAATAGGTAGCAATACAATTACCTTGAATTTTGATGACATTGTCTCAGCCTTGCTGTCGGAGGAAATGAGACGAAGAAATATGGAGGGTCAGAATGGAGATGCCTTATCTATACGAGGAAGGTCCCAGAACAGAAATAAGAATAAGGTTTCGAGTGGGAGATCTAAATCTAGAGGGAGATCTAAATCTCCTGGAAAGTTTGTAAAGGTGTGCTAGAAATGCAGAAAGGAAGGGCACTACAAAAAGGACTGGCGCAGATCTAAAGCTTCTGAGAAAGGAAAGGGATCTGATGATGCTCCTTCTGTAGAGGCAAAAACCACCTCGGATGAAGGTGGGGATGTGTATTTGGCTTCTTCTTCAAATACACATGTAGATCATGAGTCATGTTTGATTGACTCAGGTGCATCTTTTCACTTCACTCCCCATATGGAGTGGTTCTGCGAGTATGAGAGATATGATGGTGATGTCTTCCTAGGGGATGAAAGGAAGGCCAGAATCGTCGGACGTGGAAAGGTCAAGCTGAAGCTACAAGTTGGAAGGATTAGAACACTTCCTAGTGTTCTGCATATTCCTACATTGGCCAGAAATCTGATTTCTGTAAGCAAGATGGATGATGCAGGTGTAAAAACACTGTTCGAGAAAGATGCCTGCAAGATGGTTCGGGGAGCACTGGTATTAATGCAGGGAGTTCGGATTGGAACTCTGTACAAGCTATAAGGTAGCACTGTTATTGATGGGTGTAATAGTTCTGTGGTTCCTGAAAGTGGGATGGAAAGCCTAGCTGTCTCTGGAGAAAAGACCATGCTATGGCATCAAAGGCTTGGACATATTGGAGAGAAGGACCTTCGGATACTGCATAGAGATGGTATGGTAGAAGGTATGTCTAATTGTTCTCTGGATTTCGATTTCTGTGAACATTGTGTATATGGGAAGCAGAATCGGGTGAGTTTTCCTTTTGGTGCTAAGAGGGAAAACAAGATATTAGAACTTGTGCACAGTGATGTGTTTGGGCCTGTGTCAGTTCCATCACTGGGAAAGTCTGTGTACTATGTTTCATTCATAGATGAATTCTCAAGGAATACATGGATATATTTCTTGAGGAACAAATCTGAAGTCTTTGACAAATTTAAAGAATTTAAGGCTCTGGTGGAAAACCAGACAGAGAAGAAGATAAAGGCATTGAGGACAGATAATGGTGGGGAGTTCTGCAAGAAGGAATTTGAAGAGTTCTGTAAGAAGTGTGGTATAGCACGGCAGAAGACTACTCCATACACACCTCGGCAAAATGGAGTTGCAGAAAGAATGAATAGAACACTGATGGAAAAGGCAAGAAGCATGCTCAGTGGTACCGGGTTAGGACAAGAATTCTGGGCAGAGGTAATGGAGACTGCATGTTACTTAGTTAACAGATCACCTTCATCGGTGTTGGAGGATAAGACTCCACATGAGGTATGGACTGGTAAGAAACCCTCTCTTTCACATCTAAGGGTATTTGGATGTGATGCATATGTACATGTTCCAAAGGAGAAAATGACCAAGTTGGATAATAAATCTGAAAGGTGCATCTTTATTGGGTATAAGGATGGTTTAAAGGGTTACAAGCTTTGGAACCCAGAAACAAGGAAGGTTGTGTACAGTTGAGATGTGGTGTTTAGAGAAGTGAAAGATGTTGTTAAACATGAAGTCGTACCAAAGGAACCTGAGAAGATAGAGTTTGAGCTAAAGGAGGATGAATCGGACTCTACAACAGAAGAAGACTCTGAAGATGAAGAGCCACAAACTCTAGCTTTGAGAAGATCAGTTCGGGAAAGAAGGCAACCAGAAAGGTATAGTCCATCTGCTTTTTGTTCAGGTTTTTCCTTAACTATAACTGATGATGAACCCATAACTATCAGGGAGGAAATAGATTCATAGGATGGAAAAATCTGGAAGGAGTCCATGGTTGATGAAATGGCATCCTTGCACAAAAACGATGCATGGGATCTGGTGGAGTTGTCGGCTGGAAGGAAGCCCATTGGGAGAAAATGGGTGTTTAAGAAGAAGATGAATGTAGAAAGCAAGGTGGAGAAATACAAAGCTCGGTTGGTAGCAAAAGGTTATTCCCAAGTGCCGGGAATTGATTTTGGTGATATTTTTTCTCCTGTTGCCAAAGTTACTTCTATTAGATTACTTTTATTTGTTGCTGCTGCATTTGATTTTGAGATAGAACAGATGGATGTGAAGACAAAATTTCTTCACAGGGATCTAGAAGAGGAGATCTACATGAAGCAACCTGAAGGCTTTATGGTGAAGGGTAAGAAAGAACTGGTATGCAGGTTGAAGAAGTCTCTGTATGGGTTAAAACAGTCACCAAGGATGTGGTATCAGAAATTTGATACCTATATACGGGGACTTGGCTTCACCAGAAGCAAGGAGGATCACGGTGTTTATTTTAAATTAATTGGTGACTGTGTTATTTATTTGGTCTTGTATGTGGATGATATGTTGTTGATTGGAAATGACAAAGAAATTATCCAAGATTTGAAGACCCAACTATTCTCCAAATTCAACATGAATGATATTGGTGCTGCAAACTATATTTTGGGCATGTAAATTAAGAGAGATCGGGCAAAGAGGACGCTCTGGTTAAACCAGAGGAAGTATGTTGAAACTAAATTGCAGAGGTTCAATATGCAAGATAGTAAACCGGTGAATGTTCCTATCCCTTTAGGTGTAAAGCTGTCTGTTGAACAGTGTCCCAAGACACAAGAAGAAGAGGAGTATATGTCCCGTGTTCCATATGCAAATGCAGTGGGTAGCCTGATGTATGCAATGGTCTATACTAGACCAGACATTTCACATTCAGTGGGAGTATTGAGCAGGTTTATGTCAAACCCAGGAAAGGAGAATTGGATAGCAGTGAAGCAGGTTTTCAGATATTTACGTGGCACTAGTGATTATGGCTTGTGCTACCAAGGAAGACCAGGATTGGAAAGAATGTTGGACAATCATGGTTTTTTTGATGCAGACTGGGCTGGATATTTGGACCAAAGAAGATCTACAAGTGGGTATGTGTTTAGCCTTTTTGGACGCGCAGTCAGTTGGATGTGTAAAAGACAGTCTGTAGTGGCTCTTTCAACTACAGAGGCAGAATACATTGCAGCCACTCATGCAATCAAGGAAGAAATTTGGTTGCAGAGATTGTGTTCAAGTATGGGGTTGGTATAGCAAGCTATAAAGATAGACTGTGATAGCCAAAGTGCAATTTTCTTGGCTAAGAACCCTGCTTATCATTCAAAGACAAAGAACATTGATGTTCAATATCACTTTGTTAGAGATATGGTTGAAGCTAAAAGGGTGTTGTTGGTAAAGGTGGACACTTTGAAGAATGTTGCAGATGCATTGACAAAGTCTGTGAGCACTCAAAAGTTCTCTTGGTGTAGAGAAAAAATGGGTGTTAAAGAATTGGGCTAATGACTAAGCTCTCCTATGGCCCCTTGTAGAAATAAAACAACAAGTGGGAGAATGTTGGGTATGTATTATATTATTTCCTTAATTTCTGGTGGGTAATCTGCGCCCATGGTTTTGTGCATGGTTTTTCACATGGTTTTGGGGTACGATGGTTTTCGGCCCAGTTGAAGCCCCGAAAATCGGGTCTCCAACAAGGGGGATACCCACCCGGTCCGGACCTTGGTTGGCAGCTCCTTTTCCATTTGGTATAGTGGGTCTGATTGGGGATAATGGGACTAGTTTCCCAATATGTGTGTGTGTGTTGAGAATTGATATTTCCTTTCTAAAAGTTCCTAAGTGAAATTATTTTATTCTAATTCTAATCTATAACATGCAATTGTATTCTAATTAAACAGAAATATATAATTCTAAACTAACCCGGGATGTAATCTTTTTGTTATGTGATCTAAAATGATTGCAAATAAAAATTGTTAATAAATATCATTCAACTGTTATAAGAAAAGAATTCAATAAAGATAAACCACTTCGTATAAAAAGTTAGACGAAATAGTTGTGAAAAACATATCACATAATAAGCTACTCATATATTAAGAATAAATAAATAGCTATCACCATACAAAAGTTCCAAATGATAACTCAAGCATTCAAGCATTAATATATAAACAACTGAACATAAATATCACTTTAACATAAAAGCAGAAATAGTTAAGAGATAAAAGTACCATTTATAACTAGTTCTACTCATGAGCTTCAAGCAATAATGACTTATCTCTTCTTAATCCAACATCCACTAAGAGTACAAAAGTGCAACATCAGTAGTAGATATTAAACGCAGATATCAATAAATCCTGTTCCATTCATTCATCAAAACCTCCTCGGAGGGTGCAAAATTGCATGTTCTGAGGACAAGTTTTTGAAAAATTTCAGGACCCTTCTCTAAATGCATGAGAAGGGTTTAAATACTACTAACTAAATCTAAAAATAATTTATTGCAAAATTGTAGGATACATTTTAAATGACTATCCTCTTTTCAGGAAAAAATAAAGCAAAATTAATACTAAATCTAAAATTAAAACTTAACAACTAACTACTTGTGAATCTATTCTTTGAAATTGTAAGTGTTCAGCATTTGTTTGAGAAGAGTTGGCTGGCCGACTTCTGACTTTAATTGTCTTGTGAAAATGGAATCGGCAAGAGATGGTGCCATCTTCTCGGCAGAATTGATGATACATTTGAGAGTCATGCACTGGCTGTGTGGTTTTACCAAACACGTCCAGTAAGAATCCCAATTTAACTTTGTTAATCTTTTAATTGATTCTGCCTTTTCTTGAGCCTTCGGTCTCCAGTCTATCTGTAGTTACTGTGCTTTCGGTAGATACCCTGGAGTAGTTTCAGAGATTAGATTTTCCTCGTGTAGATTTTCATTTATATAATCAATAATATTGCTTGCTGCTATGACTGCTTCTTCCACTGCTTGCTCTGCTTTCATGATTTGTGCATCCAAATTATTAAAGAGAATTACTTTGTGATTGTCATTGATTATTGGTGCACCTGCTCTTTTCCCCTCCTCGTGTTTATCCTTTTTTAGTGGTCCGTCTCTCCTTGACCAGTCCTTGGTGCATTCTGCCAGGTTTTCATTTTCTTTGGCAAAATTTTCCATGAACTGTTTGTTATAAGTCGCATGTGGCTCCGACAAATGATACATGAGTCTCAAATCTTGTGGAGTAAATGAACCAATGAGCTCTTGACCCTAAGTCTTAAACTGTCTATTTGTAATATCCGTGCTATCTAGTACCCATTTAACCATGTCTGTTTATGGAAGAATTTTAGGCCTCGCTGCTATCCGGTGCAAGAATGAGCAAGCTAGCTCTGTAATGGATACATCAGAAGACCCATGTGAGCCTGCAGTAGCTGTAACCTCCATTACTCTAGGGTTCTCCTCCTCAAGTAGATTATACATGCCTTCCCAAGTAGTAATACCAGCATCTTTGTTACAGGCAGTGTCTGTATACAAGGGCGTCATTTCTTTGTCTTCAAAACTTAGAGCCTTGTCTTTCTTTCCCATTATATCCTGAATATTGCTTTGTATAGTTCTCTATTCTTCGCTCCTACAGTTTACGAATTAAGTGAGAATAATGATAGGAAAAAGGTGACGGGAAAGTTTTAAATGCTGAAGACGTATAAAATATACCACCTTACGTGAAATAGCTCTTCAATCAGAACAAAACCATATTTCATTAATGATTGACAACCAATTCATTGATTAATATTAAAGCGCATAACCAGGTCTCGGTTTATGGAAATATTTTTTTTCATAGAATGAGCCTTAAATATCTGCGATAAGGCAATCTACGATTTTCTTCGCAATATCACAAAATCGCAATATCACAGATCGCAATCTCATGAATTTGTAATATCATAATAGTGCAATATCATAACATCGCAAAATCGCTACATCACAATATCGCAAAGTCGCAAGCCCATAACATATGACAAACATCCATTAATGTGTTTTTCTGCGAAATGGGATTTGCGATATGTGTCATCGCACATCGGTGGTTTGAAGTTTTTCAATGTAAGATATGACATTTGAAGCATGCGATGCGATGAATGTTCTTTTAGTGCATAGTTCCGCATCACAATCTCGCAATCTTAGAATTCCGCTTGTAAGGAGGTATTAATTACCTTTTGCGATGCGATATTTCTTTAAAGAATGATTTTATTCTATCCTATCATAAAACTTAAGTTTTTTATATTTTTCAAGGGGTATTATCTTAAGTCTATGATAGTAAGTTTTATTGAAAAAGGAAATACAAGCACTAATTGATTTTTTAAATTTTTTACTAAGGGTCCCCACTTATTTAGTATTAGTGATAATACAAAATAAGAAGGGGGGTTGTTGCTGGCCACAACAATTGGCGATTCACTTGGAAGAACCAGTTATCTCTGCTTTTCTTTTGAATTTTCTAAACTTTCAAAATAGAAAATTTTTCAGAAAATCAAACTTTATAATAGAAAGAAAAAGTACATTATGCTTTTAATCTATCAATGATATTTCGTTTCTTCTATATTCAACTTTTGACTATTTGCTTCCTCAAGCTAGTCCTTGTATCTACATCAGTCACTACTTGGTTTATAAAGATAAAAACAAAGGCTTATCTGTATATCAGTTTTAAATATGCTCATTTGTCGTAGGTAGAGCCTCTGCTGCCAGCAAGCATTTATAGCCTCGACAGGGTTACCTGTTACCCAGCAATGATCTTGTATCCTACTTAGATAAATATACAATTTTCAAAGAGAAATCCATATCTACAGTTATTTCTTTCATTTTATTTTTATTCTTAAAGAACAATGTCTTGGTTTGGTAGCCAATTTATGACAGTGCCATTCACTTGATTTATAACTTTGCTGAACAAGTTGGCTCGTGATGAGACCCCTTGTCTTTTGATTGCAACAATCTTGAGTCATTGCCCTATTGTGGTATGCAGTATTGGCAAAGTCAGCAAGCTATAATATCTATGATCATGATAAGTCGGCTCGTGATGAGACCTCTTACTTTTTAAGTTAAAGTGTATCATTGGATTATTCCTTGAACGTTGTAATTTTCTAGGTGGGGAGGAAGTCATTGTTTCCTTAAGATATCTCTGGACGACAATGGTAGAGTTTTTAGAAAGAAATTTTCTACAGAGAATCTTCATTTTGTTATTGATACCTTTCATTAGACTAATATAAAACAATTTCTTACTAAAGGTCGCTTTTTATCAAAATTTATAAGGTTGAAACTAGAATCATTTCTAAGCCTAAAGCTTTTAACTATATCTTTCAATAATAATGATCAATTTCTTAGAATAATTCTATTTATATAAGTGAAAAAAAAACAAAATCTAAAAGAGAATTTGTATCTTTTTCATGAATTCAAAATGTAACCATTTACAACTAGTTTTATTATGAAAATAAAGGAAACTAATATACAAAATAGAAGAATGATCTCCTATGAAAAATATTTTTTGAGAATCTGTCCATTAACAGGTAAAGACTCTCTTTTTCATGTTAAATCTTGTAACATAAAAGTAGATGGACCTATGAATTCTGTGATTTGGAAAGGACCAAGCCACATTTGTTGAAATTTTGTATGTTTTCCTTTTTCCTCATGAGCCTTGTCCCATTTTAAAACTAGATCTCCGATCTGAAAGTCCTTTTTGGATATCATGTTTGAATCAAAAGAAGCTTTTTCTAATGCTTGGTGATGAGCATGAGTTATTTTGGCCTGTTATCGTTGTTCTTTTAGCTTAATTATTTCTAGCTGCCTTAATTGTAAGGAAGAAGTTGGTACTTCATCAATATATTAAACTAAGTTCAAAGAAGGAATTGCTAGATGAGTTGGGAGAACCACTTCTTTCCCATAAACTAAATTAAAGGGAGAAGTGCCAATGGAGGCTTTTTGCGTTATTCAATCTGCCCATAAAGCATATATTAAAGACTTATGCCAATTTTTATGATTTTGATCAATGGTTCGCTTGATGATTCTGATTAAGTTTTTATTTATAGATTCAGCTAACCCATTTCCCTGTGGATAATAATTGGCAGAGTATTTAAGTTTGAAACCTCTTTTAAGTGCAAATTCAATCATAGCATTACCAGAAAAATATGATGCATTATCAAACATTAAAGTAGAAGGTAAACCAAACCTGGTGATTATGAACTGATCTATGAACTCGATGATATGCTCGGCATTGGTTGTCTTGAGAGGAACTGCTTCTACCCATTTAGTAAAATAATCAGTTGTTGTAAGGATATACCTATGTTGTTTAGAGGAGTGAGGAACGATCTCACCTATTATGTCCAATCCCCATTGATCAAAAGGCTGCTCAATGTTGACTGGTTGCAGTGGCAATGATGGTTTCTTTTGTCTTCCAGCAGCAGTTTGACAAACTTGACATTTCCTTACGTAGCTATGTGAGTCTTTGAATAGTGTGGGCCAGTAATAGCCTGCGCAGAGGATTTTATGTGCAGTAGCATCTCCAGCATAATGTCTGCCTGCTGGCCCATCGTGGAGTTCCTACAAGACTTTTTCAGCTTCAGATTTCTCAAGACATCTAAGGAGAATAGAATCATAATTCATTCTAAAAAGAACATCATTCACAAGCTGATATTGTTTAGCCTTCAACCTTAGAGATCTTTTCTTGGTGTAATCGAGATTTGGAGGAGCATATCCATTCTTTAGATAAAATATGATATCATCATATAACGATTCAACATCGTTTAGGCTTACCTCATACATTTGTATCTCTGCAGATGGATTTTCAGAAATAAGCAATGCTCCAACTAGTATTTTGCAGAGGCCTTGACCTCTTACAATACTTGCTGGTTTGATTTCTACGTCATATTCTTGTAAGGCAATAATCCAATTGGCTCTTTTCTCACCCACATCTTTCTGTACTAAGAGATTTCTTACTGTTGGAAATGGTACTATGATTTTTGTATGGGTTTTAAGTAGAAAGGGTCTGAAATATTTAATTTCTTTGAAAACAGCATAATATTGTTTCTCTACATCTAAATAATTCAATTCAGCCCCCTGTAAATTTGAATTGAAAAAAGCAATTGGGGCTTCTGCCTTGTCTTGATTTTCTTGAGTGAGTATCGCAGCATATGATTTATCAGAGGCAAATGTATATAGAATAAAAGGATTGGAAAAATTTGGAGTTGCTAAAGATGGAGCATTAACAATCGCTTGTTTGATCAGATTAAATGCTTCATATTCGTCTTGGCCCCATTTGAAGTTTGAATTATTTTTAATCATTGCTTGTAAAGGAGATACAATTCTTGAAAAATATGGCACAAATCTCTTTACAAAATTAATCTGGCCAAGGAAAGATTACATAGCTTTCTTGTTGTGGGGTAGGGGTATTTCGGAAATCTCCTTGATTATGTCAGGATCAATATGAATTCCAGATTTTGACACTATGAATCCAAGAAGTTTTCCTTCACTTAATGCAAAAAAGGATTTTTTTGGGTTAAGTGAAATTCCATACCTTTGACAACATTGGAAGATTTGTTTTAAATCTCTAATATGATTGCTTCGTTTCTTGGCATATATAGTTATATCATCCAAGTAAATTACCACTGATTTGTTAACTAATCCCTTGAATGCGATGTCCATGGCTCTTTGAAATGTGGCACCAGCGTTGATCAGACCAAAAGGCATCTTTTGATATGCATAAGTGCCCCATTTGGTTCTGAATGTGGTTTTAAATTGATCATCAGGATGGACCAACACTTGGTTGTAGCCAAAGAAACCATCTAAGAAAGACATTAATTCTGATCCCGCAACTGCCTGCAATATTTTCTCCATAGGAGGCAAAGGAAAATTATCCTTTTGGCATGCTTTGTTAAGATTTCGAAAATCAATGCAAATTCTAATGTCTCTGTTCTTCTTTCTAACGGCAACCATATTGGAAACCCATTTGGAATGTCGAACGGGGAAAATAATCTTGGCTTTCAATAACTTATTGAGTTTAGATTTGATCTGGTTTTCTAGATTGGGATGGATCTTTCTCAGCTTTTGTTGGACAGGTTTTTCATTGTTTATCATTGGGATAGTATGTTGGATGATAGAAGTGTCATAAGTTTTAAGTTCATCGTAGTTCCAAGCAAAGACATTTTTGTATTGTTTCAAGAGACGAACACACACTAATTTTTCTTCAGGAGCTAGGCCGAGGCCTAGGTTGATATTCTATGGTTTGGTATCAGTTCCTAGATTTACTAATTCATAGTTCAAAGTTGAACTTTGCAGTTTTGAATTGGTAGATCTTTTGAATCTATCTTTCAAATCATAAAGGTCCTCTAACTTGACTACTGACTTTGGCATAGCATTATTAGTGCTATCTTGTTACAATTGTCTGTCATTTTGGTCCTCATCAATTATCTGATTGGTGTAAGATCCTTCAGATGTGAGGAAGCTTACAATATCAGGATCATCGTTGAAAATCCTCCAATTGGTAATGTTATCAGGAATCGAGGGTCTAAAGATTAATTCGATTGAAAATCGATCAGGGCTAAAGTCTTCTGAAGGAATGAGCTTGGAAGCTACGTTAGCTAGGAGGTCTACACTAGCATTCTGGAGTCTGGGAATTGATGAAATATTAAATGCTATAAAGTGTTCAGTCAGATCTTGAACTAAATATTGATAATGCTTTAAATGACCTGATAAACAATGTATAGTATTGCATACCTGTCTGATTAAAATTTCAAAATCTCTGAAAACTTGTAGATATTTGATATCTAATCTGATTTCTTTGTATAATCCTTGGACTAAATCCTCGTATTCTGCGGTATTATTGGTGCAATCGAACTCAAGTCTGCAAGTTAGCATAATTTTGTTTCCCTCTAGACTAATCAACACGCATCCTGCTCCTTCTCCTTCATTAGACTTAGAACCGTCAAAAAATAACTTCCAAAATAAAGATTTATTTACATGAGTATCTATAAAATTAATACATCTAGAACTATCTGTTTGAGAAAAAATTTCTATTTGAGATAAAACAAAATGTTCCAAGTAAGGTGAAGTATGAGCATTGAAATTTCCTAGGAAAGAATCAACTGAATAATTGCCAATGATATTATTGTTGTATGCAACCGGTTCATTTTCTCCTTCCAATTTTGTTACTATGTATTTCTGATGTTTTTCTCGCTCAACCTTTATCTGATTTGGTTTACCATTGTAAGGAAGCCACATGTGCGACCAATCAGTTGCAAATTATCCATGAAGTTTTTCTGACCAATCTCTGCTAAGAATTAAGCCATAAAATTCTGGAATATTTGCAACTAAAATGTCGATAACTTGACATACCTTTGGATTAGATGACAGCCTTATGGTAACCTGATTTAATTCACCGAACACTTCAACTTGCGATCGATCTAACTGAACTATGCGCACAACATATTTTTGCGGTTGAATGTTCAACTTTGCACATATTGATTTTGGTAGAATATTAGATGAAGCTCCAAAATCCACTAAACAATTATGCAAATTTTTATTAAAAAATTCGTAAGTAAGAAGAAATGGAGGAGTATGAGATCTCGACCTTCCTCCAATTAAAGCGATATTTTCTAGATCAACTTTACTAATCGCATTAGTTGGAGGTCTTCCCATCTCATGGGAAGCTTGAGAGATTACAAGATCGGGCAAAGGTTTTTCTGGTATAGCATGTAATTCTTTGAAAAGTACCTTTTGCTAGTGTTTTAACTTGCTCAATTCATAAAAAGTGATGTTAGCCCTAGTCTTCTTCATGTCTTCTATGATATTATACTCCATTTCATCCAAAACAATTATTGTTTTTGATGGATTTGATGAATCTGTTTGGACTGGGCTAGTTTGAGTTGCTTTGGATGTCGTTTTCTTGGCTGCAACTTTATCCTTAGTCATTGAGCTTGCGCTCTTTGGCTTAGGAGTAGGTTGTGGAGGATCAAGTTGATTTCTACTCCGAGTGCTAACCGGGGATGCTTCTTGATCTTCTTCATCTGTGAGGATGAAATCCCACATACCTTGTACCTCTACAAATTCTTCTTCATCGGTAGTTTCTTCAGTAGCAATCTCCTCTTCTTCTTCTCCTGATTTAGCACGTGTAATAGCATTTGGTGGCTTTGAATCAGTTGAAGGGTTTCTTCTATAAGGCTTGAAATAATTTTTAAAAGATGTTTCTACCACTTGTTTCTTAATGTCAACCATTTCATTGGACATGGTCTTCAGAACTTTCTGCAATCCTTCTAAATCGAATGGATCTTTCGATTGTTTTTTCTTAGGGTCTTCCTTAAAAGTAACCTTCTTGGATTTTTCGTTCCTCTATCGCATTTTTATTTTCTAGAGCAATGATATGTTTCTCTACTACTATTGCTTCCTTCATATTGTCAGCTAAAGTTGTTTTGTTAGCCCTATCAACGAAGATTTCTATGTTTGATGGTAAAGAAGATATGTACCATTCACTTCGCACTTCTTCGCTAGGCTTGGAAGCAGTAGGAATTTTATTTAACAGTTTATTGACACATGAATTAAAATCCTTGATAGATTCTTTTGACTCAGCTCTAATATTGGATAGGTCATTGATCAGTGTAGTTGTAGACCTGTCATCACCGAACTTAGTCAAAAATTGATCTTGGAAGATATCCCAACTAGTGATAGATCCAGACGGTAATGAGAAATACCATGACCCGGCTGCTCCTTGTAGAGTATAGGGAAAAAGTCGGATGACAGCATCTTCATTAGTTACTCCATTGAGATTTATGGACAACATAAAGTTATTGATATGTTCTTCTGCTAGCATGCCTGCTTCAAGATGGGTCGGTATTTGACTCAAGGGTGCAGGCATTAAGACTGCCCCTGGGTTATTCCATGGATGGGCCATCGCTGAACAAATAACAGAGGAAAGCGCAGAAGATGATCCCTGCGATTGGGAAGATGAGGATATTACGATTCTAGATGTTTGAGAAGGAAATGTAGAAGTTCCAGTGGACTGATGGACGATAGTCTGAAGTGGAGGGGTGGATGGTTGACTTCGCGGTGAAGAGGTTGAGATGGATGATGATGATGAAAGAGTCTCACTATCAGACTCTTTAGGTGATTTCCTTTCTCTCTTCCTTTTAGGTAGAGGTAACTCAGTTGGCTGAACACCAAAATTTTCGCTCTGTAATCTGGTAAGAGGATGAGCAGAGTTATATTGCGAAGTCACACTGCCTTGAGATTTATCAGATCTTTGAGGTGATATTGAAAATCGCTAAATTTTATGGATCAAAGATTCAACTTTAGGAGGTTCAATAGCAGATTCTTCTGGAAAGTCATGGTTTGTGGCAGTGGCTGTTGTTCTTTTGACTTCTGGCTCTAGATTTAAAAATTCTGAGTGCGATGGGGAAGTTAGGGGAGATGGTGAGGGCGATTTACTCTCATAATGGTATTTATATTTTGACTTACTTGCCATTCATAGTTCGGGCCCTCCTTCTAGTGCCAAATATGTTGAAGCCCCGAAAATTGGGTCTACAACAAAGGGGATACCCACCCGGTCCGGACCTTGGTTGGCAGCTCCTTTTCTGTTTGGTATAGTGGGTCTGACTGGGGATAATGGGACCAGTTTCCCAATATTTGTGGGTTAGTTTAGAATTATATATTTCTATTTAATTAGAATACAATTGCATGTTATAGATTAGAATTAGAATAAAAGCATTTCACTTAGGAACTTTTAGAAAGGAAATATCAATTCTCAACACACACACACATATCGGGAAACTGGTCCCATTATCCCCAGTCGGACCCACTATACCAAATGGAAAAGGAGCTTCCAACCAAGGTCTAAACCGGGTGGGTATCCCCCTTGTTGTAGACTCGATTTTCAGGGCTTCAACAGGCCCTTGGTATTTTTTGTAGATCCGGTCAAGGGAACTACGGTTATGTTCTAATCCAGGGTTAATGGATTGGGGTTTATGTATGCTTCGGCATGTATATATATGTGTTGTAACACTAAAAGGAATATAATGAAAAATCAAGCTGGTCATCCCGATTTGGGATCTAGGGGAAAATCTCTATGTTTATCTGTTTTATGTTTTATGCTTTCGCTATTGTTTATTTTATGTTATAAGATTCGTGTGTAGATAATTTATGTTTAGGGTTAAAACCTACAAGCCATATGTTTGTTGGTAACATGCTTCTCATATGTATTAGGGAGGATTTTTTCTATGGATTGTCAAGATGGGAGGTAGTCCACTTCATTTGGATGATAGCATGGAGATGGGAGACTATCATGAATCATGAAAATCCCTATGATTTTCATCACTTATATCTTGAGGAGGCCATGGATCAGCAAGAAGGTTTCCACAACAACCTTCAATTTCTTCATGATGAGAGCCCTTGGGTTTATTCACCAAAGTCCAACTTTCATATTGAGGGAGGACCATTGGAAGACAGAGTTATTGTAGAAGATTCAGAGCAATGGTGGAGACTAACAGATGAGGAGGCCACAAGAGAAGAAGGGGAAGTTTTGCAGCGCTTTTGCAGTTGCTTGAGGACAAGCAACATTTGGAAGGGGGAGACTGTAATGTTCCTAAATTAGCTTCGGCTAATAGGAACATTAATTTTTCATTGTTTATTTTTTCATTTCATAATTGATGAATAAATTGTAAAGGAGGACATTTAAAACTCCTGAAAACCAAGAATAAATCAATGCCTATGTGAAAAAAGACATATCTGGGCTATAAAAGTAAACTCCTGTAGGTGTGAATGGGTTAAATCACAAGAATGGGTCATGTTTGACCAAGTCAAACAGTGCAGTCTAGATGCATTGAACCTCTTTGAGGGACAGCGCAGTTCTAGAAGGAGGTTGTAATGCGAAAAGGGTTAAGTGATTCAAGGTGGTTTAGGGTTTGGCAAGACTCCTATCGTATAAAAGGAAGAGGAGGGAAGCAAGGAAAAGGTTGTTGGAGATTATCATTTCACAAGGAATTGTTTGCTAGACATCCCTTGTTGGGCATTCCTGTTCAGGAATCCCACCTCCTTCCTTGAGCAGCTCTTGGAGGAGAATTGTGCTAAAATTGTCCACTATCAGGTTTGGGCCAAGCTTCACCTTACATTACAGCACTGCTCATTTTGAGGGTTGAGCTGTTTTGTGAGCTGTAGCAAGTGGAAGACTAGATCCGCTTAGATCTAGATGATACCAGTGGCTCTTCTCAATGAGTGTGTCTTTTAACCTCCTGGAAGAGTTCATTAGCTGATTGGACTTCAGATCTACATCTTGGCATCAGGCAAAATCATTCTCAGAAGCTACAATGTTGTTCCTCTCCCTAAGACAATGTTATTTTCAGATCTACAACTGCAGGGTGTTTTGCCAACGTTTTGGAGGAGAGATCTCTAGTGTTGGGGTTCTTCCTCTCACTGTGTTGATCCATGGATTGGCCATCCAATCCATGTTTGTTTCAGATCTGATCTTCTATGTACTTGTATTATTCAGAAATTATGAATCATTCTGTAGATATGAAGTCTTGGATCTCAGATCTACTTCCGGTGCTTCATGTTTTGAGCAAAACCCCAAGGGGAATGTATAGATCAGCGTTTCTTGTACATGGATCTGTATTGGATCTAAATATTTATGTAAATATATGATATGGATCTGAAGAATTAATAAATTTCTGCCTCGGCCCTAAAAATAACGCTGTCATGGTTCTGCAATCTTTTCTCATGTGTTGCAGCACTTCCTTTGGGGCCTTCCTTTATGAAAAGATCTGTTTTTCTTAGTCTAAATCATTTAAATATTATTATAATTTTCCATAATAATTTTAATGCATAAAATCAGCTAATCCCTTCAAAAAATCACGTTTTATAAGCTTCAGTAATTTCTGCATACTCCTAGTCATGGGAAATCAGGGTTTTCTAGCCTAGTCGAGAATGGAGGAACTGTTTAACATAGAAAACGCAGATTTTTTTTGCTGAAATTTTGCATGGAGGTTCCATATAGCCTAAGATAACATACCCAAGAGCCTTTTCCCTTATTTTCACACAGATATCTAAATACACTCATTTTAGGGCCAAAATCATCACTTTTCCCCACCTTTTTGCCCATAAAACGTTGTATAAGGTTGTTGCTGCATATTTAACTGAATATTTAGTGTTTTTACATATTTATAAGACATATTTCTGTAGCTCCACATTGGTAATAACTCATATTATTCCCAATAGTGTAGCTGTTCCAATTTGGGAACATTACAGTGGTATCAAAGCAAGATCTTTGGCTCAGCTTGTGATCACTAACAGGAAAGAGGTGTTGTAATATCCCCTGTGTGGGTAGGGCCCACATCCATGTGTCTGGGTCTGTGTAATGAGGGGTTCTGCGCAAGGGCCCCCACCCTTAGATGCTTCAGTGGGGTTAGGCCCACCCTTAACACCCTGGGATGTCGCCCTCACTAACAGTTTGAGCTTTTAGTGTAGTGGTTGGATCTACAGTGGTATCAAAGCATGATCTCTGGCCCAGCCAGTGGATCTCAGCCATCATGCTATCAAGGAGAGAGAATATGAAGACTCCATTTCATGGAGAGAAAAAGGAAGATAAGCTCACCAAGCTTCTTCTGAAATCTGTACAGAACATTCAAGAAGAATTTGAGGAGATGATGAGGGAGATTGGTACAGGATCTCCAAGATGGTTTGAAACTGAGTCAAACTCTAGATTTTCTTGTAGGGAATGTGAGCATGCAACTACACCCTATGATATACAGCACAGTCGCATGGCCAATTTTGCCATGAGAGAAGAAGGAGAAGAAGGAATGCTGAAGCGAGGAACTCTTAGAGGTTTCTTGCATGAGTATGAATCTCAAACCTAGATTTTTAGAGATCATATTACTTTTCCAAAGTTTTCCAAGATCATGGTGAGGAGGAGCAAGCAACATGATGAGGATAGATTTCTTCTATCTATCTTTGATGGTTCTCCTACTTGTTCAGCCAGGGCTTGGATGGAAGAGCTAGGCACCTTTTTGCAACAGCATCAGATTTCCGAAGATGAAGCCATCAGAGTAGCTGCACTTGGGATGTAAGGTATATGCATGGTGATTATTTGATTCATTTACTTTGAAAAATGCAAATACCTCTTCCTATGCAATGTTCATTAGAACTTTGATAAAGAGATTTGGTAGGAGGAATTCTGAAATGCATGTAGAGGAAACAAACACATTCAAACAAACAAAATCCTTGCATGTAATGAAGAAAAACATAGACTCAGAATCATTCCATAAAACCATGAAGGAGGCTGATCTCTTACATGATGCTTTATCGGAGGTAAGATCTTCATCTTGTATTTTGGCACAAGGAGGCAAAGAGATCCCTTTCCAAAATATGATCTAATCATTGGAGGGTTGCCCACTCATGCTGAGGAGGCTGAGGGCAACAAAACTATTATTTCTAGAGTTGATCTAGCACCTCATGTAGAGGGAAGAGGATATCTTGCCCCAACTAGAGGGATTCTTGCATCTTTGCAAGGAAGTCCCGAGGATCTCATTCATAGAGGTCCAAGCACAACCAGTGAGCAGCATGATTGTGCAGCATTGCAACTGGAAGGAGGAGGAAGGAAAGGAGAGAAGCATCATGTTATGAAAGGCACACATCCTTCTCTATTTGGAAGATAGTGAAATAGACCTTGTTGAGTATGATATAGAAAGGATTTCCCAACCATGTGTCTGATCCACTGACATTGATGTCTCACTGCATAGAGGCATTCCACTAGGGAGGCCACCTGATCTATCACTGATGAAAGACATCTTGTCTTTGGATTCACCGCTCTTGAATTTTGGAGAGGTGAAGAGTTTGGAGGAGAACTTTTGCATGGGGGATGTCAAAGTAGCATACAGCAGCATGAGGAGAGCTTCAACTGCCAGATCACCAGCGTTGTCTCTTAGGAGGATTGATCCTTACTGGATATCTCAACTCTTAGTTGAGTACTCCAAGGATCTTGGTACATGCATGATTCTAGATGACCCGGAGAGAGATGACAGATACATAGTGGATGATATGGTCATCTATTCACATGGCAGAGTCTTCTTGACTAGAAATTCTAGTCTCAAGGAGAAGCTATTGCATGCAGCACATGAGGACTTCTGTTCCATGCATCTTGATGTATATCTTGCCTTGGAAGAGGAGTTCATTTGGGAGGGAATTCAGCAAGACATATTTCTACATATGGAGATATGCATATCCCGGATGATGATGGTGAGGATGTCACAACCACCTTCCTACTCATTAAGAGTAAGGGAGCTTTTTCAGTTGAACCATTTCAGCTCAAGTCTTCAAGTACACATTGGAGGATGTACAATTTCACTTCATGATTTGTACCTCTTGTCTTTTTATGAGCAGCATATTGTACCAAGGAGGATTATTCCTTCTTACATATTGTATAGTGATGTACTTGAAGACATTTGTAGCATTGAGATTGGCTATCTCACTTGTGGTTTGTGGGGGAAGCCACATGATTCTTGGTGTGCACCATTGACACCAAATTGTAATTTCATATTTTTATCTTGTAAAATGATTATGGAAACAAACAAGTGGCTGGAAGAACACTTGTTTTTGTTTGATTTGATTCAGGCAAGGGATGCACTGTGCTGGTTCCTTGTGTGGGACCTTGATCCACTTTCTGGTTGTCATTTGGCAACTTGTTAATATTGTACTATGCTTCCATGTATTACTGATATGTTTATGAGGAGCTTTTATGGGAGAGTGGGCTTGAGATTGGGGATGTCCATTAGGAGCATGATTCTCCTTACTATACATGTTGTACATTTCAAGAGGAACCATGGGCCAACCATGAGGGCCACATTACATTTCCTTTATTCTTGTGGGATGGACCACTTGAAAAACTTGAGAAGGTACTCCATGGATCATGAGGAGATGGAGGATTTAGCATAGTCAACTCTATGAGCCACTCCATGAGCAAAACATATGGTAAGAGTATTTTTGGATTGCATAGAGATTTTTCTATATATATGTGTTGAGTCATAAAAAGGTATCTTTTGAACACCTAATTAAGCTACATTAATTATCAATCCGGGAGCGACTTTTTGTTTCAAGAGTGTACTATGTCTGAAGCTGCAATTAACTAAGATTAATGCTATGAAGATGTAGTACAGAATGTTAAATCCAAAAGTAAACAGATGCTTGTAAAATAAATCTAATTACAATAACATAAATGGAAATGCTCTGAAATCTTAACTACATTGATCTGCAAACCATCGATCAAGGATACAATAGCAATAACTCCTTCCCTTAGAAATCGATGCAACTGAAATCACACTGAGGCAAGATAACCAATCTGGGAACTTGAAAGCAGTAACCAGTGTTCTCTACAGTTGGTTATCTTGTTCTTAAAGCAATAGAAATGAAATCAAGCTCAAACTACTTACTGATAAAGATAACTGAAAGGAACTACAAAGGCTAGAAAGGAACAACAACTTGTAATTCCTATGCATTCACAGCAACTATAACCAATCTATCTTCCAATCTGAAGCTATAAATCAGAAATAAACAATAAACAGAAATGGAACAGCAACATGAATTGAACAGAAATTATAACTCTAAGCGACTAATCTCTATACTCCAATCTTGTCAACAGCCAACACTACACAACAATTAATTATAACAAATCATGAACCAATAGAACAACAACTAGAATCAAATATAGAACAACAAAGCTTTTATAATGATAGAAAGATAAATGAACAGCGAATGTATTTCTTGCAAAGGATAAAATAGCAATGCAATTCGTTAATGAGTCTGTATTCATTCTAATAGCAGTCAATCAACTCTGAAATAAACATTAAACACAACTTCACACAACAGTAAGCAAAGAGTAAAAATAAAAACAGCAAGGATGATTCCACCAGAGCCGGGCCCTTAGTGCCAGTGAAATACTGCTGGGCTACTTTCGAATTTAAGAGATAAAACGAAACACGTGTTTCATATTAATCAAACATAAATTATTACAGAGGTTGTTCTCTCAAAGCCGAGAGTTAATGAACATAATATTACAGAGGAAATGTCTGAATATAAGAACTTTTTCGACCCTCTAATCACTAAAGGACATTGATTTATATATTAGATCTTGACAGACAAGACAAGGAATGAGATGAGTTTGAACAACGATCCCTCAAGATCGAAGGATCTTGAGGGGTTCGCTCCCCTTCGTTTAGTTATCATCTTGTTTACTTTGACCGAGGCCGAGTTGTCCCCTGCCTCCTTTTGGCAATTCATTCAGATCTCCTTATCTTTGGCTAGATGTGGTTCAACGATGATGGAGCAATAGTTACATTGATCTCAGCCTCGCCTTTGGTACAGTTGTTCACTTCGTCTAATTCCTGTTTTATCAACAAAAAGAAACCTTTAGTCATATTTTTACAATAAACATAAACCTTTCCAATTCTATCATAATTCTTGTAATAAATTACCTTCCCAAGGTAAAAAGGAGTATGTCTATAGTAAAAGAATGAGAAGATACATAGTAATTTCATACCTTTTTCACTGCCCAACATACCCCCCTGCTTAATCCTTTTCATGTCCTCATGAAAACTATAGTTCACATGGACAGCAGTCAAAGAATAAGCTGGATAAGGTTTATCATCAAAAAGCTTAAAACCATGCAGTGCAGCTAATTCCTCAAAAACATGCTCTGTTTATCCTTCGGGGAGTTCGTAAATGGATTTGTAGTCTGAAGCAAGATACCATGCAATGGGGCTTCAGAACCTACACCCTAGCCAGAATGGTCCTTCTTTTAAAATGAGATGACTATAGGAAACCAAGCGGTCTGCAGCTAGCCCAAAGTTTTTATAATTAAATGGTTCTCTGTTTTGCAAATTCTGATTGGAAATTCTCCACCGAACCTTAGCTGCTATATAAGCTTGGTTTCTAATGGATAATAAATAATCTGTTCCATTCAAAATAATCGATTTGTGGACAGGCCCCAATGCTTGGATAACGCCTTCCTTTTTCATCAAAATTTTCTGCCTAGCCCAAAATTGGGATGGGTTCTAAGGTTCACTCCTAACCCACAAATCTAATTCATTTTCCTACCTATGAAAATCATTAGAAGCTTTAAGCCATTTTAATTGATTTACAGCAAAGGAAATAAATTCCTAATGTTGGACATCTCCCACAAAAGGGCTAGGATTTGATTCACAATCGTTTTCAAGTATTAGATTATGTAAATAAAATTCACACAAAAGGCACTGTACTTTGATCCCATAATGTTTGTAGCATGATACAAAGTCATCTATGGTTTTTAGCTCTATGGATTTCCCTGCCCTAACTGCCTTAATCTTTAGCTGTAAATATCTTTCTAGTAAAAATAAAGCATATTTTTTGGCAGGGCATCTACAGGCTAAGACATCAGTGTACAATGAGCAGAGAGTGTCCATTCGATTGTAGGCTAGTTTTAATTGGTTCATTACCTTTTCAGCCTTTTATTCTACTCTTCGACACTTTTTTTGAGCTTCAGCTTCTGCTTCATGAATAATATTCATCTGTTGCTGCAACTCCTAATATCTCTTCCTTGGGACAGTGTCTTCTTCCAACCTTTGCCTTTGACAACCAATATATGTCCTTCATCCTGAAATATCTTCATGGCTTCTCGAAGCCTGACCTTCTTCTGCATCCATATAGTTCCTTGTGCTAGTATGCCCGACACTTCTACAATTATTTCATCGGATACAACTATCTGTCTTCCTCTAACCATGGAGAACCCTTCTTGCAAGTTCTGTAAGAATTTAGTGGCCACTGCTTCATGAGGTTGTTGCATCCTCATGAAACATGTAATCCATCCTATTCTTTCCAAAATCTCTCGTGCAACATCAGAAACGACCAGCACCTGCGGCTAACTGCGAATTGGTCTTCCTCCCATCGTCTCTGCACTTTTTTAGTTCTTTCCAAACACACAGTGATCGCAATGGAATAGCACAACACGTTAAATTGGAATAATGTCGTTAAATTTTTGTTATTCCCTAAAATGTAGGGATTTATTTCGCATACAAGTAAAGAAACATCGGGATTTGATCTTGCATGCAGACATCCGCGCCCCCCCTGATGGATAATAGGTCACCCTCGACCGTCAATTGAGAGAGGCAAGCGTGGCACACCAGTAGTACAACAGGAAAAAGTAGGCATAATTATTATACATTTAATCAAATTATAGCAATTACTAAAATCAATGCATGTGATAAATTGGTAATAGATATAAAATCGTTTTGTAATGATTCAAATATGAGGAGAAGGGACAGCTTAAGATAAACATAAGTATAAATGTGTTATTTACCACTTCAAACTAATATGATCGATTTGTAATGTTTTTCATGTATAATAGGTTCGAAATAAAAGGTTAAGGATTCATACTTTAATTTGATATTTAAATAGAGATATAGGAAAAAGGGTTAAATATGACTCTTGATGTGTATAAATGTGACTCCAATACCATTAGCAGAGCTCTGTTGCCCACAGGTGTCCATAACCTTGGCAAAGTTGCTTTCTCACCCTTGGAACCATTGTCCTTTATTTATGCTGAGGAAGTGCTTGTTAAATGTCATAATGGAGGCCATTGTGCTGGCTTGGTGACCAGATAAATCACAATGCCATTCACCAAGAAGAAGTGAAAAGTGGGCAGGCTGGCTCGTGATGAGACCTCCTGTTCCAAGGACTTCTTAATTTTTTTCAATTGTCCATTGGACCATATCCCTGGTTTGGTGGCCATGATGGAAATGCCACTTCACTGACTTCCTTATGATCATGGTAGGCTGGCTCTTAATGAAAACCCCTATCCTCCATCTTCCAAATCATACAATTAATAGTGGAACAAATAAATATTTTTTCTTTTTCATATAGCACTTTCCTAATTATTCATAAAGGATGGCTCAGCACTCCTTAAGTGTAGGGATGGTGGAAGAAGTCTGAACATCTCAATAGAAAAGAATATGCCCTTATTCCTACTCCATAAATAAAAATCAAATAAAGTTATAACATATGGGAAAGAACCAATCATGATAAGGATAATCGATCAGATTAATTCAATGGTAATAAAACAGTGAAATTATGTTATTGATTATGTCCCTTTTTCTTGTTTTCTTATCATTACTAAACAATTTTCTAAAAAAATGATGATTTATTTTGATTTGCTGATTACAGTAAGCTTTAATTTGTATGATTGTATATAAATAATATGTTTTCCTTTAGAAGAGTCATCAGAAATTCTCAAAATGCTAATCTAAAACAAAAAACCAATCCACTCAAAAGGTGTTGTCCCTTTTAAAAAGAACAGCAGAAAATATCTACGGAACTGTTGTTCCTTCCGAAAGGAACAACAAAAACACTCTTTGGAACTGTTGTTCCTTTTGAAAGGAACAGCAGAAGTGTTGTTCCTTTAGAAAGGAACAGCAAAACTCAAAACAAGCGAAATAAAGAGAGTTTTGAAAAAAACAGAATTTCATGAAACAAACAATGAAAACTGAAATAAACAGAGATTTGAAAAAAAAAAATCCCTAAAACAAATAATCCAAATAAATGAACAATATTTATGTACAAAAATTATAAAATAAATGATTTAATAAACAAGTGCCGAGGATGATTTATCCCCTTCAGCGAGAATTTCCATGGTAGAATCTTCCCGTAACTGTTGGTAAAAGGATTCTTGGGTAAGCGGTTTATGATACAATCGTACTCGATGACCATCTACCTTAAAGGAATGCCCAGATCCATCAATGGTAGCTAATGTAATAGTGCCATTATCATGCACTTTTTGTATTTCATAGGGTCCGAGCCATCGTGTCTGGAATTTTCCTGGAAAATCCTGAAACCTAGAATCATATAGGAGTGCCCAGTCTCCTTTGTGGAAGATCTTTTCTTTGATAAGGGCATCATGCCATTTTTCTCTCTATTGTTGGATTAGCGCTATGTGCTGAAGAGCAGAGAGCCTAATTTCATCTAATTCATTAATTTTTTGTAGTATTTTGGCTTGGGCTTCATTTAGATCTAGACCCACCTTTTGAGCTGTTCTCAATGTATGAATTTCAAATTCTATTGGAAAGATGGGTTCTTTTCCAAATACCAATTGATATGTTGAATATCCCATAGTGGGTCTCCACATTGTTTGATATGCCCACAATGCTTCTGGAAATCTGTAGGCCCAATCTCGGTCTGTGTGAGGCAACGGTTTTTGTCAATATAGATTCAATCACTTTGTTCGTGCTTTCTACTTGGCCATTGGCCTGTGGGTGGTATGGGGTTGTAATCTTGTGCTGAATGTGGTAGTTTTGTAGTGTTTCAGCTAATTTATTACCTACAAACTGTGGTCCTCCATCTGTGATTATGTCCCTTGGAAGGCCATATCGCACAAAGATTTGGAAAAGAAACTGTATTACAGAGTCCTCTGTAGCTTTTGAAAGTGCCTCTGCTTCGACCCACTTAGTGACATATTCGGTTGCAACTAGAATGTATGTTTTTTGGTTTGAGGGAGGGCTAATAGGACCAACAAAATCAAGTGCCCAATGTTCAAATGGTTCAATCACTAGTTGAGGGTTCAAAGGCATTTCATCAGACTGCCCAGGGCGACTTTCCCTTTTGCAGCTATCACAAGCCTGCACAAATTTTTTAGCATCTTTAAAGATGGTAGGCCAATAATAGCCTGTTTGTAAAACCTTATGGGAAGTTCTACGATCTCAAAAATTCCCGCCATATTTCCCATCATGGCATGCTTTCAAAATATCAAATACCTTGTCCTCCCGGACACATCTTCTTATTTGCATATATCCCCCTGTGTTAAATAGGTAGCCCCCAATCCAAGAGAATTGGGTACTACGTTGTATTATCTGTTTTCGTTAATTAAGGGATAGATGTTTAGGTAATTTACCTATTGCCAAATAATTTGCTATATCAGCATACCAGGGGGTTTTGACAATAACAGCGAACAGATGTTCATCTGGGAAGTGGTCTTCAACTACTTTTGTATCTGTTGGCTTTGGCATTATTGACAGAAATTCAGCTACAGGGTTCTCTTTCCCAGGTCGATCTTTGATTGTAATGTCGAATTCCTGCAATAAAATCAACCATTTTGTCACTCTTCCATTTGTAACAGGTTTATTTGCTAAAAATTTAATGGCAGAGTGATCAGTATATAGTACTACAGGATACCCAGTTATATAATTTCTAAACTTATTTAGAGCATGTACTACAGCTAAAAATTATTTCTCATTCACAGTATAATTTAATTCAGTAGGGGATAGATTTCTACTAATGTAATAGATTTCATATGGCTTCTTGTCTTCCTCTTGCCCAAGTACTTCTCCAATTGCTGTGTCTGAGGAATCGGATGAAATTTGGAATGGAAAATTCCAATTTGGGCCCCTCAGCACTGGGGTTGTTGAAACAAGCTTCTTCAGATCATTGAAGGCATTGTCACATTTATCTATCCAAATGAAATCAACATTTCCAGTTAGTGCATATAAAGGTGCAACTATTCGAGAATAATGTTCTATAAATATTCTATAGTAACCAGAAAATCCAAGAAAGCTACGTACCTCTATTTGTGTGGTGGGTGTGGGTATTAACAAGATTATTTGAATTTTAGCTGGGTCCACTTGAATTCTAGTTGCTGATATGTAATTCCCTAAGATAACTCCTTCGGTCATCATCATATGACACTTTTCATTGCTTAAACAAAGCCTAATGTCAATACATCTTTGCAATAATTTTTCTAGATTTTCCAATGCAAGCTCAAAATCATCCCCATAAGGTGTGAAATCATCCATATATACTTCGAGGCCTTCATTTATTAAGTCTGCAAAGATGCTGAGAATGGCCCTTTGGAATGTAGCAGGGGCATTGAATAGGCCAAAAGGTAAGACTCGGTAGGAAAATTTCCCCCATGGACAGGTAAAAGTGTTTTTGTCTTGGTCTTCAGGGGCAATCTGGATTTGATTGTACCCACTGAAGCCATCGAGGAAAGAAAATAATTTATTTCCTGCCAATGTGTCTAATACCTGGTCAATGAAAGGAAGGGGAAATTGGTCTTTCTGTGTTGCCTTGTTAAGTTCACAATAATCTACACATATTCCCCACTTTCCGTTCTTTTTTGGTACCACTACTAATGGAGAGACCCACTTTCTATCAGATATAGGGTAGATGAAATTAACATCCAATAGTTTTTGTAATTTAGCTTTCACAATATCTTTGAGGTGAGGGTTTAGTATTCTTTGGGGTTGGTGAATGGGTCTTGCATCTTTTTCAATATAGATGTGGTGTGTGCACAATTGAGGGTCAATTCCTTTTATATCAGGGTAATCTCGTGCAAAGGCTGCTTTGTATTTCCGTAATAATTGGACCAATTTATCTTCTTCTTCAACAGTCAGATTTTTGTTAATGTTTAGAGTTTTTCGCGACTCAATTTCTACAATATTTTTATTGTACACAAAAGTAGTAGGTATTACTTGATCATGAATGTCTTTCAAAGGATCTTCTTCTTCTTTATTATCAAATGCTATCTTGATCATGTGACATTGTAGATGGGATCTGATTTGTGGTTTATTAATGAAACTATTGATGATATCATCCTCTGTTTGATCTTTAAAATCAAGAGCATTTTCTAAAGTTAGAGGTGATCTCATATTTTCCATAAGATATGATACAGTTTTTTTTTTTCATTATTGATAGATTTGGCTGGGCTGGGGGGTATAAAGCTAATTTTTTGACATAGTTTCCCCTTGTTATTGTCATGTTGCCTTGTCGGCATCCAATATAAGCATTGACAGTTTCCAACCAAGGTCTACCTAAGATCAACGGATGTCCTTCTAGCCAGTTCTTTTGATTGATAACCAGGAAGTCAACAGGATATTCCCAAGAATCTATAGATACCATTACATCTTGTAGTGTACCTTCTAGTTTGACTACCGATCGATCAGCCAATTCCAATAAGGTTGTTGTTGGTTCTAGCGATGTAATGCCAAGTTTTTTACAGGTGGTGGTTGTTAGGATATTGATTGTTGCTCCCAAATCAACTGAGGCATTTGGAAACAATTGCCCATGGATTTGCACTATCACTATAGGATTTCCTGGGTCTTCATATTTTACAGGTGTTTCCATTCCTGATAATAAGTTAGATAAAGTACCGACTATTTGGACAGTTGGATTGGTGGTTGTTCTCCTCTTTGGATTTTTTATGCATAATTCCTTAATGGTTTTTGCATATATAGGAATGTCTTGGATAGCTTGGAGGAGAGGGATTTTTATACACATTTTTTTTAATTCTCCAAAAAGATCAAAATTAGAATGTTCTAATGGGTGCGGTATGATTAATCATTCTGGGAATGGTGGAGATGAGGTTGTTGCTTGTTGTTGATTTTGTTTTTGAACCTCCTTCTCTTTCTGTAATGTTTATTCTACATGTAATGGATCTTCAATATGAACATTATTGTTTCTCTTTGTTTATACTATGCGCCCAGACCTTAATTGAAGGTCATTGCACTCCCTCAGTTCAGTTTCTAATTTTGGGGGTTCCATTATTTGGACAGACTAAACTGGCCTATTGTTTGGGTTTGGGTTGGGCTGGGCTGGGATTTGTGGTCTTAAGTTGGTCTGGGGGTTTGTATAGGGAGCTGGCAGTGTAGTTTGAGAGAGAGGGATTATTCCAACTGGCTAATTTGTAGGTCTTTTCCAGTTTGACTGCTAGGCCTGACTCTGGGAAGTAGAGGGGGACCATTGTGTAGGATAGTTATTATTTTGCCAAAATGGTGGGCAGAAAGGAAAGTTAGGCCAATTATTTTTGTTTGTTTGATTTGGCCAAGATGTTGTAGGGAATGTTTGTTGTGACCAATTGGGGAAAGGTGGTTGATTTTTCCACATTCCACTATATTTCTAAGCATTATATTGAGGAGGCTAAAAAGAAGAAAATGGATCAGTTGGCATACCTGATTGTCGTGGTTGCCATTGTCGTCGCTGATTAAGCAGACATACCACTTCTGATTCTTCTTCTGCCTCCTTATAAAATTCTTTTAGGCCAGGAAGTGAAGGACATCCTTCTCTAGGGTGATATTTCATGCAAATGGCGCAGATTTTGATCACATCCAACGGGCACTCTTTGCAGTTGTGTTTCTTCCTACATCTGGGACAAAATATTGCCAATTTTTTCTCTTCTTCTGCTTGCTTTTGTTTGGCTTGCATAATGTCAAACTGCGTTGTTAGAGTCCCAAGTATGTCTGTCTTAAAATCATCTAGCAGATTTCCAATCTCTGCACGAGTCACTCCTTCATTAGAGATCTTGTTTTCTCTTGTAATCATATCATGCTCTGCTGATTCTAGCCTTGTATTGCCCCTCGAACTCCTGATACACAAATCAATGATGTTAGCATAACTTTCCTGATATATATCACCTTTTCCCATAATATTCAATGTTTCAACCCATTGATATTTCATTCCCCTGATTAATGTAGTTTTCAACACATTATTAGGTAAGGGTAAGGATGCATAAGGAGATCTCTGAAGATTGTATTGAAACTGTTCCACATATTCTTCCAAGGTTTCATTTGGTTTTGCTTTCATTTGGAATATTTCATCTTTTAGTTCCCGAGACCTACAATAATCTTGATACTTCTTTAAAAATGCAGCTTTCATCTGATCCCAATCAGTTATGACACCCCCACCTAATCCCATAAACCATCGTAAGGTTGCCCCTTTTAATTTTGAAGGGAATAGTTTTAGTTTTTGGGGATCAGTGGTATAATCATATCCCCTGCATAACACATCAAATTCAAACAAAAACTCATCTGGATCTTCTGATGTTAAGCCATGAAATGTGGGAATATGTTGAAGGGGAATGGCCTTCACAGGCGCATTGACTGCACTATATACTATAGGATATTGCAGCATAGAGGTTTGTTGGGGTGTCTGTTGGTTCTGATTTTGGTTCTGAGCCATTTGGTAAAAAATGTGCCAATATCTTTCTGGGATCTCCAAGGAATTTCTAAGCTGACTAGCAGGGACAGGAATGGCTTTAACAACACTCCCCTTGTCTGGAATGAGTATTCCTTGTTGGCCTACTGATTGAGGTGATTCAGGACCTTGGTTTTGAATAAGTTTAACATCACTTCCCTTATCTGGACTGATTATTGTTTGGGCTACTTCAATAGGAGATGTTGGGTCTCCTGTTTCTCCTGTTTCCCCTTCTCCTTCTCGGAGATTACTAGAGTTCCCTTCTTGAGGGGAAATTATGCAGGGATTCTCAATTTCTTGGGAATCTTGCTCAATTCCCTCTGTTTGACTGTGTATCTCAGCAAATACTTCAGATGGTGACTCTGTAGCCTGAAGGGAACTAGTAGGTTATCTAGAGGTAGCTTTTCTAAATCCTACTGATGGCTGAGATTCAGTTCTTTTAAGGATTTCGTCAATAAAAATTTTCCACCCAAGGGTCACCGGTCCCTTAGGTTTTTCAATTTTAGGAGGAATTATGTTTTTCTTAGTTGGTCTATTCATTCAAGAAAACAAACCTTCATTCCTACCTAAAGAAATAAGCTTACCTACTTCTGCTGTGAAGTGGGTTGCGAGCAAGTGTGTTTCTTGCCCAGTGTGCAGGTTCTTACCTTTCGTCTTTAATACCCAATTATTCACAAGCAGAAGAAAATCAGCTGTGCATCACTCCTTTGAAATGGCATACACTCTCCCTGACAGCGGCACCAAAATGTTGAGTCATAAAAAGGTATCTTTTGAACACCTAATTAAGCTACATTAATTATCAATCCGGGAGCGACTTTTTGTTTCAAGAGTGTGCTCTGTCTGAGGCTGCAATTAACTAAGAGTAATGCTATGAAGATGTAGTATAGAATGTTAAATCCAAAAGTAAACAGATGCTTGTAAAGAAATCTAATTACAGTAACATAAATGGAAATGCTCTGAAATCTTAACTACATCGATCTGCAAACCATCGACCAAGGATACAGTAGCAATAACTCCTTCCCTTAGAAATCGATGCAACTGAAATCACATTGAGGCAAGATAACCAATCTGGGAACTTGGAAGCAGTAACTAGTATTCTCTACAATTGGTGATCTTGTTCTTAAAGCAATAGAAATGAAATCAAGCTCGAAGTACTTACTGATAAAGATAACTGAAAGGAACTGCAAATGCTAGAAAGGAATAGCAACTCATAATTCCTATGCATTCACAACAACTATAACCAATCTATCTGCTAATTTGAAGCTATAAATAAAAAATAAACAATAAATAGAAATGGAACAGCAACATGAATTTAACAGCAATTATAACTCTAAGCGACTAATCTCTATACTCCAATCCTGTCAACAGCCAACACTACACAACAATCAAATATAACAAATCATGAACCAATAGAAAAAAAACTAGAATCGAATATAAAATAGCAAAAATTTTATAATGATAGCAAGATAAATTAACAATGAATGCATTTCTTGCAAAGGATAAAATAGCAATGCAATTCGTTAATGAGTTTGTATTCAGTCTAACAACAGTCAATCAACTCTGAAATAAACATTAAACACAACTTCACACAATAGTAAGAAAAGAGTAAAAATACAAACAACTAGGTAATTCCACCAGAGCCAGGCCCTTAGCGCCAGTGAAATACTACTGGGCTACTTTAGAACTTAAGAGATAAAATGAAACACGTGTTTGATATTAATCGAACATAAAGTATTACAGAGGCTATTCTCTCAAAGCCGAGAGTTAATGAACATAATATTACAGAGGAAATGTCTGAATATAAGAAATTTTCCGACCCTCTGATCACTAAAGGACATTGCTTTATATATTAGATACTGATGGACAAGACAAGGAATGAGATGAGTTTGAACAGCGATCCCTCAGGATCGAAGGATCCTGAGGGATTCGCTCCCCTTCGTTGAGTTATCATCTTGTTTACTTTGACCGAGGCCAGGCTATCCCTTGCCTCTTTTTAGCAATTTGTTCAGATCTCCTTATCTTTGGCTAGATGTGGTTCAACGCTGATGGAGCAGTAGTTACATTGATCTTAGCCTCGCCTTTGGTACAGTTGTTCACTTCGTCTAATTCTTGTTTTATCAACAAAAAGCAACATTTATTCATCTTTTTACAATAAACATAAACCTTTCCAATTCTATCATAATTCTTGTAATAAATTACCTTCCCAAGGTAAAAAGGAGTATGTCTATAGTAAAAGAATGAGAAGACACATAGTAATTTCATACCTTTTTCACTGCCCAACAATATGCATCTCTTAACCATACATGTGCAGGGCTTTGCTCAAAGAAGGAATATCCTTCCTTCTAGATTTTATGGTCTACATAGGGCCATTATGGATGATCAATCCCTAAGAGGATATGGGGAGGATATTTCTCATGGAGAATGTACTCACATTTCACATTATATCATTCACTTTCTCCATATTGGTGAGGATATTGGGGCAGCAAGCAAGTGGTGGGGAGGCCACCCATCATTTTATTTTCTATGGCAGTGGAGAGTCAAACTGCATTGGCTACAATTGAGGGATCATTGTCCTTCTCCTTTACTTCACATGGTAGCCAGCATGATTCTCCTTATGATTCCCTTTATTGATATTGCTAGAGCTTCTCCTTGGAGCATGATTGGTAGAGAGACACATTGGGTGAATGTGTCCTTTGAGGGAGAAATTCCTCACACTTTTTGCACTGCATGTTCTAAGGGGAACATGGGACATGATATGGTTACCTTAACAACACATTTTTCACTCTATGAGGTGAACCATATGTTGGAGAAGATTCCATATGATGATGACTTCCAACTCATCATATATGGGGATATTTGGGCCAGCATGATTTGCAGCGTTGCTTGGAGATATAGTCTCCATATTTCCACTTGAGGGCAAGTATTTTGCAGCCCAGGATTAGCACTCTCTCTACACTTATCATGAATGGAGAGATGGATAGCATGGGGTAGGCTACATTTTCTACCATGAGCGAATTTTCATCACACCTACTTTGCCGGAGCCAAAGGTGGAGGACAGTTTCCAGGAGTTGCCTAGTTGGAAGGTGACTCATTTTGCATCTCTCATAGCTTGGAGATGGAGGATCCACATGAGGAAGATGTTCCTCAACACATCTCAGACTCCATGCCTTGAGAGGAGGCTTTCCATTTCTGTCCTTGCAGTTGCTTGAGGACAAGCAACATTTGGGAGGGGAGGATTGTAATGTTCCCAAATTTTCCGACAATAATTTGGAACATTAATTTTTGTTGATTTCACCTAGGAGGAGAATAAATGGGTAAGGAGGCCCATGCATAATGAAAATATCAATAAAATTCATCTAATTATGAAAGGGGATCATCATTGGAGCTGGTTTTCACACCCTCATGTGTGAACTGGGTTGTTTGCAAGTGGACAAGGTCAATTTTGACCAAGTCAACAATGTTGGGCCAAGAGGTGGAGCACACTTAGAGAAGCAACGCAGTATGAATGAGGAAAGGGTTTTTTGGTGGAGGAAACCCTAAAGAGGAGTGGGACCCATGGAGAGGGGATTTCACTTGTTTAAAAGGAGGGCAAGGCAACCATTGTTTCTCATGCTTGTATTATTCATCTCAATTTTCCATTAGACAATTGTGTATTATTTGCTGCTTAGCAAGAATTTCCAGAGGAATTCTTGTTTAGGATTCCTTCCCCTTCTTGAGAGCTCTCTTGAGGGATTTTTCTTCATTTTCCTCACATCCAGGCTTGAGGCCAAGCATCCTCCATCAAGACAGTGTTATTTCTGCAGCAGATTAATGTTGTGTTGCCGGGTGTTGTAGTGAGGGTTCACTACACCACCTTCACCAGCTATTTTTAGAGGAGGAGTCCCTCTTTCCTTTGAGATATCGCATTGGAGAAATTCTAGAGAATATTTCAAACTTTGGCATCAAGGCCAACCCATTTCCTAGCCCTACAGCGTAGTTCCATCCAGTGACTGCGTTATTTTGAGAGGAGAATTTGTATTGGGGCTCTTGCAGAGTATTGGGGGGAGAGATATTTGGTGAAGGGATCAACCTTTCACTTGAAAGATCCATTGGAGGAGGTATATTTAGTTTGAGCATAAGATTCATCCATCTCCATCTAGTTCTATTTTTGAGTTGCTGTAGCTACCCAGCAACTCCGGCATTTCTATAGAATTTCCGTTTTGTATGTTTTGCAGCCAATCCTTTTAGGGATTGTGCATTATTGTTTACAGGGGTTGAGATCTTGCTCCCCCTATTTTATTTGAGCCACATATCGATATATTTGTGTATTGACACTCTTATGCAACAGTTTCCCTTCATGGACTGCGCAGTCATAACTTGAATATACATATATAGCAGTGGTTTTGTCATAATTTATGTACTTGTCTCTTGAGGTTGAGCATGGCCTATCTTGTATAACATTTCCTCAAGATATTTTACTCAGTTGTTGCTGCTATTTCTTTATAAAATGGCTATGAATTTCTCTCATGTTTCTATGATTTGATTGTTGTTGCTGCACCATTATTGTGCTTTCTTATTGTTGGGGCTCAAACTCTAGAATATCTTGAGATATTCTCATTGTTGTAGCATTTTCCTGAAAAAGGAATATTACAGTGGTATCAGGGCAAGATCTTTGGCTCAGCCTGTGGCTTCAAGCCAAAGTGTTGTACAACAAGAAGCAAGGTCAGAATGATGAATAACATGAGTTTAATCTCATCAGTTCTCAGATCTGAAAAGAAACTCTCCAAGGAGGTTGAACAAGAAGAAGAAAGAGGAAGCAGTGAAACTCCTAGAAAGATTCAAGAGAAGAAAGATATTTTGATCAGAGCTAGAAGATATATACATGAGGAACATTCTGAATCCTCATCTCATGGATATGTGCACTCAGCCATATCACCAAATCTTTAGCGTTTTGTCTGTGATTTCTTCATGAAGAGGAAGAAAGGAGGTGTGCCCAAAAAGGAGACTCTTAGAGAGTATTTGGAGGAGTATGAAGCTCAGTCCAAGGAGTTCAAAGATAACTTGAAATTCCAAGGATTCTGCAAGATCAAAGAGAGAAAATACATAAAGGAGAAGAACCATGGTAAGGGTATATTTTATCTATCTATCTTTGATGGATCACCTAAATGTCCAGTCAGGGTTTGGGTGGAGGAGCTAGATAACTTTGTACAACAACATCAAGTTTCAGAGATTGAAGCCATCAAAGCAGCAGCACTGCATTTTGAAGGTAAAGCATATTCTTGGTGTTTGTTTGAGTCTTTTTCCTTGAATAATTTCAATACAACTACTTATGCAAGTTTTATTGAAATATTGATAGAAAGGTTTGATGAAGCTCCATGTGTATCATCTTCTGTTGACATTTTCAAACCACATCAAATTAATCTTTTGCATGAGTTGGAAGGTTCTATGAATATAACTCCATTTCTGAATACCATGGAAGAAGGTGTAAGTTTTTTTGATGCCTTGCTAAGGAAAATATCTCCATTGAGTGAAGGGTTCTCTTCTCAAGAGGAAAGCATGAAGGTTTCTCCTTCAATAGATGACCAAGATCTCAGGTATCTCATTGATGATGGGACAACTTTAGTTATTGAAGAGGAGGAGAAGGCAGGAGATGATAACGTGGTCACAACAAAGGAACCTCAAGCACCTCATGAAGATGAAGTTGGAGCACTTTCTCTAAGGGGAGAAACTCTTGCACTCTTGCAAGGGGTTCCACAAGGTCTCACACATAAGGCTCTTGGTATGACACTTGAGCAACATGTACCATCATTGTAAAATGATGAAATCTTGGAGATGGAAGGAGGAAAAGAGGAGGAAGGGCATCACAAGGTGGAAAACATGAACCCTTCTCTACTTTAGAGCTTGGAAGCACAAAAAAGGCAAGAGGACCTATGCATTAAAGGTAGGGGAAAATTTGTCTACCTACATCCACATTTTACTATATGCCTTAACACCTCTTTGCAAGGAGGTACTTTACCAGGAGCACCTCTTGATAGGAGGAAATATAAAGTGTTCTCTCAACTATGGGCAGCATATACATACTTGGCTGAGGGAGCCTTGGCAGAAGCTAGCATAGCATAGAGAATCTCTCATGAATTCAGGAGAGAGATGAGCAGTTTCCTGAAAGGGGCATTGCTAACTCCCACTCAGAAATATGTGCTGAGAAAGGAGAAATCAGAGATCTATGATGGCATGAACATGAGGACACATGGAAACTCCATATATTTGGGGCAGGCCATTATCTCTTCATTCACAAAGAATATTTTTGAATATAGCAAGGGGATCCTAACCCTCTTATATACATGGGCCAAAAGGAGGAGGTTTTGGAAAACAAGGAATTTCCGAGGGGAAGTTGATTTCCATGTACTCCAATCTTGTCTTGGGCAAGATCAGATGCAAATGGGGTAGCAAAGGGAATATTATGATGCTCCAACATGTGCTTTTGATATCAAGGATGTCAAATATGGGAGCCATGAGAAGAAAAAATCTACATTTAAAACCTCTACAGCGATGTCATTCTTGGAGAGCTTGGATCCTTATTGGAATTCCCAACTCAAGATGGAATACTCCAAGGACCTTTTCATATGTGGGGTTCTTGATGGGGAAGTAGTGGATGAAAGGTTCAAGGTGGTATATGGAGTTATCCATTTCTACAATCTTATTCTTTTGGTTAGTGACTCCAAACTCAAGGAGGGACTACTTGATGCCATCTATGAAATCCTGCTTTCCAAACCCACTGGTTTTGTCAAAGCATATCATACTATCTTGGGTGGATTCATATGGGAAGGTTTCAAAGAAGAGGTGCACTCTCATATAAATATGTGCATGGATTACTTGGTAGAGGAGGAGGAGCATGGCTCTTGGGAAGAGCCATCATTCACATCTCCTTATCCATTGAGTGTGAGAGGGAACTCATCCATGAGTTACCCCACTAATGTAAAACAAGTATATAGAGAGGATTTTTCTTTTGAGCATTATCATGTATCTCCTATATGCTTATATTTTTCTAACACTCATTTGTAGAATATAGCTCCAAAAAGGGGCACTATTTATGATAGGTTTCATGGGCTACTCAAGGCCATGAACCATGTTGATGCAGGTCATTCCTTGGAGGGTCTTGGAAAGATATTCTATTCTTCATGGTGTGATTCTTTTACACCAATTATGATTCATTTCCTCCAATCATTCAGAAGAGACGATGTAACAAAAAAGTGTTGGGGAAGGCACTTGTCACATCCTATTCTATGGAAGTTAAGGATAAAATTGCACTGGTTGCACATGTGGGAACATCTTCCTTCTCATTTATCATACATGGCAGCTAGCGTGATCCTAATCATGATCCCACAAGCTGAATATGTCCTTATCTTTGTTGGGGACATAGTTGGAGGAGAGGCACACTTGTTGAATGTTCCCTTGGGGGAAGGAGTTCCCCATTATTTTTGCATTGCATGCTTCAATGGGAGCATGAGATTTTGTATGGCCACTATGATACATCACTAATCTCTTTGTAAATTGAGCAATATTTTTGTTGGTAACATGCCTCTCATATGTATTGGGGAGGAGTTTTTCTATGGATTTCCAAGATGGGAGGTAGTCCACTTCATTTGGATGATAGCATGGAGATGGGAGACTATCATGAATCATGAAAATCCCCATGATTTTCAACAAAATATAGAATAGGAGACCTATTGAAGAGAAAATAAGGCATATACTAATTAGTTTCATAATAAGGCAGAAATAATGGAAAAACCAATTGGGAATGGAACTGGTCGTTGGCGTTCGTCGTTGTCGGTGGCTCCACTAACCCCATTTGCACAAACCTCTTGTCAGAGCTTCACACTTAGAAAACCTCTACCTAACCAATGAATTGTGTCGGAGCCTCATACTCGCAAAGGAAGGAAGGAGTCTTTCTCACACTTCTATCTTGAGGAGGCCATGGATCAGCAAGAAGGTTTCCACAACAACCTTCCATTTCTTCATGATTAGAGCCCTTGGGTTTATTCACCAAAGGCCAACTTGCATATTTAGGGAGGACCATTGGAAGACAGATTTATTGTAGAAGATTTAGAGAAATGGTAAAGACTAACAGATGAGGAGGCCACAAGAGAAGAAGGGGAAGTTTTGCAGCACCTTTTCAGTTGCTTGAGGACAAGAAACATTTGGGAGGGGGAGACTGTAATGTTCCTAAATTAGCTTCAGCTAATAGGAACATTAATTTTTCCTTGTTTATTTTTTCATTTCATAATTGATGAATAAATTGTAAATGAGGACATGTAAAACTCTTGAAAACCAAGAATAAATCAATTCCTATGTGAACAAAGACATATATGGGCTATACAAGTAAACTCTTGCAGGTGTGAATGGGTTAAGTCACAAGAATGGGTCATCTTTGACCAAGTCAAACAGCGCAGTCTAGATGCATTGAACCTCTTTGAGGAACAACACAGTTCTAGAAGGAGCTTGTAATGTGAAAAGCGTTAAGTGATTCAAGGTGGCTTAGGGTTTGGCAAGACTCCTATCTTATAAAAGGAAGAGGATGGAAGCAAGGAAAAGGTTGTTGAAGATTATCATTTCATAAGGAATTGTGTGCTAGACATCCCTTGTTGGGAATTCCTATTCTGGAATCCCATCTCCTTCATTGAGAAGCTCTTGGAGGATAATTGTGCTAAACTTGTCCACTATCAGGCCCTATCCAAGCTTCACCTTACACTACAGCACTGCTCATGTTGAGGGTTGAGCTATCTTGTGAGCTGCAGCAAGTGCAAGACTAGATCTACTTAGATATAGATGATAGCAGTGGCTCTTCTCAGTGAGTGTGTCTTTTAACCTCCTGGAAGAGTTCATTAGCTGATTTCACTTTAGATCTACATCTTGGCATCAGGCCAAATCATTCTCAGAAGCTACAGTGTTTTTTCCTCTCCCTAGGACAACATTATTTGCAGATCACGACTGCAGGGTGTTTTGCCAACGTTTTGGAGGAGAGATCTCCGGTGTTGGGGTTCTTCCTCTCACCGTGGTGATCCATGGATTGGCCATCCAATCCATGTTTTTTTCTGATCTGATCTGCTATGTAGCTTGTGAAAGTTGGTTCACCGCATAGCATATGTCTAGTCTTATATTAACTAAATACATGAGTGAATGCACCAACTGTAGATAAACAGTGGCATCCATTATCTCTTTCAATGTAGCATCCTCTTTCTTCCAATTTACTGGAAGAGGAGTGTCGATAGGCTTGCATCCTTGCATGTGAAACTTCTCCAGTATCTCCCAGGCATACTTGCCTTGAGACACAAACATTTCACCTTCCCGCTGCCATATTTCCAATCCAAGGAAATAATGAAGGAGGCCCAAGTCCTTAATCTCAAATTCCTTTGCAAGATCTGCCCTGCATGAGTGTATCAACTACTCATCACCTGTTAGTATTAAGTCATCAACATAAAGTACAATGATTAAAAGCTTACCCTCCACCACAATTTGGTACAGGTTTGTAGCCGCCTCACTCTTGGTGAAGCCAAGTCTGGTGAAATAGTTGTCGATCTGAGTGTACCAAGCACATCGTGCTTGTTTCAGCCCATACAACGCTCTTTTGAGCCTGCACACATGCGACTCGCTACTGAAGATCTCAAATCCTTTAGGCTTCTTAATGTACACCTCTTCCTCAATGATCCCATTAAGGAACACAGACTTCACATCCATCCGATGAATGTGCCAACCCATCTGCACTGAGAGAGCAAGGATGGTCTGTATGGAAGAATACCGTGCGACAGGTGCAAAGTTTTCTTCATAGTCAATCCCCTCAATCTGTGAGAAGCCCTGGGAAAAAAATCTTGCTTTATACTTCTTGATGCTCCCATTTTCAGCTTGCTTTACCTTGTAGATCCATCTTGATCCTAAAACTGATTTTCCCACCGGCCTTGGAACAATCTCCCAAGCACTGTTTCTGACAATGGAGTCATACTCCTCCACCATGGCATCTACCCATGTGGGCTCCTACACTGCTTCTTCAAAATAAGATGGCTCTGTCATGATACACTTCCTCATAAGAGCCATGTATCCATTAAATCGGTCAGGTGATTGTCTCTGTTTGCGATGTGATGTAGGGACTCCTACATTCTATGCTGCATCAAGCTTTAGTCTCTCAGCTTCTGTGGTACGCTTTCTGCCTTGTCTGATGTTTGGTTCTGAATGAGTGGACTCCTCCACTCCATGAATCTCCTCCTGTGGCTGATCCACATCTAGAGGCTCATCTTTGGGAACAAGAAGTTCCTCCTCTGCATGCAAGTGTAGCTCCCTCTCAAGCGACAACTTCATGGCTTTCACCTCATTGAATTTTATATCCCGTCGCACAACAGTCATCTGAATGTCTAGAAAATACACACGATAATTATGGGTTGTTTCTATGTACCCCACAAATATCCCAACTTCTGCAGTCGGCTCCAGCTTCTTCCTGGCGTCCTTTTTCACATGAATGTAAACAAGTGAGCCAAAAATCTTCAAATGAGAAATATCAAGTTTCTTACCAAAAAAATCTTCTTCAGGTGTACTCATGCCAAGTACTCTATGAGGACAATGTTTTTTCACATAAACTACAGTGTTGCATGCTTCCGCCCACAAATGCATCGGTAGGCCCTGGTCATGCAGCATCGCTCGTGTATCACCCACGATCATTCTATTATTTCTCTCCGCAACCCCATTCTGTTATGGATTATGAGGCGCTATGAGTTCTCTTCGAATTCCTTATTTGCTACAAAATTCTTTGAATTCGCCCGAGATGTATTCACCACCATTATTGCTCCATAGAGCTTTCACTTGCTTCCCCGACTCCTTCTCCACCAATGCCTTGAACTCACAGAACTTTGAGAACGTTTCACTCTTCTTCTGCATGAAGAATATCCATCATCTACGAGAATAGTCATCAACAAATCTAACATAATACTTGTGTTTTGTTGTTGAAGCAACCAAGAAAGGTCCACACACATTTCTGTGAATTCTCTCCAGGATCACTAAAGCACGATTCTCCTTCTCATGAAAGGTGGTCTTCAAAAACTAACCCATAGTACATCCCTTGCACTGATCTGACTGTGCAAGAGTACCCTTGGGAATTCCAGTAGAAATCTGCTGCAAAATATTCAAAGCACCATGGTGAAGATGGCCCAATATCCTGTGCCATAATTCGCCCTCATCTCGGCTCACCACTTCTTCTGCTTTTCCCACCATTGCATCGTATCCATATACCTCCAGCTTGTAAATATTCTTAATTCAAACCCCTATATTCTTGGTTTGACCCATTGTTTTATGTCGAAGGAAGGCTTTTCCCTCACTGAAAACAACATCATAACCTTTGTCTTCCAGCATTGCGACTGATACCAAGTTCTTCTTCAGACCTGGAACATGCATAACATTCTTCAACAAGAATGGATTATCGGACTCCCTCTCAAAGGTAATGGTCCCAATTCCAATCGCACTATACCGACCATTTTCACCCATCTCTATATGCATCTGGAGGTCCTTCTCCTCCAAGTCACTAAACAACCCTTTGTCTACCGTCATATGGAAAGACGCACCACTATCAAGATACCACATCGATCCCATTGCGATTGAAACCAAGCATGCAATCAAGGAGAAATCAAGCTCAAATTACGAGGCTAAGGCCTCTCCAGCTACAGATCCAGCAGCCTTCTTGTTCTTCTTCTTCTGTGGACAGTCAGTGGCGAAATGCCCATGTTCGTGACAGTGAAAACACTTCACTTTGGACAAATCCTGCTTCTTGCCTTTAGAATCAGATTTTGAAGGATGTTTCTTCCCCTTCCCTTTCGTTGCTTTGGCAGCCAAAGATAAATTCTCTTCATATTCATTCTTTGATGAAGATCCATCCCTGGTACGCTGCCTTATCTCCTCCTACACAAGATCCTACCGAAGTCGCTCCCATCCCGGCAGTTTCTCCCGTCCATTGACAGAGTCTTCGTAGCTATGCCAACTCTTCAGAAGCCCAAGGAGAGCCAATCTCACTAAGTCTTCTTCATCAACAGTATCCCCCACACTTCCCATTTCATCTTTACAGTGGAAAAACTTTGTGAGGTATTTTGGAATACTGTCGCCCTTCTCCATTTTTATTTTTCTGAGCTTGTCTTTAAGCGCTAACTTCCTCTGGTCACTTCTGCACTTCTGCTTTGGAAAAATTCTGTCAAAGCCTTCCACATTAAGAATGGAGTGGCTTTACCATGAATTCTGGACACAATATGGTCCCTCACACCTTCCAACAGAATTATTCTCGTCTTTGCTGTCTTCTTTTGCCATGCGTCAAGTAATGCAGCATCGCTAGATCCCGGCTTAGGAACATCGCTATCGATGAACTCCTTCAGTCCATTATCCTCCAGCAACGCCTCTATCCTATCCTTCCAGGCTATGTAATTTGAGCTGCCATCAAGGGCATACTCCAATCGCAACCCATTGAAAGCCATTTCAATGTATACTCAACTTCTGCACCAAGAATCTTCTGTAGCAAATTCAAATTGTCCACCAACACAAACTCACTTCACAATTGCAATCTTCAATAAAAAATGCTTTGATACCATGTAGAAATTATGTGCACTAATAATTTGTATGTCCTAGATTCACCTGATCTCACACTATTTAACTTTATGCAAGATATTGAATCAATTCCACTTGTTAATCTTTTGCGGAAAAATTAATTGCACACACATGTGAAGCATAAACAAAAATCAATTGCACATTAAACAGTTTTTAACTGGGAAAGCCTGAAGCTGAAAACCCCAAATATATATTATGCATCATGGAATCATATGAAAATCCTCATTCAAAGCTTATCAAGCTCTCAGTACAGTACAATCGTCATACACTAATCAGGAACAATCTTGCAAATCCATGCACTGATCTCTGCCCCCTACTAGTTTGCCTCCACTGTGCAATCCCTGCTGAAGAATAGCTCTGAATGAATTTGAATTACTCTTGCCTTAACTTTGCAATCCTCATTGGAAACTCCAATGTGTGTGTGATGCAATAAATGCATCACTATAGTCACAGCATATAGTCCATATTTCCCTTTCACCTATCTCTCCACTGGGTCTCCACTGAAACTGCCATGCACTGTAGTTAACTGTTGTATTGTTTAGTTGATTAATGAGTTATTATTTGTGAATTAATTAACTAATTAATTCACACCACTCTCACTAGTGTATCATTCAGTTAGACTAGATACAACTAGCTCAACTAAGTCTAACTGAGTTACACTAAATACATCTCCATAACTACTTCTTCCAACTGTGTCATAACTCTGCCACTTGAGTTCTAACTGAGTCCTCCATTCATTGGCTCCAATAAACCCTTGGGAATTTCGTAATTCCCTCAGTCCACTGATGTGCCACATCTCTGTACTGAAACAAAGTGCTCCAAGATAATAAGTTGTTGTTTAGTGTCTGATTATTATTAAGAGCTAATAATAATCGACATGCATCCATTTTTAGATCGACGATCTATAAATAGACTTCGCCAAATATTCTAAAAACATAATTTCATCTATTTTTCCAAGTTGACCAACCATCCACAAATAGCATCCTGCAACTTCTGAAATATGATCATCATGTCTAAAAATAGACATAGTCTAAAAATAGAATTGCGCCAAAAATAGCCTGCAGGCCCACTTAGTGAAGGCGACTCTTTTCACTAAGCTCATCATCTCGCTGAATCTCAACAATCCATCCTATACTCAGCTAACTGTCTCACACTGTCCTCGATAAAACTGACCAATAATTAGCCAATTTATTATCTCATGACAGCCTGCCTTGCTTGTGCAATTTGTGTGGAATGAAATCCCTATTCCATAGGAATTTTGTCATTCCTAAACTGCACAAGGACCATGGGAAATCCAATGGGTGTTTGGTTGCATGGGTGCAACCCAATAATCCTACAATTGATAGTCAACTTCCCTTTCACCTAGATCTCAACTGGGTCTCCACTGGAACTGACATGCATGCAGCTAATAATAGTAAATCCCCAGTTGCATGTGAGATCACTAATTGTGAATTAATTAATATTTAATTCACTTGATCTCTCACTAGTGTATATAACAATTACAACTAGCACAACTAAGTTAAATTGATTAAAACCTTCATTAACTAATGCACCACTGCACTTCGAACTTTGTTATAACTAGAATTACTCTGCATGCCTCACCAACTACCCTCAACTCGAAATTCATGAGTTAACTGAGTTTATAACACCCAGTTAACTATTAAAATTTATTTTGAGATTATATTACATTTTATTTTCCATCTTAATTAAGGGATAAATAAAATATACATGCACCAAATTTAGCCGACACCAGTGTAGGTGCTGCTAAGACCTGTGGTCCCACACTAGTGTAGGTGCTTCTTGGACCTCCTAGTCCCACACTAGCGTGGGTGCTGAAATTTCTTGTTGAAATTCAACACTCCCTCTCAACAAGAAAGGGATTATCCTTCACCCAAATCCTACCTCTATGGTATTTGAATTTTCTCCTAATGAGTGCCTTCGTCAGAATATCTGCATCCTGATATTCCGTGGGAATGTTCTGAAGTAACATTATTCACCTATGCACACAATCTCTGAGATGGTAGTATCAGATATCTATGCGCTTGGAACTATCATGAAACATAGGATTAATCGATAGTTTAATGCAACTCTGTTTATCACAATGTATCACTGTCGGATCCATCTGAGAACCAAAAAAACTTACCAAGATCTTTCTCATCCAGATAGCCTCACATGCAACTTGACTTGCTACCATGTACTCTACTTCCGCTGAACTGAGTGCCACAGATCGTTGCTTCCTATTGTACCAAAAAACTGATTTCGATCCTATGTTGAAGATACCTCCTGATGTGATCTTTCTATCTGATGGACTGCCTACCCAATCTGCATTCGTGAAGCCTTGAAGCTTCACTCCCTCTGTCTATCTGTACCATAATCAATACTCTGATGTTCCCCTTAGGTATCTCAAGACATGCTTCCCCACCTTCCAAAAGAGCTTGGTAGGCTTAGCCTTAGCTTGAATCAGCTGGTTAACTATGTAGAAAATGTCTGGTCTGGTGTTCACTAAGTACATCAGTGAAGCAACTAATTGCCTATAGACAGTAGCATCCACTACCTCTCCAAAAGTAGCATCCTCTTTCCTCCAATTTCCTGAAAGAGGAGTGTCCATGGGTTTTTAGCTCTCCATGTGAAACTTACCCAGTATCTCTTTGGCATACTTGCCTTGAGAAACAAAAATTTCACCATCTCGTTGTGATATTTCCAAACCAAGGAAATAATGAAGCATTCCCATGTCCTTCATTTCGAACTCCCTTGCAAAAAAATCCTCCTTGCATGATTGTATCAGCTGCTCATCACCATTCAAAATTATATCATCAACATAAAGAACAATAATCAATATCTTACCCTCAACCATAATCTGATACAGGTTCGCATCAACTTCACTTTTGGTGAAGCCTAGTCTGGTGAAATAGTTGTCTATCTGAGTGTACCAAGCACGAGGTGCTTGCTTCAGCCGATACAGTGTGCTCTCTTGAGTCGAAACACATGTGACTCACTATCAAAGATCTTGAAAACTTCTGGATGCTCTATGTACACTTCTTCCTCAATGACTCCATTGATAAATGCAGTTTCACATCCATTTGATGAATGTGCTAGCCCATCTGCGCTGAGAGTGCAAGGATGGATCTAATGGAAGAGTACCTTGCAACTGGTGCAAAATTATCATCATAATTGATCCCTTCAATCTGTGAGAACCCTCGAGCCACAAATATGGCCCTGTATTTCTCCACACTGCCATCAGTAGCTTGGTTTACCTTGTAGATCCATCTAGATCCAACCACTGATTTTCTGAACGGTCTTGGGACACTCTCCCATTCATTGTTCTTGACAATGGAGTCATACTCCTCGACCATAGCATCAACCCAAATTGGTTGCTACACTACCTCCTGAAAGGAAGATGGATCAATCACAATACATTTTCTCATAAGAGCCATGTATCCATTAAACCTCTCTAGATAATGTCTTTGTCTGCGCTGTGAAGTAAGGGCTCCTACATTCTCTGCAGCATCAAGTCTCAATCTATCAACTTCCATGGTGTGCCTTCTACCATTTCTGATGGATGGCTCTGCATGAGTTTTTTCTGCCACTCCATGATTCTCCGCATGTGGTTGCTCCACATCTTGAGGCTCATCCTTGGGAACCAAAAGTTCCTCCTCTGCATGCAAATCCATCTCCCTCTCAAGGGACAATCACATGGCTTTCTCCTCATAAAATTTTATATCCCGTCGCACAACAGTCATTCTATTGTTTGGAAAATACATCTGATAGTTGTGGGGAGTTTCAGTGTACCCCACAAAAATCCCAATCCCAGTTGTTGGTTACATCTTCTTCCTGACGTCTTTGGTCACATGCACATAAAAAGATGAGCCGAAAATCTTAAAATGTGAAACAACAGGTTTCTTACCAGTGAAAACCTCTTCTGGTGTACTCACGACAAGTATCCTATGAGGACAACGGTTCTGCAAAAATATAGCAATGTTGCATGCTTTCACCCACAGATGCATCGGTAGGCCTTGATCATGCAACATCGCTCTTGTTGTACCCACAATCATTCTGTTATTTCTTTCAGTGACCCCATTCTATTGTGGGTTATGAGGCGCTATCATTTCTCTTCGAATTCCTTCTTTGCTGCATAATTTCTTGAATTCGTTAGAGATGTACTCACCACCATTATCGCTCCTAAGAGCCTTCACTTGCTTCCCTGTGTCTTTCTCCACCAGTGCTTTAAACTCAAGAAACTTTGATAATGTCTGATCTTTCTTCTGCATGAAATAGATCTAGCACTTACGAGAAAATCCATCAAAAAATATCACACAGTACTTATGTTATGTTGTCGAAGCAACATATAATGGTCCACACATGTCTGTGTGAACTCTCTCAAGGATCCCTGAGGCTCGGTTCACCTTCTCATGAAAGGTGGCCTTTACATATTTTCCCATGTTATATCCCTTACATGTGTCTAGTTATGCAAGTGTACCCTTGGGAAGATCCGTATAAATCTGTTGCATGACTTTCAAGGCTCCACAATGAATATGACCTAATCTCTTGTGCCATAACTCGCCCTCATCCCAGCTCACCACTTTGTCCACCTTTCCCAACAATTTTGTGTAGCCATATACATCCAGCTTGTAGAGATTCTTAACTCAAATCCCAATATTCTTGCATTTTCCTATTTTTTTGTGTCACAGGAAAGCTTTTCCTTCACTGAAAACAACATCATAGCCTCTATCCTCCAAAATTGCAACTGAGACTAAATTTTTCTTCAAACCTGGTACATGAATTACATATTTTAATTGAAAGGGTTTACCTGACTGTCTCTAGAAGGTAATGGTACTAATCCCGGTAGCATTGTACCACCCTTCATCACCCATTTCAATATGAATCTGGATATCCTTCTCCTCCAAGCTACTAAAAAGTTCCTTGTCTCCCGTCATGTGAAAGGAAGCACCACTATCCAAATACCACACAGATCCCAATGCACTTGACACCATGCATGTGATCAATGAGAATTCAAGCTCAAATTGCGAGGCCAAAGGCTCACTAGATGCAGATCCTGAAGCCTTCTTGTTCTTCTTCTTTTTTCGACATTTAGTAGCATAATTCCCATGCTTGTGATAGTGAAAACACTTCACCCTGGACATGTCCCACTTATTGCCATCTTTGGACTCAGATTTGGAATGGAATTTCTTCCCCTTCCCTTTCTTTGCCTTGGCACCCAAAGAAAAATCTTCTTCATCTTCATTCTTAGATGAAGATCCATCTCTGGTATTCCTTCTAAACTCCTCTTGCACCAAATCCGACCACAGTCGTTCCCAATCTGACAGTTTTTCCCTTCCATTAATGATGTCTTGATAACTATGCCAACTCTTGGGAATTCCTAGGAGAGCTAAACTCACCAAATCATCACCAGTGACATTTATGCCAATACTCCCAAGCTCATCCTAACATTGGACAAACTTTATTAAATATTTTGGCATGGATTTTCCTTTCTCCATCTTGATCTTCCTGAGTTTATCTTTGAGTGCCCATTTCCTATGGTCACTACTGCTCTGAAATATATCCATCAAATCCTTCCACATTTCATATGGTGTGGTTTTCCCATGGAGGTTTGAGACAATGTGGTCTCGTACTCCCTCCATTAGGATCCTCCTCGCCTTTTCCACTTTCTTTTTCCATGCATCAATATTTGCATCATTAGTCACAGCGGGTTTAAGAACATCACTGTCAATGAATTCCTTCAAGTCATTGCCTTTGAGTACTGCTTGTTAACACTCTAGTAAATTCTTAAGTTGTGGGATTTTGGAGTTAAGTCAAAGAACTCTAGAGGTAACCACAAACATACTTCAAACTCTAGGATCTAGCCTTCCTAGGGTTTAGAGAGGGCTCTCTCTTTAAGATTTATATTTGTTTTTATTTATAAATGTTAGGCTAGTTATGAAAGTACAATCTGGTTTTGGTTTGAGGGGTTTGGTGGGAAAAATTACTTTGAGGTAAAATATAGAGAAATATACTTTTCCATTGGGCTATGGAGTCTAAATCAAGCTAGAAACACTAGAAATCAAGACTAAAAAGGTACAAATATATTCAGGGAAAGATAGATAACCCTCAGATATTTGGGAAAGTGGTTTTTTGTGAGGTGGTATGATCGGGATAAAGGGCACTTAAGGATCCTTTGATCTGGAAAATGGAAGTAGAAGGCAGACGTCAAACAGGAGTGAGAGCAATTAAGAATTCTCAACACCATAAATCAGAAGAAAACAATAAAATGGCAACTAGTTAAAGACAGGGAGCACTTGACTAATCTTGTAGTAATACTGCTAGTTAAACATTTAGACAGAAAAAACATAAAATGAATGCATGGAACTTAGAAAAGGAAACGGTGACAAGTAGGAAGTACTTCACTCATCATCTTATCACAGGGATCCTAAATTATGGTGCCAGTCAGCTTGTATAGTCTGCTACTTCGAATTCAAACACACAATAGCCTCCAATGTTCAACAAAAATGTGTATAATAAGTCCAACAATTTTATTCCACACTGAATACTTATAATGTAGAAGTATTTATACAAAAATGTTTTACAAATATCCTAGAAGAGTTCTAGGATTTATCTTAGGAAAAATAAAATATCATTACATAATAAAAGGGACAGCTACTTAACAAATAGCAAGTTGTCCTTTTTATCCAAAATAAATATAACTATTTAGCTAACAAAGAGTTGTTGCTAGGAAATATATTGCATTTGACTTGCCTTCATTGATACTCTCTCATGTAATAATATTTAACCTTATTCTCTTTAACCATTATTTTCACTGATTTACTGTTGTAAAATATATGTTTGGCAGTAAAAACCAGCAAATTGTCCTTTTATTTCAACTATTTCTTTTTATTGTTTTAAGGTAATCTTATTTCATTTTTTTACCTTTCATCTTTACATCAAATCAGTAAAAGTTTTCCACTCTTATGCCTTAGGAATTTGGACATTCCTCAACTTCCTGAAATTCTCATCAGCCTCTGTATATCTAGCAAAGGTAGGCTTGATGACAAAGAGATGCTTAATCTCATGCTGTAAAAAGAATAGATCTTCAAAATACTGAAGGATAACTTTCCCTGTAGGAGTACCTTGTGAAAGTGGCTTGTTTACTTGCTCTTTAGCAAACTCCCTGATTTTTTTATCATAGTCTTTCTGGGGCATAAGTTTTTCAATAAAAACATGTATGTCTGGTAAGCCCCTCTGTCTTAAATTTGTGTATTTCACCATAAATCTAGTTATGGCCAAGTTCATTGCTTCACATTTTTCTTCAAGATTTTTCATTAAGTTCTTTTTAGTGATAAAATTTTTTGATCTGTAAGATGGTTTATGTCTTGTCTAAGACTTGCAATTATTCAAGTTCCTCCCTGTTCTTGTTGTTCAGAAATGTAATGAGTTTTAAAGCCTGAGCAGGCTTATCATTCAACTCATCTTTTGTCTTTTGTATCTCTTTCTGGGCTGCCAACAACAATTCTTTCTGCTCATAGATAACCTAAATTGAAGGCCATTGATTATGAATGGTTGCAATTATGTTAGTCCATAGATGATTTTCATATAAGAGATCTGCTCTGTGAAAGCCAATTCCTTTTGTAAATTCTTGAGCTGCTCTCCCAATCTAATTTTTTTCTGCTCATGAATTCTGACATTGATCTAAGCTGTCTTATTTTCCCTCTCAATATTTTCAATTATTTTATTCAGTATGTTTATTTCACTTGTCTTTAAATTCATTTCTTCCATGTCTTTGATAATTTGGCTGGCTTCATCAGTGTGTTGTACATTTGTAGTAGAAGAGACTGTAGCTGAAGTAGTGGCTGGCACTGAAGTTTCTAGTGGGCCCTTTGGTGATAATTTCTCTCCTAAAGTAGAGGGACCTACTGTAGTAATCACTGGGATGACTGTAGGAATTGTAGGAGTTTTTGGCTATTTTACAGTCTCTTTCTCTTGGACAAGCTGGTCCATTTGAGTTTCCATCTCCTTGATTTGTGTTGTCAATTTTAGTATGAGCTCCATCATTTCCTCTTTTTCATTTTGATCCTGGAGGATTTCATTTGTTTGTGGATGCTCACTTTGAGGAAGCTTGAACTGTTTCCTCAAAGATGCTATGTCTTCATTATTTTTCTTGATTAATATTTCTGCTACTTGGACATTTGAGGGATCATATCCCACCTGTAAAATTAGCTCCTCTAAGGCTTTAATCCTTAATTCCTTGGCATATAAAGATGCTTTATCCATTTTCATCTGATCTTGCATATTAAGGATAGTATTATGTAGCTTAGTAGCACTCATTGTTTTAGTTACCATTGTATAATACAACATTTCAGAGCTATGCCTATGAAATTCAATCTGGTCCAGCTCATGAATATTTTCTGTCTACCTCAAATGCCACCTTTTTATAGTCTGATACTATTTTGGGTGCTGAGGTAATAGGTTGCAAGAATGACATGATCATTTTGTTGGTAGAATAATCAAAGGCTGATAATAGCCTATTCTGATTTCCAAGCCTTTGTTTCAGGAATTGAGAATATATCTTAGTTTTTATCTCCTCATTCTTCTGCTTAATCTTCTTGTATTTCTCCTTGATGTCCAAATCCTTTTCCTTAGCTGATTGTGAGGAAGATGCTTCCATGTTGTGTTGCTTCTTAATCATCTGTGTATCATTTTGATTGGCTGTTGATTCCTTTTCTATTTCCATAATTTTTTCATTGATTATAGTTGTGGCTATACCATCATTGGTTACTGGAGCATTTGTTTCATCAACATCAATTGTTATTTTCTCCTTATCAACTGAACTGAGTTTAAGCCTCTTGTTATAGATTATTTTAAATTTGGTCTCAGTTTTTGTCTCTGTTGTATAACCTCCTTCCTCTCTGATTCTCTTTGTTGATGCTTCTGGTTTTTTAACAACTTCTAGAGCTTGTGTTGTATCATTCAATGTGTTTTTAAACCATTCAATTTGATTTGCAAAATTTTCTATGACAGGCTTGGCTTCATGGATAAAGGGTGTCAAATTGCACTTTACCCTTAGCTTACTCAAGATCCCTTGAGGATCATAATTCCATGAAAAACTTTCCTCAAATCTATACTCTGATAATTTCTTGGTAATCTCCTTTTCTGCATCTATGTTTTTTATTATGAATGGTCCAACTTGATTCTTTAACTTAAACTGAATCTTCTTTTTGGCATCCATAAAGTTAATAGAATATGAGTTTAGAATTTGTCTAAGATATTCTAATGAAAAAATTCTCATACACATGTTCTTGGGAAACTTATAGGGTAATAAATTAGACCCAAAAATCCTTAACTCAGTGTATTTTTGATAGAGATACCAATCTCCAACCTTATTCTATTCTGAGAGCTGTAGAATTATTTTCATCTCCTCACTAACCCTGGGTTGTTCTATTTTATTCAATATGTTCACTGATGGATATAAAAAGAGCTCTGAAAAATCTGAATATGTAAAATCACTGCCCTCTTTTCTAAGTAGTGAGGTCCAAAAAATTATAGAAAGAGGCTTTCCTTCTATATCCATCCTTTGTATTGAAATAGGAAATTTCTCTACTTGAAAGAATAGAAAAAAGTGGAAAAGATAAGATGAATATCTAAAGACTCCTTATGTGGGTAATTTATTCAACTGATAATGAATGGCCTCTGTTATGAAACCAGCATAATCAAATATGACTGCTAGAGGTTGACCAGGAGACATGGTGGACAGGAAACCAAGAATAGATTCATCAGTATACTCATCTGTAAAATATCCTAGGATAAAAGATAGCATAGAGATAATCTGTATAGAACCTTCAGGAAATTTATCTGTGGAGTATGGAGGATTTATCTTTGGAATGTCAACATGAGAAGGCGTAAAATTTTGAAATATCATGAACCTTTTAGGAAAATATATGCCAAGTTATAACTGAGTTAATGCTTCTATAGACAAGGGGACAGCCTAGAGATCAGGTTTTAATTGAAGCATTTGATTAATTGACTGGGTTGTAATGGTAAAAGGTATTTCTTTTTATGCATTTACTATAGCCCTTTGATCTGGCTCATAGTATTTTTGACAAATTCTGATGAGTTCTTGACCAGGATGAGTCAATGGGACTATATACTTAGGAAAATGGGTTTCCCAAATTGGAATATCATCTTTGTCTAGATATTTTTCATAACACCAGTTGTGTATATCTAGCAAATTAAACTTAATAACAAGGTCTGCAATTTTATAATCAAGATCAGTCAAAGGAATGCTTTCAGCAGCAACCACAGGTGGTTGAAGGGGATTTACTGTTGTAGTAGATTTAGCAAAGATGGCTGGGGTAGGTTTAGGAGCTTTGGATACCTCTGGTTTGCCTTTTCTCTGTTTCTTAGTCATTTTGGATAACTACTACAAGATTAGACTATTTGCAGGAGTTTTTATATTAAACAGAGAGGAAATTGAGCAGTTTTAGGCTGAGGATGGATTATTTTAGGCTTATGGCTCAATTAGGTTTATCTGAGGATGTAAAACTGGCATAAAACAGAAAACAAGGATTTTCTGAGTGGGTTTAATTGAAAAAAGGATTTCTATGGTATATTCAGTAGTTTTAACCCTTTAGGTGCTTTGAATTTAGTCTTAAAGCTTTGGAAACTAGGAATTTGGCTTCAAAAAGGCTTGCCTTGTGAAACAGGATTTCCTGGGAAAAATTGGCCAGGTTTTGGCCTCTTTTTTGTGTTTTTAAGCAATTTATTCTGGTGAAATCTCCTAATTAAAGGCCTGGTTTAATTACTAATGGTTTAGAATTGAATTTGCATGCTTCAATTTTTCGGAAAATACCTTAAGATGCAGGTATTCAGCTTCATGAAGGTTTTGAGAAGACCATGGTTGATTCTGAGGTCTGGTCCGGCTTACTGGTGCAGTGAATAGCTCTTGGTCAATCTTTAATAGTGGAATTATGGTTGAATTCGTAACTTCTGGGTGTAATTTGACAATCGGGGCTAAAAGGATTTTACACAGTCAAGCGGAGCTATTCAAAGTTCATAACACACAGATAAACATAAAAAATGGTATATCAAAGGTTTTAACCCTTGATATTAATCATGATAAATGTTTATTAAATGCAGGTATCATCAATGGTGGGAGCGGTTTCAGGTTTGAAAGGGAAACTAGAGAGTGGTTATTGCATGGAATTGGAGTGGTAAGTGGTTTAACCTCAAATGGACACGATCAAATGAAAGGTTGCCACGTTGCGGAGGGAGGAATGGGTAATACTTCCCATTTCACCTCCGATTTGGGTTGGAGTGGTCGATTATTTTTTCCATGCAATAATCATTTGGGGCCGTTAGATCTTGCAATCGGGAGTGAAGGGTGAGGATCTATTTGAAAGGTGTGGTTGAAAGAATGGTGGGACCGAGCTCTTCATAAGCGCTAGCGGGTAAAACCGTTATAAAATATTCATTGAATTAAAGGTGTTATATACATAAAAGGGGTTTATGTATATGGGCGAGGGTATATAACATAGTTAAAATATGTCGTGGTTTAAACAATATAAAGCGTGAGGATTTATATAGGATGGAAAATATGGATAGATGCGGGGTTAATGTTTAATTGAAACAAACTTTAGTTAAATTTAAATAAAAATTTGGGTTATGAATTTATGCGGGGAAGGATTAGTATATACATTGCAATGGGTTAAGTTTTTCGAACCTTATCAAAATGTTTAATCAGATTCAAAAGACTTAGCATAAAAGTTTGATGAGCGAGGGAATATGTTTTGTTTTGAACATATGTATTGGCGCCACTTTTATTTTATTATATAGTTTTAAACCTTTTGAATGGTTTAATAACTATAGGGAGCGGGATTTTTAATTAAAGTTAGTTTTAGTCCAAAGGGTACTTTATTTGCGTTTTATTTTGACATGTGGATAATAACTTTGGTCCAAAATCTTTGTAATTGTGGGTTTTTGGGGTATTTAGATATAGGGAATTAGATAAATAGGATAAGATTTTATTTAAGGATTTAATAAACTAAGTTAAAATTTAATATGAAAAGGGGAATGGAATACACAAAAATACACAATATGACTAAGTAAAGTGAAAAAGTAAAGCAAAGCTTGTTTTTTCATCATTGTTCTGAATGAAGGAAGTTAATTAGATATGTTTATATGCTTCATTAAGTAATAATGAGTCTTTACTTATGAAAATATGTTAAAATGTATGAATGAAGGATAAATAATGGTAAATGGGGATTTAACATAATAATTTAACATTTTCAACTAACCAGTCATCGAGCCTTAGGTCCGGTCCCAAAAAAAGTCAAAGAAATGCTCTAAGCATGTTTGACTGATAGTCTAAAACACTAAATACTTACAAGAGAAGGCAAATTAGTGATTTTAACCTGTGATGAATATTACATGATTTTTCCCACTTCTTTCTACCTAATCAACATTACTCTAGCATTTTTTCTTCCTTTTGGCAGGTACATTTAGGCTTGCAACCTTGAAACATTTATTTATTTATTTTAAAGAAATAAACTATTTAAATCTACCTTATTTCATCCGAGGGCTCAGATTAAACTGTTGAGCTCCTCATTATTCACTACCTATCTACTGATTTGTCAGGATTAAACTGTCTGAAAAATATTTATTCACTATCTAAACATGAAATTGAAAACATGACAAGTCAAGATTAAACAGTTTAACTCATCATGGATTATGGCATTTATAGACACTCTGCCATAATTATTTATTTTTCAAAAAAGTAAAAGTAGTGGCATTTGGACTTGCTCACTTTCAGGTTTTATTTTGATCTTTTTTCTTTTGGGGTCTATATTTTCTAAGTCCTTTGATCTCCTTCTTTTAGGACTTTTTACCCTCTTTTTTTATTTTTTTATTATTTTTCTTTTTCTTTTATTTTTATTTTTCAAAATATGGGAAAACAACTTGCATAAAACAAGGTATGTACATATTTTACAAGACTATCAAAAGTCAATTCAAAATTATGAATCCTATATTTATAGGACCCTAACACTACCTCCATCATGTCCTTCCAAGAAATATATTTGGATATGCCCTCGAGTGCATACTCCAATCTCAAGCCATTGAAATCCATTTCGATCCTGAATCAGTTGTAGCACCAAGAAAGTCTTTCTTCAAAATCGAATTCTATCCAATCACAAACTCAGCTCCTCCTTCAGTATTGTGATTTCCTGTGCTCTGATACCATGTAGAAATTATACAATAAGCATGCATATCATGGATTCAATCTGATCTAACAATGTACTAAAATTAAATACTAAATCGCTTCTAAAAATCAATTGCATAATTAAAAACACAATCTCTAATCACATGAAGCAAAGAAGAATCGATTAAAACACAACACAAATAATTTCTCATGGAAAGTTTGATGCTCAAAAACCCACCATATTCTATTGTGTATTCAGCATGAATACATGAAATTATTACATAAAACTCTTCTCACAAGAGCCCTCCTGTACTCAGCTAACTGTCTCACACTTTCATCGATAAAACTGACCAATACTTAGCCAATTTACTGCCTCCTGACATGATCTGAATGGAAAATGGCATCCACCCATGGTATTCATCTACCCATGTTATCTATCCACCCATGGTATTGTAAATTTCATTGACCCATGGTATGTATCCACACATGGAATTTACCCATGGTATTGTAAGTGGTATCTACCCATGGTATCCATCTATGGTATTTACACATGGTATTGTAACTCAAAAAATGATATAAATAACAAGTCTCAATTTGTAAAAGGACAGATTGTCTACCACAATGTAGCTCTTACAGTTATTTTATGTTTTAATAAAATTTCTTTGTGGTTTTACTAACTGTTGTGTGTTCTCTCTTTTTCTATAATTATAATTTTACAGATCTTGTCAGATCCATTTCACTTTTTTTTAGATCTTGGGGACCTCCCCTCAAGATCCAGATCATTGGTATCAAATTCAAGTTACGAATCCATGGGAATGAGGGTTTGAAGCATATTTCAGTTTCAATTTTTGGCAGCAATCTTCAGCAAACTCCATGAATTTCTTGGGCGACGAGTTTGAAGATCATATCTGAAAATTTTGGTGAAAATTTTACAAAATTTAAGACCATATTTGGATTCCTTGCAAAAAAATACCCAAATTCAAAAAAAAAAATCGGCCGAATTGGAGTTTGAATGAGGGAGATATCGCTGATTCTAAATCAGCAATGTTGCAGAAAATGTTCTGATGACAATTCGTTGACGGCAGCTCTCCTGTCATCTTTCACAGTTTTCAATGCAAAATTTCAAATAAATGGCTATAAATCTGAGCTCCCCTTGAAAAATCACCCAAGTTCAAAAAAACAATTGGTCAAATCGGAGTCCAAATGTGGGAGTTATCGTTGATTTAAAATCAACTATTTTTTTAGAAATTTTGTGACAGCGAGACAGTTTCAGCACGAATCTGAGAGTTTAGATTCTCTAATTAGCGGTTTAAAACACATAATAAGATGTAGAATGATCATTCCATTTCCAAAAATATGTTTAATAAACATTATGAGTTATATTGACCGAGTTATGCTCATTTTAAATTTGGAGCAACATTCGGAGCGGGTTCCCTTTGGAGATGTGCCCTCCCACCCCGCTTTAGTAGGAACTTGCTTCACATTTATCAGTTTCAGCATAGCAGCGTTTGACTTGGGTTATTGGGAGATGTTCCCTCCACCCCAAGCTATGTAGGAACCTGCTACTTCATCAAAAATCAGCATCACGGTTATGGGTCAACCGCACAAAATCATTTTCATCGAAGTCCATTTGCTAGGCCGCACACTGTTAGTAACACAGTTGGTCACGAGCATTACAGGGTATCTCTATCCTCGAATCTTCATTTTTCATGGTTTTGGTTCATCCACAAACCCACACTTCATCGAATTCCATTTGATAGGCCGCACACTGTCAATATCACAGTTGGTCACAAGCATTACAAGGTATCTCTATCCTCGAATCTTCATTCATCACGGTTAAGGGTTAACTACACAAAACCTTTCTCTTCAGCGGCTCTTCATATTCAACAAAGGCTTCTTAGGAGGGAAGTTAACGCAATGGGGACCATTTCTTCTTAAGGAGGGAGGAATGATCCGAATGGAAAATGGCATCCACCCATGGTATTCATCTACCCATGTTATCTATCCACCCATGGAATTTACCCATGGTATTGTAAATGTCATTTACCCATGGTATGTATCCACACATGGTGTTCATCCACACATGGAATTTACCCATGGTACTGTAAGTGGTATCTACCCATGGTATTGACCCATGGTTTTTACCCATGGTATCCACCTATGGTATCTACACACGGTATTGTAACTCAAAAGAGGCTATAAATAACAAGCCTCAGTTTGTAAAAGGATAGATTGTCCACCAAAATGTAGCCCTTACAGTTTTTTTATGTTTTAATAAAATTTCTTTGTGGTTTTACTTACTGTTGTGTGTTCTCTCTTTTTCTAGAATTATAATTTTGTAGATCTTATCAGATCCATTTCACTTTTTTTTTAGATCTTGGGGGCCTCCCCTCAAGATTCAGATCATGACAGCCTCCCTTGCTTGTGCAATTTGTGTGGAATGAAATCCCTATTCCATAGGAATTTTGGCCTTCCTAAACTACGCAAGGATCATGGTCAGTCCAATGGGTGTTTGGATGCATGGGTGCAACCCAATAATCCTACAATTGATAGTCCACTTCCCTTTCACCTAGATCTCAACTGGGTCTCCACTGGAACTGACATGCATGTAGCTAATAATAGTAAATCCTTAGTTGCATGTGAGATCACTAATTGTGAATTAATTAATATTTAATTCACTTGATCTCTCACTAGTGTATCTAATAGTTACAACTAGAACAACTGAGTTTAACTCACTTAAATGAGTTAAACTGATTACAACCTGCATTATCTAATGCACCACTGCACTTCAAACTCTATTACAACTATAATTACTCGGCATGCCTCACCAACTACCCTCAACTCTAAATTCATGTGTTAACTGAGTTTGTCACACTTATTTAACTATTACAAGTTGTTTTGAGATTATATTACATTTTATTGTCCGTCTTAATTAAGGGATAACTAAAATAGAAATGCACCAAATTTAGCCCACACTAGTGTAGGTGGTGCTAAGACCTATGGTCCCACACTAGTGTAGCTGCTGCTTGGACCTCTTTGTCCCACACTAGCGTGGGTGCTGAAATTTCTTGTTGAACTTCAACATATTCCACCACTATGAATGGGTTTCTAAGACTCCTTAGATCTAACATTCCATTTTTTTTGGATGACTACGCTCAATAGTCTTTTGATTCCCTGAAACATGCCCTCACTTCCACTCCCTTGATTAGTCCTCCTAACTTTGAGATGGATTTCATCCTGTACATCTAAGCTTCCACCCATTCAATAGTTTGGGTCCTAATCCAGGAATATGAAACCAAAAATGAACATGTTATCTATTATGTCAATAAGAACCTTGTGGGACCCCTTGTGTCCTACTCGCATGAAGATAAGTTGGTGTTGGCCGTTGTGTTCTCGGTCCAAAAAAATCAGCATTATATCCTTATGTGTTCCACCAAGGTCATGATCAATTCTAACCCTATTTCCTTCCTATTGAGTCGATGGATCATCAATGGGAAGTATGCCCAATGGATCGTTATCCTACGAGAGTTCGATCTTGAATTTATCACACCCAAGAGTAATAAAGGTTTATCCCTTGCTGAACTCATTTCTAAATTGCCTATTGGTGCGCAAGATTCGTCGATTAATGATGATTTACCCTATGAGAACTTGTTTACCATTACTTCAGATGACCCTTGGTATGGCAACATCCTCACCTACCTGCGAACCCAAAATTTCTCTTCCCATCTTGATCATGATGCTTGACGACATATACGACACCAATCCCCCCACTATATTCTCATTGGTGACAATATCTATCGCCATGATGTTGATTATGTCCTCCGTCGTTGTCTCACACATGCTAAAGCTGAGAAAGTCCTTAATGCCTGCCATAGTGGTGCTTGTGATGGCCACCTCTCTAGTTTGGTTATTGTCTAGAAAGTCATGCACACTAGGTATTTTTGGCCTTCTCTCTTTAGTGATTGCATTGAAGCAATCAAGAATGGTTCCAATTTCCAACTCTTCACCCCAAAGGCGTGAGCTCCACCCACTCCCCTCCATCATGTCATATCAGTCGGTCCCTTCTACAAGTGGGCCATTGACTTTATGGAGTTTCAACCTCCATCTACTGGTAACCACAAGTATATCATTGTGGTGTTTGACTATTTCACCAAATGGGTCGAGGCCATGCCAATGTTCAATAAAATGGAAGCTACCGCAGCTCTCTTTTTATTTAACCATGTTATCGCTTAATTCAAGGTTCCGAAAGAATTAGTCTCTGACCATGGCCGACATTTTGAAGATGAGATATGGTGTAATGTATCCTCTCTATTGGGATTTGAGCACCAATATTTATCGTCCTATTATCCCCAAGATAATGGTCAAGTTGAATCGGTCAATAAAATCCTTAAAACTATGCTTCAACGGACGGTGAACAAGCACAAAACCAACTGGCACCTTATGCTCTTCCCTGCTTTGTTGCCTATATAACTTCTATTAAAACTGCCACCAATTTTACTCCTTTCCACCTTGTTTTTGGCGATGAGGCAGTCTTACGGATCGAGTATGAAATCCCCTCCCTTCACCTAGCCATAGAACTTCTCCTTAACACCCAACCTTTAGAACAAAGGCTTATCATGCTTGAGTATGCTTCCAAAGACCGTATTGTTGCATTGTAAACCATCAATGTGTCCAAGAAGCACACCAAAGCTCAATATGACCGAAAAGTTCACCCTTGTACCTTTCATTATGGCGATCTTGTTCTAGTGTATGACCAGACTCATGATGTCCTTGGTCATGGTAATTTTGACTCATTATGGATAGGACCTTACATCATTAGTAAGGATTTTGGCAAGGGGGTATACCTCTTAGAGGATTTCAAAAGCCATTCCTAACCCTCGCCATGCACTCTACCTTAAGATATTTTACCCATAGCATCTGCCATTGAGAGATGTGTTTAATTTATGTCATGAATTTAGGTAGCTTTCATTTTTCATCATCATCTCATTTTTTGTCTTGCAACACCTTACAGATGGATCCATCATGCACACCGTATATCGGTTATGCCGACGGTGCAAGTCACTTCTCCTGGAATCTAGCCTCGACAGCTTGGGCAATTTTTACCCCCATGCATTCGTTAGTCCTCTCCAACGGCATATTCATTGGGTTTTCCACCAATAACCAGGACGAATATGATGCAGTGATAGGTTTGTTAGTCGATGACCCTGATCATCGCATCCTTCATCTTCATGTTCGTTTAGAGTCCTTGATGCATGTCATGCAATTGAATGGTGTGTATCGTGCGAATAACCATGTCCTTTTTTAGAAGATATTTACGAGTAAATTTCTTAGTGCGTGAATTTGAAACCATTACATTCAGTCATGTACCTAGAGCCCAAAATCACTATGTATATAGCGTTGTAAACAATATTCTATATTGGCACTTATCACATGCATTTAGCATAATACAATAATCATAAACCAAATGGCGAACCATATACTCGTCATATATAAAAAGATTCATATCCATAATATGTGTCAAAAAAATCATAAATGTTTTGGAGTCCACTACTCTAATACATCTGACATGCCCATAGCATGTTAAAAAATGTAGAACACTCTCAACCAACATCATATGCCCCGAGTGATGTGATGGAACACCTGGTTGCTCAGGATCCGCAGTAGTATTGCAGCGACAACCCGTATCTCTAGCCTCACTAGATCACTGATCGGTATGGCCATGCCCTTAGTAGAAACATCTGGTCAGTAGTGGCGGGAGCCCGTAGTAATACCGGATGTATATTTCCCACCACCCCTAGTGGCGAGAGTCCAGTCAAGAAGTAGATGTCTTGTTTTTTCAACTCGATCCTGTGCCCCTGCACTATAAAGGCCTCCTAGTCTGGATACCAGTAGCTAACTATCCTGGATAGCAAGGGCTCCCCTGCCCTCATTAGTGGGTTCTCAATTAACTTGAGAACCCATACCTCACAAGTGCGCCTCAAACCACCTAATCCCCCTGGACCTCAGCACGAAGCACATCCAAATCCCTCTCTCTCTCCAGTTGATCTTCAACTCTGTTATACTTTCAAAAATCCATCATGTTTTTCATCTCAAAGAAAGTTAAATTTCATCCTAACTCATCAAGTCCCGGTCCATAGCCAAAAATAGGAAAAAACCCACTCTCTGGCCAACTCGCAATTTTTGAGCCTTGTGATTGCGAGCTCGAAGTTTTCCCCTCCAGAAACTGCAAGCCAGGTCGCAGTACAAGCCCCAAGAAGTGTGATCCGACCGTGAGGATGGTCAGAGTGTTTTTCCTTAGCTTCAGGCACCTAATCTGAAAAATTGAACCGCTAAAAAAGTAGAGCAGGGTTAGGCCACCAACCTGCATCAGACGAATCTCAATTTCGACGGTCAGCTTTTCTACTATGATCACCGCAAGGTTTAGAGCCTTCTCCTCCTCTCCAAATTCACCACAGCTCCACTAGAAAATGAATCAAATTGGAGGGAAATCTCCCTATTAAAATAAAAACCCTAATTTTTTATTCACCTATTGCGAGCAAACCATATCTTGGTTTGACAAACCATCAGCACCGTTGGAAAGCTCTCACCGAGATCTAAAATGGGTATCATTTTGTTTCTGGTAATTTGTCACTTAACCCTGAATCCATTTTTCCAAGAAGGGTCACTTTTCTGCCTCCCAAAATTGGATTTCTTCACTTGCGCTGCTTGTACTTGGGGCACCACTTTTCCTTCATACTTAAGAGCGCGCGTCAATTTTCGTCATGAGTAAACATAATTTTATCATGCTTTTATGGTCCCCACTGAGCCTATTCTGTGTGGTAGCCTCATTGAGTCAGCCTTGTCTAGAGCATCTGAGTTGAGTCACCATCACATTCATGGAGTCTGTCCCAAGTCCCTATGCCTCCTGTTACAGTATTCCATCCATTTGTGCCTTGTTCCTCTCTTGTGTTGCCCATTTTTTCCTCCATTCATACTGTCCCCCATCCCCTCAAGATTAGATTCAGTCGATGCAGCATCTGTTAGATCTAGATCTTGGTTAATAATATTTTATTATGCGCCATTATTGAGGATAACTCAATATTTTTTTATAAATAGGAGGGTTTTACATTCATTCTTTACTTTGATCACTTTCATTCTCACGCTTTGATCATTCTCATTGTTGCTACTATTTTATTTGCTTCTTGAGCTCCCATAGAGTTCAACATATATTGGGTTTTCTACACCATTGAGAGAGAGAAACTTCTGGATCTGAAGCGTTGAGGACAACCAAGAACCCATCCCATTGAGGTGGACTAGTAACATCATTCTTTTTTCCCTTCCCAAGTGTTATAATACATATAAAATTCTTTATATCTTGTCTTGTTCGTTGGATGTATGGAGAATTTCTTATTTCTTTACACTGTTTAACTACTTTTACTACATAGATCGGGTTTCTGGCAGCATCTGTCTTAACTATAACTTGCAGATCTAAAGAAGTTAAGCAGCCATATTTTTGGTTAGGAATTTTTGTCACGCGCAGCTAAAGTGAACTCTTTTCATACACTTGCGTTAAGAACTTACGCTAACACTAATTCTAACTGAAAGATGAGATAGTGATGGGTCCAGTGAATTAAATATGATTTAATTCATAAGTATTGATCAACTAATTAACTGATAATTTGCTATAAACAGCTGTTTCATGTTAGCTCTAAGGAATACCGAGTTGAGTTTGAGGTTAAAGGGAAGATAGCTATCAGTTGTATTATTCGAAAATTGTACAGGTCATGCATGAGGTCATCGGGAAGGCCTTGAAGGATTTCGCAATCATTATTGAGGATTCTCCTAATTAATAGGGGCTCAATTAGTCCAAGAATGTGTAAGCAAGGCAAGTTAGGAAAATGCAATCAAAATGTTAAATACTCGACCGATTTTTCTTAGATTGCAAGCCAGTTTCGAGTAGGATCGGAGTGAGATAGTCAACATAGTGAAAGAAGTTTCTCTAATGTGAGAAAGAATTGTATTTTTTCATGATCCTGGCCATATGAAATATAGATATAGAGGATTTTTGAGCAATTTCTTTCCCCAGATACATCTTATGTTGTGTTATTGATAATTTTGCGATCATGTTTTGTTTCCACAAATTGTAGGAAGGATTTAGTATCTTGTTTTAGTACATTACAAGATCACATTGAATCTCATTGGTAAATTTTCTACATGTGTTGGTATATGTTGGTATGATGTTTTTGTAATATTCCAAGTTTTTCATCGGCTAATTGGAATATTAGAGTTCTTACTTTTCTTATTTAGTTAAGTAAATAAAAGGGTGGAGGGACCCATAAACCCAGTAGATGAATAAAATCCACTTCTATAGTGTGAATTTTGGTTAATTGAGTAGTGGAGCAGCATAGTAATGAAGAAATAGTGGAGTTCATAGAGAATTAATGAGGAAAGATGATGGAGATAGTGGAGGAATAAATGCAAGATGATGGAGATAGTGGAGAGTAAATTGCAGAGATGATGGAGGAAGTGGTGCATTAAATGCACACATGATGGAGGAAGTGGAGAGTAATTGCAGTAATGATGGAGATCATGGAGGACAACACAGTCTCTATGGAAGCTCGTGGCCACATGTGCAGCGCAGTTATGAGGTGGGCCAAGGCTAGGGAAGGTTCACAACCATAAAATGAAGATGAGGGAAGCAAAGGAAGAGGAGTTTGGATTTTTATTTTTGAGTGTTGTAAGACATTTCTTTGCACGCTTCAGCTGTTTAGCTAAGTTTGATGTATTGTTTAGCAGTGGGTGTTCCCAAGCGGGAATCCCACCCTTACCCACTGGGGACTTCAAGTTCCTACTCTGGGAAGGTTTTCTTGGGCAACATTCATCATCCTAAAACCAGTGCCACTTCCAGCCACTCTCATCTGCACTTCCAGTTATAGGAATTATGCATTCTTGAACGCTTGAGAGTTGGAAGGTTGTTCTCAGTACTTCATCAGAGAAACCTGTGGAGGGATCATCCCTTCACACTTTGGATCCATTTCATTATTTCGGGAGTTTAATTTTCATATCTGGCATCCGGCCATCCATCTATTCTCCTATGCAGCAACGTTTCCTACAGGAATTACATAATTCTACAGTGAGGGTTTGAGGAGAAGATGAAGTTTCAAGAAACTCAGCTTGGAATCCTTTGAGGGATTAATCCTTCACTCTGAGAATCACTTCAGTAGCCTAGGATCAGCATTGTATTATCTATTAGTAGGCTACATCATCAGCCCAAATAGACAACGCAGTAATAACCAGCAATTGTGCATGCAGCAGCTGCATATTGAGTGGAGGAGCTAGATCTTGAGTTTCTCAGCTTGGGATCGGGAGAATGGACCAGCCCTTCAGTTAGTGAGTTGAGTGTGTGCTATTTTAGTAGATATATTATTCTTTTAGCCCCAGATTAGCAGTTGTCTCCAAGGAGCGTGTAACTCTGCCAGCAAGGGTGTAGTGTACAACCCAAAGAGGGTCAAAATTCCAAACTCAAATTTTGGCCAAACCATTTCTGGGTTTTTCTAGGTTTTTCGATTAGAGTCTATGGTTAAAGTCCAAGATATTTCTAAGAAATCCAGCAGCCTCTCACACATATATATTCTTCCCAGAAACAATAGTTTCCAGCAGCAACAACAGTTTTTACTTTCCAGTGCTAGTTTTCAGTAGAGTTGTTTCAACCATGTTTGGATGGCTTGAGTGAATCCCTTTTTGGAGCACTATGTATTTTCATTTTTTTTTATACATAATGATATGGCTCAGTTTTTTCTGCTCATATGTATGATGTTTTGATGTATTCTGGCATTTTTCTAGTTCTACATGTTTTATTCTTATTTTACCGTAGTTAGAATTGTGCATATGTTCTATATCCTTGTCTTTTCCATTTTGGGATATTGCAGTGGAATCAGAGTATGGTCTTTGTCTCAGCTTGTGGGAATTTCATGACATCATAAGAATAAGAAGAATAAGCAGAAAAATAAGAATTCTACAATGGCAGAAGGATTGAGTTTTGCAACACTTCTCTTCATATCTATGCAGGATCTCACCATGGAGATCAAATAAATGAGGAGGGAAAGGAAAAAGGAAACCTCAAGATGGTTTTAGAATGGAGAAGGTCTCATCACTTCCTATCATCATTATAAGCAATCGATGGTGCAGAAAGTTCCACAACACCCTACAATGCATGGAGATGGAGGATATTTGGAGCATGAGACTCTGAGAATCTGGCATTCCAACATTTTTTCTAGATTAAACAGAACCGAAGACCCCGTAGAAGAAATAGAAGAAGAGGGCATATGCAAAATAGATTCTCTCTACCTACATTCGATGGTTCATCGACAAGCATGGAAAAGTCTTGGATGGAGAAGTTAGATGATTTCTTCCAGCTACACCCAATAGTAGAGATGGAAGCCATTGAGATTGCAGCATTGCACCTTGAGGGTGAAGCAAATTATTGGTGGTTTTGCATATTGAAACATGCAAGAGTGATTGTGTATGCAAATTTCACTCAAAGATTGGTAAATATTTTTTTATAGAAGAAACACAGAGGCACATTCCATTGAGAAATTCTCCGACAATAAAGAGAAATTGTATGAGGAGCAGAAGGGAGATGTCAGTGTTGATACACCAGGAGAAGAGCAACTACCACCACCACCAGCTGCAATAGAGGTACTTGCATCAGTAGGAGGAGAACTTGCATTTTGGGAAGATGTTCCCAAGACTTAGGCATTCAGAGTCCAAGGCATGATTCAGGAGGTGAATGAGGAAGAGGAATCAAACACCAATGTTGGTACAACAATAGAGGAGCATCCATCACCATCACCAGTAGTAGGAGAAGAATTTTCACTGGTTGGAGGAACTCTTGTATCTTTGCAAGATGTTCCCAAGCATTAGCTGACCCAAGGTATGCAAACATTTCCACCCCAAATTGTTTCAACACATCATATTGAGATTTGTGGGGTCATTCCATCATGGCAATTACATCACCAAGGGTTAGATCACATTGCTAATTTGGAGCAGCAGACTATCACTATGCACAGGACCCTTAACTCATTCAAGGAGAAGATGTATAGCTATCCTAGTTTGACATTGTTGAGCTGCACACAACCCCTTGTGTTGGAGTGTGGAGTTTCTGAGGATGGGATTAGCACAGTCCTAATGCAAGGAATCTATACAATATCTTTCAAGAATTGGAAGTTACTGTCGCATGAGTTGTCGTATTCTATTTATGACAAAGAGATATTGGCCATTATGCATGCATTGGTAAAATTCCGGTAGTTTTTTATTGGTAGTAGATTTTGCGTGAAGACCAACCACCATAGTCTTTGACATCTTTTTGAGGAGGAGGAGCCGCTTGTAGAGGAGGAAACAATAGTGGATCATTACAATGCAGGACTATGAGTTCATCATTGTGTATGGAGAGGGCCATGAGACAGCATATGCACTATCATGGAGATCGGCATCGTTGTCACTGAGGAGTTGTGATGATTTGTGGGCCTAATTATTATTTGAGCACTCTGGTGACTGCTTCACTTATGAAGCATTTGATGGGCATATGGTAGATGGTTGACATCATGTAATGGATAACATCTTCTATTTTCAGGACAAATCCTTCTTGATGAGCATCTCACAGCCCAAAGAGAATTTTCAGCATGCAGCATATTTAGAACCTCATAGGTACTACCAGGCCATCAGAGAGACGTTCTCATGGAGAAATCTCAAGGAGGATTCACTTCGACATATCATGGAGTGTGTTGGTGTCTCGTGTTTTGATAGTTTGGAAAATCAAAGGACAAGGCAACATCAGAACCAATCTTTAGAGTTACAGGATCTATTCCTCCTGCTCTCAGAGAGGGATCTCTCAAATTATCTGTTTTTGCAAAGGTTTATCTTGTGTGCTTTGAGTATTTCTTTTAGACTAGTTATTAGGTGCAAGTGTTTGTTTATTTGTTTGGTTGAGTTGACACAGCAGAACCTGAAAGGTCTAGGAAAGATAGATAGAGAGGGGAAATGTCAGCTTCATTGGGCAATGGAGTAAAAAAAAGGTCATGACAAACTTATCAATGGATATGGGATATCAAAGGGAAAATCTAACTTGGCCGCAGGATCCTTTGGTTTTGGAATGAGATGAACATCAATGATTTAGAAAGAGAATTTTAATTCTCAACAAAGGGAAGTTGAAAGCACAATTTGAACAATAAAGAGCTATTTGATAGATAGGGCTAACCATGAATTCTACAAATCACACTTTAAGAAAATAATGATTTCAAAACAACTTTTAAAATGAAATCGAAGATTCGGGGAACACCCTATTTCCTCAAATATTTTATTTCAAATGATTTAGAAAACATAAAAGATTCACTGATAATTATGGCCATAGAAGAGGGAACACCTAAATACATCTTTGATCACAAATATAAATACCTTTAATCCAACTGTTCAAGCAAGGACAAGGGGCAAGATCAGAACAAACCTCCTTGGCTCACTGTAAACAAAGAAACTTCAAAGGGAGACTTCAATAAAAGTCTTTAAGTTGCAGCAGACAAGCAGGGAGAACCATAAATCATGCTGAAACCAACTATTCAAACTACTAAGGAAATAAACAAGCATGAGTACTAAAGAGAGAGATTAAAGACTCTAAAATACCTCAGCAGAAGAAAACATAAAACAGTGAAGGATAAACAGGTCTAAGGTGCTTCCAAGAGTAATTTCTTAGCCTAAAACTTTCATCCTACTGTATTAAGAATTTAGGGAACAAAATGAAAACAGGGGAAAACATAAAACAGTTCAGAATACTTCACCAACAGCCAAGCTCATGGATCCAATGATAGAGCCTTCTCAAGAACAAGCATGTAACAACATCATCAGGGCTTCCAAGACTTCAATTTCTTCTTCAACTTCAACAGACTATGTATTATTTCAGAGAGTTTCAATATTACACTAGTAATCAAAACAACCAACGTTTACAATGGATTCCTCAACAAGTTTTTATAGAGGAAAGAGGAGGTCGAAAGAGAGAAAATATCTTCTTATTTCAATTAATACAGTTAACGCTTCTCAGCCTTTGAGGGGCTCAAGGGCTAATTTTACAGATATTTTCTCGTATTAATTGGTTTACATTAAGTATTTCAGCGTGTTGGAAGCTTATTTTGACTTTAAGGCTCTGTGTCATTTTTTGCAATAACTATGTTGATACTTTATATTAGCTTCTTTGATTCAAAATAACTAATCAGCTGTAAGGGGAAGATATTCTCTATTCTGGTCATTACTCAGCCTTTGTTTGAATGCTATGAATCCACTGGTTGAAATCTGGTAGCTGAGAGGAATCAATTTGCTTCTGATGTGGCGGTGGAGGTATCCTTGGTCTGAAAAATATCCTTGATTTTTCTTTGACTGTGTTTAATTCAATGTATTAAGCCTTTGATAATCGAATTTTAGCAGTAATCCATTAAACTGTATAATTAATGTTTAATCCTTCATTTCTGCTATGTGTGGGTCTTCGACACTGATACTCTTTGATTTAATTTAATTCTTTGTGTATTGTTGATATGCAGGTATGTACAAGGTCCACATGGCATCAATGCCCATGAGTCATTGATGAAACGTGAAATTGAACCCTGTATATGGCTTTCCCTTTTAATGGAAGAAAGTTCGGAGGATCGTCATCCTCAGCTTTCATTTTATTTTTAAAACATTTGAAAGCCCTTTAAATTCTGCACAATACAAAAATTATTAAGAAATATTGCATATTTGGTAAAAAAATTCTTAGGAGGTTTCGAGTGGGAGCATGGTCGTTGGATGGCAGCATCTAATGGTGGAGATCTGCGCACAGTGGTCAAAAGGAGAGTGGTGGGAGCAAATGGTGGAAGAATTAAGTTAGGGTCGTTGATCTATAATCGAACATGAAGATCAATGGTCGGGATTAGAAGTGAAACAATAATGCGAAGGGGTCACATTATTTGGAAAATGAAAGAAAATGCGAGAAAATAAGGTCAAAAACCCTTTGGTGGAGAAAAAATGAAGTTGGGGGTTCTGGATGATCGTGGGTTGTTGGATGAGATCAGCCCATGAGATCAACGGTGGAGATCATGCGTTGAAAACCTTTGGCAAGGGTGGAGGGCAATAGTGCAAGGCCAGATTAAATCTGGGCCGTTGATCTCCAGAGATCGACGATGGGAGTCGCACGCGATAAAAAATAATAGAAATGGGGAAGGTGGTTTCGGGAGGTAAAACCATTGTTTTCACATGAGAAGAAGGTGGAGAGGCGGTTTTGCCTTTTTGAATGCGATATGCGTTCATGCCCGATACGTGGTTTTTCAAAACCACCTATATCGCGCGGCCCTTAGGAAATTATCCTTTGCGCTAAAAGTTACGCGATATAGAATGTGGACTGTTAGATTTGGGGCCTCAGATCTAACGGTGGGGAAGTGAACGTGGGAAGTGAACGTGATATGAGATAGATGCGCAGATGGAAGCAGGGAGGGTAGTTTCAATATGAGCCGTTGGATCTGAGATGGATGGCCAAGATCAAATTCTGAAAAAGGCAGGACCCACAGGAGGTAGGCCCATCGGATTTAATAGGAACTGTTGGATGGAATCAAATCAACGGTCAGGATTGAAACTGGGGGTTGATCAAAATAATACAATGGCGGAGGAAATATTAACGAGGGTTGTTGATCTGCAGAGATCAACGGCTATGATAAGCTGAAACAACATTATAAAGCGGGGTGCATAAAATTTACCCAAATTCGGGAAATGTAATATGGACCGTCCGATCTGGACACGTGGACGGTCCAGATACAATCGGAGGCATGCGATCGGCGGGGGGGAAGAAACTGAAGGGCACCAATGCGATTTAGCGCTGGCCATTGATCTGAGGATCAGATCAACGGTGGGGAGTGAATCAGAGGTGGGGAAAAGTTTAACGCGCCTGATAGAAAACTTGCGATGCGATAATGCGCAGGTCGTTGGATCGGCTTAAGATCAACGACGGATATGGTTTGAGATATGTGTCAGCGGAAACCCTTTATAATATATGAAAACCCAAAGTTTAATGAAAAAAAAAGGTTTGATGTATCGGGGGCGGGTTTATATATATATGAAGTGGTCTGGCACCCGACTGCGGGGTCGTTGGTCTATATGAAAGATAATAGGCCCGGGGCCTACATATATAAGGGCCAATCGCAATCGGAACTTTGGATCGGGCCTGTGGACTTTTCAATCTACCCATTTAGATTTTCTTCGATGCGATTGGCACTTGGGGACTTTTTAACTCTTGGTCCTGTGTGCAAGTTATATGGAGTAAAGCGGAGAGCGGGGTTTATATAATGGGGCTTAATCGCATCAGAATTTTGATGTAGGCTTTTCAATCTACCCATTTATATTAAAAAACATTGCATGGGCGCATTTAGCCCAAACTTAAGAAAAAGTGGGTTTATGAACTTTATAAAGGAAAATAATGCATTGGAGATGAGTTATACAATGTTTTAGCACCCGATTGTGGGCACAAGGGTTACATGAAGCGATAATAAAATCAGGGGTTATGCAATAAAGGGCCAATCGCAATCGGAGATTTTAATAAAGGAAAAAGACTTGTGCGTTGTGTTTCCTTTGTTGCGATAAGCGCCGAAAGGGCTTAGCGCTTGGTTCTAGTGCCTAGGCACATGTGGGGAAGTGGTTTAGTACTTAGTGCAAGGGGGCTGAAGTCCATAGTTTAAACAAAATTATTTTTTATGAATTTTTTCAAGGTTTTTGATGGTTTTGGGGGTTTCGATAAAGTCTAAAAATAAGTATTAGACTTTGTAAAAGGGATTTTCACGAAGGGAAGAAGGGAAATCATAAAAAATAGAGGAATTATATGGGGAAAAAAGGGGTAAAAATGAAGGTTAGTTTTGAGTGAAGAAGGGGAAAATGGGATTTTTACAACAGTCTTTTCTTCATGGAAAAACAACAGAATTTCTGAGTTCAAAAGGGGAACAGCAATGATGATTAACCAAAGGATAGAATATCTTTAGAAAGACTTTAAGCATCAAAAATTTTGGTATAAAAATTGTTTCTTGAAGGCTGTCCAAAATGATTTAGCCACCAGTTGACATGGAAAAATTTTATAGGTGGCTAACAGTGGCTCCACTTGGGGATGGTGCCTTTTTGAAGGCATCAAGAATTTCAGACTTGCATTCTCTGGAGGATGATCAGTGCCTAATCCATTGAGATGTCTTTCTTCATTTGGGTGGTCTTATTTTTCTCTGAAAAATATAAGTAGCCAAGAAAAATAATGGATTTTCATCAACACAAGCTTTCTACCTACCCAATCCTACTAATCTAACATTTTTTCTTCTTTAGAGTGCACTTGGATTGGAAAAATCTCTCTCAACATTTTATTCTTTTGAAAGCATAAAATATAATCTATTTCTATCCTTATTTCTCCATGAACTCAGATTAAACAGTTGAGTTCATATGCTTCTCTACCTAATCTACTAATATGTTAGGATTAAATAGTCTAACAGATTTTTATTTACTAACTTCTAAAACAGAAATTTAAAAGCATACAAGTCAGGATTGGACAGTCTAACTTGTTGCTGATCTATGGCATAAAATAAAAAGTTGCACATAGACATTATTTTGCAAAAAATTAAATCAAAATGGAAGGCTTACGATCTGAAAGTTCAATCCCTTCCTTCATCTTTTTTCAGCTATGTTTTTAATTCTGTATGAGCTATTATTTGCTTGTTTTCTGGTTCAGATTTTGAGCTGATTAGAACCAGTTTTACTTATGTTTCGACTCAGAATTTGAAACAGATTGGAGTCATTCTTCTCTTTGAGAACTAAATTTCGGATTTTGAGCATGTTTGAACCTTTAATTTCTAACCTAATCTAACTACTGATAAGCCAAGATTAAGCTATTTGGAAAATCGAATTCACTAACCTATCAGCAGTCAATTTAAAACTAATTAGCCATGATTAGGCTGTATGGCTAACTAGAAGTGTGTTTAAGTAGTGGAATTTGAGCTTGCACACTTTCAGATTTTTCTTCTCTTTTTGGTATGGGGCTATACCTTTATTGTTTTTACAATCTGCCCTCTTTCTTTCTTTTATTGTTTTTGTATTTTTATTTTTATAACTTTGAATGCAACGTTCAGACTATGATATTTACAATGGAAAAATAAAATGCTTCGAAACTCATGATTCCTGGAAAAACTAATGCTTTAGCGTCCTGCCATTGACAGGACCTCCATACAGATCTTCTCCATTCAATTCTTTCAAGAAAAATGCATTATGACCCCTCTTAGCATGAATAATATAGGGACCTTTCGACAAGTTCTCAAACTTTCCATGTTTTCCCTTCTCTTCTCTCCTTGAATCCCATTTAAGAACAAAATTTCCAACCTGGAAATTTTTTGCCTTAGTCCTCTTGTCAAATAGTTTCTTTATATTTTCTTGGACTAACTGCGTCATTTCATAGACTTCTTCTCTAGTCTGCTGTAAATGGATGGTTTGATTGATTCTCCTCTGTATATCATTCTCTTCAACCTGCACTTCTTAAATGATTTTCATGACTGGAACTCCTAATGAGGTGGGAAATATTGCATCCATGCCATAGACTAGCTGATATGGGGACATATTTATTGACTTCTTTGTAGTTAACCTATCAGCCCATAATGCATGAACCAGCTTACTGTGCCATGATTTCTGATTATGTTCCAATAGTTTTTTGATGATATTGATGAGGCTCTTGTTGGAAGATTCAGCTTATCCATTTCCTTGGGGATAGTAAGCAGTGGAATGGCCCAAGGTTATGTGTTATTTGTAACATAAATCAACCATCTTCTTAGATTTAAAAGCAGCAGCATTGTCTGTTATGATTTTTCTGGGACAACCAAATCTGGATAGGATATTTGTTTCAAGAAACTTGATAATGACAACGTCATCAGCATTTCTGAACGGTATAGCTTCTATCGACTTGGTAAAGAAGTCAGTGGCCATGAGGATCCACTTATGTTTGGATGAGGAGGATGGGTGAATTTCCCCAATGAAGTCTAACCCCCATTTTTGAAAATGTCCCTCAACTCTGATAGGATGTAAGGGTAAGGGAAGAAGTTTTCTTTTGCCATCAAAAATTTGACATTTATGGCAAGAAATGACCAACTTCTAAGTGTCTGGGAAAAGGGTAGGCCAATAGTAACCAGAACTAAGAATTTTGTTCGCTGTGGCCTTCCAGTAGAGGTGTCCTCCACATTCTCCGTCATGCAACTCATGCATGATTTTCCCTGCATCATCTTCAAGTAAACATTTAAGCAAAATTCCAATAGCATTTTTCCAATATAATACCCCATCTAAGATGTAATAACTCAAAGCTTTTCGTTTCAAAAATCTAGCTTTAGTTTTAGACAAAGAAGGAGGGGCATTTAAATATAAAATCACATAAATAATGTCAGCATACCAAGGAGAATTCAGAAATGTTTCTTCAATGAAAGGAGCAGTAGATTCTTCTATTTCTTCCAACACATCTACCATATTCATGTCTAGTGCTTGGAAGTTATACTCAGCCATAAGTTTCGCTAATCCTTGCCCTTTAACTAGTTTGGTGGGCCTGATTTCTAAGTCATACTCAATAATAGTTGCAATCCATTTTCCCCTTTTACCATCAGGGTCTTGACTTAGAATGTCCTTGACAACAGTATGTGGAACAAAAGAAATTATGTGAGAGTGTAAAATATAGACTCTAAATTCCTTTAAAGCTTTCACTAATGCTAAGGCTTGCTTCTCCATTATGTTATATTTGAGAGGAGCATCTCTTAAGGCCCTACTAAAGAATGATATTGGTTTTTCTTGCCCCAAGTCATTCTTTGAAGTAATACTACAGCGATGGTATGTTCAGATGCAAAAGAAAAGATGTAAAAGTCTTTGGTAAAATCTGGACTAATCAGGACTGGTGTTTGAGTAAGAGATTTTTTGACCAGTTCGAATGATTGTTTGGCTGGTAAAGTCCATTTTACACCTACATATTTCTTAAGCATGTTTGTAATGTTTTTTAATAGCTCAGCAAGATTGGGGATAAACCTCCTCAGAAAATTAATCTTTCCAATGAAATATTGTAATTCTTTGAGGCTTCTTGGATGGTTGATTTGCAATATGCCATATATCCTTGTAGGGTCTATTTTGATTCCCTCTTCTGAAATTATATGGCCAATAATTTTACGTTCTTGGAGACCAAAGAGTGTCTTCTTGGGATTCAATGACAAGCCAAATTTCCTACATTTCTCAAAAACTTTTCTCAAGTGAATCAAATGTTCTTCATCAGCTTTTTAGAAAACGATTATGTCATCAAGGTAAATGATTATGAAATAGCCAATATCTTCATAGAAGGCTATTTCCATGGCCCTTTGGAAGGTGGCCCCTGCATTCATCAATCCGAAAGGCATTTTGACATACATAAAGGTGCCCCAAGGTGTGGTAAAAGCGCTTTTGATTTGATCACTTGGGAGCACTAACACCTGGTTGTAATTACCCGAGAACCCATCTAAGATGGATATCCTTTTTGACCCAACTAACCTTTGAAGTATATGGTCCATTTTGGGTAAGGGGTAGTTGTATTTTAAAGAGGCTCTATTTAAATTTCTGAAGTCAATACAGAGCCTGATTTCCCCTGTCTTATTTCTAACAGAAACCAAGTTTGATACCCATTCTGAATATCTAATTGGTACTATGATCCTAGCACCATGCATCTTTTCAATTTATGCCTTAACTAAAGGTAGTAAGAGAGGGTTTATTCTCCTTAGATTTTGTTTGAAAGGCTTTTGATTTTCTTTGAGATGGATTTTGTGTTGAATGATGTTGGTACCATATGATTTCAATTCCTTGTATCCCCAAGCAAAAACATCTTTAAATTCTTTGAACAGCCCTATGTATTGCAACTTCATGTGAGCTGGGAGAGTGTTGGATAGTTTAATCATCTTGGGTTCTACTAGGTTGCCTATGTTATGTTCTTCTACATTTTTTTCTACAGGCTCCATTCTCTGTTCTTTGGCTACATCGTTAAAATCGAAAAGTTTTTCTAAAGGTGTGAGACATTTTTGAATTGTATCGTTCTTACATTGTGAAAATTCCAATTCTTCTTGTTCTGTGTTGTCAATTACCTCTTCTTCAAAAGGATTCTCATAATGATTTATATCGGCAGAGTATGTCATCTCAACTTCTGGGATTTGTTCAATATATAAATAGTTTCTTTATGGCTGGTTTCTGATATTGGTATGTCGAAATCGTTTTCTAATTTTAAGAAATCATCTATGTGTTTTTCAAAGTCAAACACTTGCCAGCAATCTTCGTTATCAAGCATTGTAGGCCTGTGTTTTACCTTTACGCTAAGTTGTTCATTTATCTTAGGTATCTAGCAGTTGCTGGCATTGAAAGCAAGTTCATTTTCTAGATGATTTAGTGCTCTAGGAATGAAAATAAGTTCATACTTTTCAAAGGTTTTCAATAAATCAAGGGCAGTGTTCCGATATTCCCTAAGCCTTGGATTTCTAGCTAAGTATTCTCCTTTTATTTGTTTTATGATAAGTTCAGAATCTCCTAAGATTGATATCCTTTGGGCTTCTAATTTTTTAAGCAATTGTAAGCCTAGAAGGAGTGTTTCATACTCAGCAATATTGTTAGTGCATGGGAAATATAATTTATATGAAAAACTCTGATTCATATTTTGAATCCAAACACCTGCCCCTGCACTTGTTTTATTACAGGATCCATCAAAGTTTATTGTCCAAAGTATATTTGCCTCATTTTCATTTTCTTGTTGATGTTGGTTTTCAATGTTTTGAATTTGATTCGAGGGAAGATTTAATTGTTCTGGTGAACTGATTGGGTTTACATTTTCCTTATCTTGTTGAGTACATTCATCTTCGTTGCATAAGATAAAGGAATCTAAACTTGATTGAATAGAATAGATTGGAGAGTTTTTTGGTTTGTCTATGTTGCTCACCATGTACTTCATGTGAGATTCCATGTATAGTCTTTTGTTTTGGTTAAAAACAGGGATGGTGGCATAAGACATGTCCATTTGAAGGCTTCCCTAAAGTTTGGCTCCCCATGATCTTGATAAGAGCATGCCATACTTAGGGGGAATATCAGCTACAACTTTGTCCATTACTAGACTCTTAGCAGGGATTTGAGCTAAGTTAACACATAAATCTTTGATTAAACCCAAACATTTGACTCTACTTGAGTCAAAGGAATACAAATCTTTTTATGGTTTAGTAATTTCTAAGCCTAAACTTTCCATCACTACCTTGGGCATTAGATTGTGTGAAGCTCCAAAATCTAACATGGCATTGCGTAAAATTTTCTCATGTATGTTCAAACTAACATAGAAGGGAGGAACATCCCATTCTTGGTATTTTCCTTCAACTTCTAGACCAAACAACAACTCAGGTTTGTCATCTGTCAAGTTTAAGGTGTCGGTATCACTTCCTAGGTTCAAAGCTTTTAAAACCTAATTTTTGTACACTTCTTGGGTTACTAGTTCAGCTAGGGGGATGGTAATTTTTATCTTGGAAATCTCTCCCTCAAGGCTGAAAGGAACAATTGACTTGTTCATATTTACATCTATTTTTTCAATTGAATTCTTTTCAGTATTTTTGATTTGCTGAACTTTGTTTGGACTGGTAATTGGGATAGTTTTGTTAGGACCACTAGCTGAGGTGCTAGGAGTACTCTGTTCAACATTTGGCTGGATGTTTTTCTCTTTGTTTAAATCTTGTTTTTTAGCCAAAGTGATGGATTTTTCTGCTGTCTTCTTAGGCTGACTTTTTTATTTTTTCTTGACAACAGTACTAATGTTCTTATCCTTTAAATTTTCTAAGTGCCCTTTGCTCCTAAGATCATATTGTTTGTGTACCTCCATGATTGCATTTTCAAACCCCAATCTATAGTCATCAGAATTTTCATAGGTGTTTGTATTTTGATCATAGAAGAAACCTTATTCTTCCTCAGTGAGGAAAAAAGCATCCCCACTGTCTGACCCAATCAAGTTTAAATTAGTTTCTCCCAAACTTTCCATCTCCCTATCTTCTTCATATTGATCTACATAGTTTTGCTGGAAGGGAGGTCTAACCTGTTGGTCACTTTAATTTTTCTTATCTTGATTGTTTTCTCTTCTATAATTCTGATTTCTATTTCTGTTTTGGTTATTTTGAGGTTCTCTTGGTGGCACTCTATTATTTAAGCTGATCTTCTCAAGCATCCTCTCCATCACCTTTACTAGGTTTTCAATTTTTGTGTCAGAAGTTGAGGTTGAGGGTAGTAGGTCATCTTTATAAGTTACCCTCTTCTCTAATCTGAACCTATTTATTTTCTCAATTGTGTTTGCTTCTACGCTCACAACTCATTTCTGCATTTCTTCTAAGGTTAAGTAATCTCTCTCCCTTAACTGATAAGCCATTTCAGCATCAAATCCTTCGGGATACCTTACTAAGGCCATGCCCTGGGGAGGTTTCATGTGAGGTGGAAGAGCATTGTAAAAGTTATTGAACCTAGTGGAGTATTAATGAACACTCTCCCCTTGATTTCTCTTGAGGCTACTATATTCTGCTAGTATTTGGAGAGGGTTCTTTTTAAGTTCCCATTTTTTTATGAATGTTTGATGCAAGGCAGAGAGATCATTTATGCTGTTAGGAGGTAGGTTTTTAAACCATTTCTTTACATCTCCTCCTTACTTTTGGCGAAGATCCTCATCTTCACAGTTTCTTCTTCTATCTCCATGTAATCGAATGCATCTTCCATCCTATCTACATGATGTTGAGCTGTTATAGACTATTTTCCAATGAAGTGAGGGATTTTGGATTGGTACTCATTTGGTAAGGGAAGTAGAGGTTGTGGTAACACTAATGGGGCATACCATGTTTCCATGGCTGGAAATAAGGGTGGATTTACAGTAGTGAAAGTGGGCTGAACAGAAGTGTTTTTCACAATGGTAGTATGGATTGGAGTGGAAGAAACACTTGGGCCAGCAAACTGATTTTGAACAGACTTGTTATGGAAAAGGCTAAAATGATGAAGAAGCTAGGAATCGGGAGGAGTGGAAGGTGAGGCTTCTCTACTGAAGATTTGTTGCAAATTTGCAATGTCAAAATCAACTTGGTTTAAATCACCTTGAGATCTAGTTCTAAAGATGTTCTTTATGTGATGTAAATCAAAGTGTAAATCCTCTAAGACAACGAGGTTTTCAGGAACATATTTTTTTCTTAAGAGGCTCTTATTAGCAGCTGATTTTCCAGAGTTACAAGTCTGCCACAGAATTCTCTCTAGATTGTCAACGATTAAAGGAGGATTTGGGTCTGGATGGGATATAGTGTTGATCCTATGTGAAGCCAGACTGTTTTTCAAAAATGAGAGAGGTTTAAAGTTTTAGGGATTGTTTTTTGGAGTTTTAACTCTCACGATGTTTTATCTAGTATGGGACTAAGCTTCTAAACTTCTTCAAGGCTGGTTAACACAGTCCTAAAGAGAACTAGGAACCTAGATGAGTAATAGGCCTACTGGGGCTAATGGAGTCACCAGGTGGAAAATATTTATCTTGTATGAAGGTAAAATATGGAATGGTTTCACCACCACGTTTATTATGAAGCCAAACTGAAAAAATTTTGGGTTTTTCTTAGTATATTTCGGTCTTATAGGTTAAGAGAGTGTCCTAAATTTGATTTAACACTTAGCTAAGGTGTTTAAACATACATATTTCACTCTTGTGGCTTGGTAACTGGTTCCTTCAAGGTTTGATAAGGGCTTAAGGAATCCTAAGGGTTACTTATTTTGTCACTGATTCAATTAAGTCCTATCATGATTACCATTTTGTTCGTCGGTGGCTGAAGAAGGCTACTTATGTTATACTGGATAGGGAGTGCTTTGTTTTAAATATTTTACTCAGTGTCCCACCATGATCACCATTATGTTGGCTATGAGCAGTGGGTTAAGTCCAGAAGGTGTTCTTTATCAAGTTGAGGGCCTAAAGAGTTTTAAGAAGTGTTTTCAAGCCACTGTATTCTCAGTAGGTCCCACTGTGATCGCCATTATGTTGGTGTCCCATGTTTTGATAGTTTGGCAAATCAAAAGACAAGGAAACATCAGAACCAATCTTTAGAGTTATAGGATCTAGTCCTCCTGCTCTCAAAGAAGGATCTCTCAAATTATCTATTTTTGCAAAGGTTTATCTTGTGTTCTTTGAGTATTGGTTTTAGACTAGTTATTAAGTGCAAGTGTTTGTTTATTTGTTTGGTTGAGTTGACACAGCAGAACCTGAAAGGTCTAGGAAAGATAGATAGAGAGGGGAAATGTCAGCTTCATTGGGAAATGGAGTCAAAAAGAGGTCATGACAAACTTATCAATGGATATGGGATATCAAAGGAAAAATCTAACTTGGCTGCAGGATCCTTTGGTTTTGAAATGAGATGGACATCAATGATTTAGAAAGAGAAGTTTAATTCTCAACAAAGGGAATTTGAAAGAAAAATTTGAACAATAAAGAGCTATTTGATAGACAGGTCTAAACATGAATTCTACAAATCACACTTTAAGCAAATAATGATTTCAAAACAACTTTTAAAATGAAATCGAAGATTCGGGGAACACCCTATTTCCTCAAAGATTTTATTTCAAATGATTTAGAAAACATAAAATATTCACTGATAATTATGGTCATAGAAGAGGGAACACCTAAATACATCTATGATCACAACTATAAAGACCTTTAAGCCAACTGTTCAAGCAAGGACAAGGAGCAAGATCAGAACAGACCTCCTTGGCTCACTGTAAACAAAGAAAATTCAAAGGGAGACTTCAATAATAGTCTTTAAGTGGCAGCAGACAAGCAGGGAGAACCATAAATCATGTTGAAACCAACTATTCAAACTATTAAGTAAATAAACAAGCATGAGGACTAAAGAGAAAGATTAAAGACTCTAAAATACCTCAGCAGAAGAAAACATAAAACGGTGAAGGATAAACAGGTCTAAGGTGCTTCCAAGAGTCATTTCTTATCCTAAAACTTTCATCCTACTGTAGTAAGAATTTATGGAACAAAATAAAAATAGGGGAAAACATAAAACAGTTCAGAATACTTCACCAACAGCCAAGCTCATGGATCCAATGATAGAGCCTTCTCAAGAACAAGCATGCAACAACATCATTAGGGCTTCCAAGACTTCAATTTCTTCTTCAACTTCAATAGACTATGTATTATTTCAGAGAGTTTCAATATTACACTAGTAATCAAAACAACCAACGTTTACAATGGATTCCTCAACAAGTTTTTATAGAGGAATGAAGAGTTCAAAAGAGACAAAAGATCTTCTGATTTCAATTAATACATTTAATGCTTCTCGACCTTTGAGGGGCTCAAGGGAGAATTTTACAAATATTTTCTCGTATTATTTGGTTTACATTAATTATTTCAGCTTGCTGGAAGCTTATGTTGACTTTAAGGCTCTGTGTCATTTTTTGCAATAACTCTACTGATAATTTATATTAGCTTCTTTGATTCGAAATCAGTATTCAGCTGTAAGGGGAAAATATGCTCTGTTTTGGTCATTACTCAGTCTTTGTTTGAATGCTGCGAATCCACAGATGGCAATCTGGTAGCTGAGAGGAATCAATTTGCTTCTGATGTGGCAGTGGAGGCATCCTTGGTCTGAAAAATATCCTTGATTTGTCTTTGAATTTGTTTAATTCAATGGATTAGGCCTTTGATAATCGACTTTTAGTCGTAATACATTAAATTGTATAATTAATGTTTAACCCTTCATTTCTACTGTGTGTGGGTCTTCGACACCAATACTCTTTGATTTAATTTAATTCTTTGTGTCTTGTTGATATGCAGGTATGTACAAAGTCCACATGGCATCAATGCCCGTGAGTCATTGATGAAACATGAAATTTAACCCTGTATATGGCTTTCCCTTTTAATGGACGAAAATATGGAGGATCGTCATCCTCGGCTTTCATTTTCTTTTTTAAAAATTTGAAAGCCCTTTAAATCCTGCACAATAAAAAAATTATTAAGAAATCCTACATATTTGGTAAAAATTGCTTAGGAGGTTTCAGGTGGGAGCATGGTCGTTGGATGGTAGCATCTAACAGTGGAAATTTGCGCACAGTGGTCAAAAGGAGAGTGGTGGGAGAAAATGGTGGAAGAATCAAGTTAGGGCCGTTGATCTATAATCAACCATGAAGATCAACGGTCAGGATTAAAAGTGAAACAATAATGCGAAGGGGTCACATTATTTGGAAAATGAAAGAAAATGTGAGAAAATAAGGTCAAAAACCCTTTGGTGGAGAAAAAATGAAGTTGGGCATTCGGGATGATTGTGGGCCGTTGGATGAGATCAGCCCACAAGATCAACGTCGGAGATCGTGCATTGAAAAATTTTGGTGAGGGTGGAGGGCAATAGTGCAAGGCCAGATTAAATCTTGGCCATTGATCTGCAGAGATCGACGGTGGGAGTCACATGCGATAAAACATAATAGAAATGGGGAAGGTGGTTTCGGGAGGTAAAACCACTTTTTTCGCGTGATAAGAAGGCGGAGAGGTGTTTTTTCCTTTTTGAACGTGATATGCATTCCCGCCCAACACGTGGCTTTTCAAAACCACCTATATCGTGTGTCCCTCGGGAAATTATCCTTCGTGCTGAAAGTTACGCAATATGGAACGTGGACCGTTAGTTCTAGGGCCTCAGATCTAACGGTGGGGAAGTGAACGCAATATGAGATAGATGCGCGAACGGAAGTGGGGAGGGCGGTTTCAATCTAAGCCGTTGGATCTGAGATGGACGACCGAGATCAAATTTTGAAAAAGGCAGGACCCACAGGAGGTAGGCCTGTTGGATTTAATAGGAACCATTGGATGGAATCAGATCAACGGTCAGGATTGAAACTGGGGGTTGAACAAAATAATACAATGGCAGAGGAAAGATTAACGAGGGTCGTTGATCTGCAGATATCAACGACTATGATTGGCCGAAACAACATTATAAAGCTGGGTGCATAAAATTTACCCAAAGTTGGGAAATGTAATATGGACCGTCTAATCTGGACACGTGGACGGTCCAGATACAATCGGAGGCACGCGATCGGCGAGGGGGGAGAAACTAAAGGGTGTCGATGCGATTTAGAGCTGGCCATTGATCTGAGGATCAGATCAATGGTGGGGAGTGAATCGGAGGTGGGGGAAAGTTTAACACGCCTGATAGAAAACTTGCAATGCAATAATGCACGGGCCGTTGGATCGGCTTAAGATCAACGGCGGATATGGTTTGAGATATGTGTTGGTGGAAACCCTTTATAATATATGAAAACCCAAATTTTAATGAAAAAACAAAGGTTTGATGTATCCGGGGTGGGTTTATAAATATATGAAGTGGTCTGGCGCCCGAATGCAGGGCCTTTGGTCTATATGAAAGATAATAGGCCCGGGGCTTACATATATAAGGGCCAATCGCAATCGAAACTTCGGATTGGGCCTGTGGGCTTTTCAATCTACCCATTTATATTTTCTCCGATGCGATTGGCGCTTGGGGGATTTTTAACTCTTGGTCTCAGGCGCAAGTTATATGGAGTAAAACAGAGAGCGATATTTATATAATGGGGCTTAATCGCATCGGAATTTTGATGCGGGTTTTTCAATCTACCCATTTATATTAAAAAACATTGCATGGGCGCTTTTAGACCAAAATTAGGAAAAAGTGGGTTTATGAACTTTACAAAGGAAAATAATGCATTGGAGATGAGTTATTCAATGTTTTAGCACCCGATTGTAGGCACAAGGGTTACATGAAGCGATAATAAAATCGGGGGTTATGCAATAAAGGGCCAATCGCAATCGGAGATTTTAATAAAGGAAAAATACTTGTGTGATATGTTTCCTCCGATGTGATAAGTGCCAAAAGGGCTTAGCGCTTGGTTCTAGTGCCTAGGCACATGTGGGGAAGTGGTTTAGTACTTAGCCCAATGGGGCTTAAGTCCATAGTTTAAACAAACTTATTTTTTATGAATTTTTTCAAGGTTTTTGATGGATTTTGGGGCTTCAGTAAAGTCTAAAACATGAGTTTTAGACTTTGTAAAAGGGATTTTCACGAAGGGAAGAAGGGAAATCATAAAAAATAGAGGAATTCTATGGGGGAAAAAGGGGTAAAAATGAAGGTTATTTTTGAGTGAAGAAGGGGAAAATGGGATTTTTACAGCAGTCTTTTCTTCATGGAAAACCAACAGAATTTCTAAGTTCAAAAGGGGAATAGTAGTGACGATTAACCAAAGTATAGAATATATTCATAAAGACTTTAAGCATCAACAATTTTGGCAGAAAAAATGTTTCTTGAAGGCTGTGCAAAATGATTTAGCCACTAGTTGACATGGAAAAATTTTATAGGTGGCTAACAGAGTGCAAATATTGTCATCAGATTGTGGAGGATGGTATCGTCGACATTGATCTAATGTCGAGGTATGCACATTTCTTCAAATTTTTCACACAATACATCTCTTCACCTATGACCAGATTATCTTTCCAGGATGTCTTCATGCTTCATGGTCTTCCCAAGGCCACTGATAGTGATGGGGACAGTTATTGTATGAGCAGTTTTTTGCAGGAACTTCTCTATTGGGTGGATACCGATTTGGTGCATGATGTGATTCATCACCCACAATTGGATGGATGGATGGAGATTATGAGAAAGTGGTTGAAAATCTACTTATGGATCTATGACACGGGGCAGCAGGAAGCAAGGTTGTGTTGGCTGCTCTTGGGTGATTATGGTTACCACCCAATATTTCAGATTGGTATGTTCCATGCCTTGCACAGTACTGTGGTGATGCAGCAGCAGGAGGTCTGGCTGCCTTGGCTACTCTTGGGAGAGTATGGCCAAGAAATTTCATTTTATATGGCCATTGGCATATCATGGTTTCATACCTTTCACAATAGTGATGAGGTGCAGCAGCTTGAGGCATGGTTGCGCTGGTTACTCTTGGGAGAGTATGGCCACCATATGACATTCCACATGTCAATTGGGATGTCGTTGTTTTATACTTGGTATTATTATGTGATGTGGCAGCAAGAGGCATCGTTGCGGTGGCTTCTCTTGAGAGAGTATGGCTACCATCCTTGGTATGATGATGATGTGGTATGGAAGCAAGAGGCATTGTTGTGGTGGTTGTTATTGGGAGATTATGGTTCGACATTTCACATGTCAATCCATATGTCTCTATTTCCTACTTTTTACAGTGTTAAGATTATGCTTAGAGAAAGCAAGGCCACCAGGGCCAAGGATTCGAGCATGGAGACACACAACCAACTTCATTTGGCATGGGTTGGAGAGATATTTTATGAGTTGGGACTTTCCATGGGAAGGAACCACTACACTTCAAATATCTCATGTAGAGAATAGGCTCTAGGACAGTAGATGCTTGCCACTTGGGGACACATTGATGAGGAGAGGAATCTAGCTACACAACTAGAGGAAATTCTAGACATTCTAGAGAGGCAGATATGGAGTTGGGAATTCATAACTCATAGCAGATGGGGAAACCTTCCATATGAGGATGCCAATTAGGAGGGAGATGGATTACTGCAGCATCCACTTTTGTAGTTGCTTGAGGACAAGAAACATTTTGGCAGGGAGGACTGTCATATTCCAAATTTACCATCAGCTAATTAGAATATTAGAGTTCTTAATTTTATTATATAGTTAATTAAATAAAAGGATGGAGGGTCCCATAAACCCAGTAGATGAATAAAATCCACTTCTATAGTGTGAATGTTGGTTAATTGAGTAGTGGAGTAGCATTATAAAATCATGGTGTAGCATAATAATGAAGAAAGAGTGGAGGTCATAGAGAATTAATGAGGAAAGATGATGGAGATAGTGGAGGAATAAATGCAAGATGATGGAGATAGTGGAGAAGCAATTGCTGATATGATTAAGGAAGTGGTACATTAAATGCACACATGATGGAGGAAGTGGAGAGTAATTGCAGAAGTGATGGAGATCATGGAGGACAGTGCAGTATTTATGGAGGTTAGTGGCCACATGTGCAATGAAGTTAATTATGAGTTGGGCCAAGGCTAGGGAAGGCTCACAACCATAAAAGGAAGATGAGGGTAGCAAAGAAAGAGGAGTCTGGATTTTTATTGTTGAGTCTCGTAAGACATTTCTTTGAACGCTTCAGCTGTTTAGCTAAGTCTGTTGTGTTTTTTAGCACCGGGTGTTCCCGTGCGGGAATCCCACCCTTACCCATGGGGGACTTTGAGTACCTACTCTGGGAAGGTTTTCTTTGGCAGCATTCATCATCCAGAAACTATTTCCACCTCTAGCCACTCTCATATGCACTTTCAGCTATAGGAATTACGCATTCCTAAACTAGAGCTTGAGAGTTGGAAGGTTTTTCTTAGTAATTCAGCTGAGAAATATGTGGAGGGATTAGCCCTTCACAATGTGGATCCATTACAGTCTTCCTAGAGTTTCATTTTCATATACGGCATCAGGCCATCCATCTATTCTCCTATGCAGCAACATTTCCTGCAGGAATTGCGTAATTCTACAGTGAGGGTTTGAGGAGAAGAGGAAGTTCCAAGAAATTTAGCTTGGAATCCTGTGAGGGAATAATCCTTCACTCTGGGGATAAATTCAGTAGCCTAGGATCATCATTGTATTATCTATCATCAAGCTACATTATCAGCCCTCCTAGACAGCGCAGTATTACCCAGCAATTGTGCATGCAGCAGTTGCATATTCATGGAGGAGCTAGACCTTGAGATTCTTAGCTTGGGATCGAGAGAAGGGACCAACCCTATAGTGAGTGAGATGAGTGTGTACTATTGCATCATATATATCATTATTTTATCCCTATATCTACATTTTTCTCTAAGGAGTGCGTAACTCAGCCAACAAGTGTGCAGTGTGCAACCCAAAAAGGGCCGAAATTCCAAACTCAAAATTTGGCCAAACCATTTCTGGGTTTTTCGGGGTTTTTTTAGTAGAGTCCATGGTTAAAATCCTGGAACTTTCGGAGCACTCCAGCTACCTCTCGCACATATATATTCTTCCCAGCAATAATACTTTCCAACACCAGCAACAGTTTTTACTTTCCAATGCTAGTTTTCAGTAGAGTTGTTTCAACCATATTTGGATGGCTTGAGTGCATCCCTTTTTGGAGCACTATGTATATTCATTTTTTGTTGATAAATAATTATATGGCTCATTTTTTTATGCTCATATGTATGATGTTTTGATGTATTCTGGCATTTTTCCAATTCTACCTGTTTTATTCTTATATTACCATAGTTGGAATTGTGTGTTGGAATCACGATTTCCATTAGACCAAAACCCGCAGGCATTAGTTTCCGCTACAATCGCCAGAGTTAGGATCCACGAGAGGTGGTTAGTCCATGTCATGAAACACACAGGGAGCATTGAACCCAATGTCCAACAATCTCCCCACCAACGCAAGTCGGGTGAGTTTCGAACTTGAGACCTGTCGCTCTGATACCACTTGTTGGAATCACGATTGTCGTTAGACCAAAACCTGCAGGAATTAGTTTCTGCTACAATCGCCAAAGTTAGGATCCACGAGAGGCGGTTAGTCCATGTCGCGAAACACACGGGGAGCATTGAACCCAATGTCCAACATTGTGCATATGTTCTATATCCTTGTATTTCCCTTTTTGGGATATTACGGTTTTGTTATATGTAAATATGTATATGGATGTAAATACTGCCATGAGATATGTTATAAATCTACAATAAGCAGTATGGGTGTCATGTTATTATGATGTTATATTGGTCATGTTGTCATGTTGGTTTTCTTCTCAGCGGGTTTATCATTGTAAATATTGTAACGAGCTAAGCTATAAAGATCCATGGGCAGTGTGTTTTACTACAACAGTATTGTTGGTTTTAGGTGTCGTTGAACACCAAGGAAGGTGTTTCCCCAAGGGGAATTGTTCTATAATAGCCCTGGTGAAAATTCCATGTATTAAATGGTAAAAGAGGAAAAATAATAACTAATTTCATGGGACACATATTCCAAGTTGAATGTTGGGAAAAACATCATAGTGTGAGTGTTCATATGGTTTTTTAATGTAGGTTTTAACCCTGTACAGAAATTATCTACAAACGAATTCTTAAAAATAGAAAATGAAAAATAGCGAGAGCATAAAACATAAAATATATATACACATATTTTGTCCCCTGGATCCCAAATCGGGACTACTAGCTTGATTTTTCATTACATTCCTTTTAGTATTACAACACATATATATACATGCCGAAGAATTCATAAACATCAATCCATTAAACCTGGATTAGAACATAACCATAGTATCCTTGACCAGATATATGCAGTTAATATGATGAGGCAACAATGCTTCTTATTGATTCTCATATAAGTATGAGACCCCTATGCTCAGATTTTTTGTTTAAACCTGCAGATTACATATTTGTGACATGTTTTATGAAATGCTTGTCATGGCTAGTATGGTTCCATTCAAGTCCTTTTTCAAGTGTTTTATTTTGCATTTTTATTTCATTGTTATCTTTCAGTTCTAAAATTTTTATGGAGTTCTAGGCATTGACCTCAGATCTGGGCCTCAAATAGTGGCACATAAATTGAGGTCACAAGCTCAGAACTATTGGGAAAATTTCCCAGTCGCATGCATACCCATGTTGTGCATGCAGCTGGAGGGTTCCAGCCACACTCTTTCCCATGTCAAGGGAGATACTAGGGGATTCAAGCATGAAAATTTTAGATTGGATCAGGGGCTAGCTTCCTGGAAGGTTGGGATGGCTCCTGGGTGTCTTGTAGCATGTACAGAAAATTTTTCTTGTTGTGTAGTGTCAGTTCCACTTCCTTAAGGTGACCTAGGAGGTTGAATCATATCATAGTAAATCTTCCTCACATGTTTACTTTTTTTGGTTGGTTGTTTCAGTATATGTGGGAGGAGGGTGTTACAGAGTCGTATTTCCAACCTCACAAGTCAGACTGATATTGGATTCTTCAAGAAATTGTTATTCCCAATCTCCCATGATGACCTGATTATAGACTAGTTCAGTAGATCGAACTTGTACAGAATGGCACGTGTCATTGTTTTGACCTTCAGCCTTGAAAACAATACAAGAAAAACTAACTTTTGTTTACTTTTAGTCACTCTTTACTAAATTCAAATTTGATGCTCAGAATGAAAGTTATGATGATTTTCCCTAGGTCACCTATTTGAGATTGCATTCTAGAGCTTACAAAAACCATAAATTCTTTGGACCATATCATAGTAAATATAGTGAAAAAAGATCTGAAATTTCTACACAAAGTTCACCATGATTTCAAATCCAAGTGATCAAACTTTCAACTTCTGAAGCTTCGTACAAAAAAATTTATATCAAAAATACCAAGGTGACATGTTTGAAGTAGTGAAACCCTAGAATCCAAAGCTCTCATACCAAATGTTATGCAACTAGATCAAAAAATAGAAGAAAATATAGATCAACGACTTGAAAACCATCCTCTTTGAGGGGGAAACCTCCTTTACATCACATAAATGAACAATTATTGGATGATACAAATGAAAACACCTCCTTTCTATATATAGGAGTCTAAGGGGTCACAATATAATCATAGCCTACATAACAATAATAATTTAAATGGACAACAATAACAATAGTGGCCTTTTATGGGGCACAAAAATAACAATATGGGGGCTACATTAACAATAAAAATAAGGGGGATACACTACCAATAAAAATAAGGGTACTACACTAGTATTGTAGGTACCATCTAAGATAGGATCCCCATCTGGATACCGGATTGGTTACAACTATATGTGTGTTTCACTCTTGGATATCAAATGTAAAGAAAAGTGTGAGACCAAGTGTAAAATGCTAGAAGATTGAGGATGATATCATCTCTCCATGGATATCTTGTGAAACATGATATAAGAATACAACAACAACATCATGAGAAACAACATGTCTTAAGGAAGCCTAAGATAGTTGAAACTTAACTAAGACATACATTAAGGAAAAGTGTTAGCAATCAGCTGCAAATTAGTTTACAATCAAGACCTAACAGTAACATTGAATTAAGAGAAAATATTCAAATCCAACATACAAGCTACATGAAAATGAATTATTTCATAAATATGTAACCAATGTGTAAACCACATGCATACGTAATTGAAATATGATATAGCCAATATAAAAACATAGGAAAGCATGAGAATCAATGCATGAATAGAAAACTTCTCCATAATATTTTCACCCATTTGAATACATGTACAACAAGCTCATCATAACCAAATAGTGCGACAAGAGCAGTTCATATCATCTTCATAACATAACACTAGCCTCACAATCCCTCCACCTACATGCTACCAAGAGAGAATGTTTTTATCTCCTCAATCATAAAGATAGAAATCCTCTTATCACCTTAGCTTATGTGATAAAATTCCCCTTTGCTTGAGGCATGAGGTTACATTTATAGAAATGAGGAGGGTAACCTTTCACCTTCTCCTATGACTTTTGAACTCCCTTTTGACCTTCTGACTTTTATTCAACTCTTGAGCTTCTCTAGGGCCTTTATAATTTTACCATGCCTCTTAGACTCCCATATGACCTTTTGCATTATCTTTTTTCCTTTTCCATGATTTCCATTAATGACAAAAATAATGTTGTACAATATTATAATTAGATATTCAACGAGAAAAATAGTGGTCTTCAAGAGTCTCAATGATGTCTTCAGTACACACTGGATCACTTTAGAGCTGAATATTCAAGATTCTATTGATGTGTCTCATGCTTCTACATGACCAATACCTACTTCGCAATTCTAGTCCTGATGCAATGGTTAAATTTCATTAACTTTGATATTCCTTCATTTATTTTGTGTTATTCACTACCCTTTGATGACTGACATTTGCCCCATGTTATCACTGGAAAATTAGGCAGGTAAAAATACATCATGAAATGTCAAGAAAAAGGATTTATAGGTAAGAAAGACATCACAGAATCTGGAAAATTTAACTTTTCTTAAGGTCAAGCAGGCAAATTTATCAAGTAGCGCACAGAAAGCATAGGCACTAAACGCTCTGCGTGGCCTTTTCTTCAATAGTAGAGGAGATATCCACGGCTATCCCTCAAATAGTTACACAATCCTGGGTATGGCTGAAGGTCACCATCCAGGACCACTTGGCACACTTAAGGAAGAATATTCTCCACTCAAGGCCGCCAAGTACAGCCGCCTTGGAGCCACCTTGAGGCCTCAAGTGTAGCACACAATGGAATCAACCTCCACTCTTGGGTCACCATCCACAATTGTACTAAGAGAGGGAGGGAAATTTGAATTTTTCCTATAAAATACCACCATGGGAAGAAAAATTTAGAACACATCGTTATGCTAGCCAAATTTCCCAAGAGAAAACCAACATTGTGTTATCCAAGTAGCAAGGAGAGGAGGGATTCATTTGTTGGCCATCCAAAATCTCAATCCAAGAGGAGAAGTGCATCAGTTGTCTGTTATCCTACCACTCATTCAAGGAGAGATAGAGGCTTGCAAGCAACTTAAGGGAATATCCCTCCTTGCTACGAATATTAGAGCTCCATAGATATAAGGATTCATTGCGAGTGCTTTATCGCTATACCTCTTTTTTACCACCAGCAGCTAATAAAAGGGGATTCGTTCTCCTTGGTATTATTAGTTTGTTTAAACTTGATATTGAGATTGTATTGTATTTGTATTTTTGTTTCTTTTTCCTTCCTCTATTGTAGCATGATATGTTTTGTAACTAGTTCTATAAATGTTATGACGTTTCACTAACCATATAACAAATCATTTTTCCATGTCACATTGCTTGTAGGAAATCAACCTCCCCTACCAAGAATATTCATTTCGTACACCCACGTGCCAAATGCACCACAACAGGATTGGCAACTCCACTTTTTTTTTCTTCTTACACTAAGTGGTGGTTGTTTTGCAGGACCTCTCTCCTACCCAAGCTTGTTGCAGGACCATTCCTTCTCTCCCTCAGCTTCTCTCATTCACCCTCTGTGAAGAGATTCAGTTCAGAGAAGGCGGAATTTTTGTGCACAGCAAACCCTCACACGTTCAACCCAGACAGACGTGTAATTCGCACGCATGTGCGTAAATAAACCACGCAGAAACCAGTGAGCACTTTTTTCACTGATTTTCTCCATTTTTAGCAATTGTAAACTGATTGGTAGCCCATAATAAATCTGCCATCACTTGTTATGGTGTTTCTTGACTGATTAAGACATGTTTTTGGTTGAACTTTAGCTTAGCTATTACATTGTTTTAATTTTAGTTTATTATCACAAATCTCACATAGTTTAATTAGGGGGAAAGTAAGTGGTTTTTAAATCCACACATATTATCTGAATGAACTAGTTGTTGATAATAGACACCAAACACATACAATTAATTAGCGGAAAGTAAGTGGCCCATAATCCACAAATCTTTAGCTAGTTTTCATTTTTTCAAAATAAAATCATTAGTTTAGTTTAAATTTTTGCATTAAGATTCAGGACTAGGATCAAAGTATCAAAGAAGGCAAGTAATATTTTCCACCCTTTCACCTGTTGGTGAGCTTGGGTACGCATATGAAAGCTTTCTTTTGATATTTTTCCATCTCCCTATAGGGAAACATTTAGTCTAACTAGGAAAAATTGTAAGCAGCCCATTATCCACACATTTTTTATTTTCTGAAAGAAACAATCACACATAGTGTAATTAGGAAAGGAGTGTAAAGGATCATCGCATATCCACATCTTATAACATTTTGATTGTACACTTCATTACACACATGAAGCTTTAGTAAGTTAGGACCTTATTCCTCTTCTTACGGTCATGTCACCAAGGAACACCTTAAGAAAATTAAGACTCCTTAAAACTAACCATTAATTTAACTCATTAAATTCTCCCCCGGCAGGGGCCACAAAAGAAGTTATATTTCAGGTTAGGACCATTGGGGGTAGGCATCCAATAAGGCTCCATGGTCATTCTACATTCTTGAAACATAGAAGTTGACTGTTTAGGGAGCTTAAAATTTGTATATCCACCCACAAAAAAAAAAAAAAAAAAAAACAAAACAAAACAAAACAAAAACAAAAAACAAAACAAAAAACAAAAAAAACAAACAAACAAAAAAAAACAAAAAAAAAAAAACAAAAAAAACAAACAAACAAACAAACAAACAAAATACAAAAAACAAAAAACAAACAAACAAACAAAATACAAAAAACAAAAAACAAAAAACAAAAAAAAAAAATCAAGCGCTACAGAGACTCGATTTACAGGGGGTTAATCTTAGGCCCAATGCGTGCGGTACTATTTGGAGCTACCTAACCCATATAGTGCTTAGTACTGGTAGTTGAATACCAAGAAGATCAAGACTCGAATGCTCACATGGGACGATGGTACTTTAGTGGCCAAATTTAGGGCATCCTTCCCTATAGGTGATGGTGCATGCAGCACTAAATCCTCTTACCTTTACCTTGGTTGATTTTTCGACTGCCGCAATGCATTGCCAGTTCTTTCGAGATGTTATCCCCAGTAGCCATCAGAAGATATCTTCGCAAGGCCCATTTACATTTTAGAGTGTGAGGATGAATAGGTCTTCTAAGAGTTTTGAGTATCATACGCAAAACAAACAAAACCATATTTTTTGATTGCTTGATCACATATTATTAATCTAAAGGAGAAAAATACCTTTTATTTTTTTCTTTATTTTATGTATGTCATCACATTTTTCTTTGATAATAATCTCTCTCCTCTCAGAAAAACTAAAAAATATTTCCAAAATTAAACCGATTCGACACCATAACGGACCTAATGGGACCTCATCGATCTAGACATTTTTTGGACCTCCCCCCATTAGAGGTAGGAGTGCCAGTTCTTTCACCATTTAGGTATCAAAGACAGCACACAGCCACCCTTATTGGTTCATCCTTTATCAGGGAATATTTAGTTGGATAACCCCAATCTTCACCCAACGCCACACATGTGGAAACCCCCATAGGGTCACTACACACAACTCCACCCACAACCCCCAAAGGGCAGAGGAGAGCTACCCCTTCTGGGAGTCAAAAAAACACACAGCAGGGTATTTCACGGGGTAATATCCCTGAGACACCCCCCATACACAACCAAATTCCTATGTTTTCACAATTCACAATGGCACTCAATACTCAGTTACCTTTCCTAACATCATTAAACCTCCCATATCTATCAAAGCTAACAAATGATCCCATTGCGCACAATCCCAATTGGCCCTGCATGCCCACGAAGCTCCCTTCAAACATTTCAAAATTGAAGGGAAGCAAGTGGAAGACCCTGGAAATCATGTAATCACTTTCCACCTATGGTGTTCTTCCAATAGCATTATTGATACTATTCGACTAAGACATTTCAGTGCACCTTAACCAGACCGGCCATGAAATGGTATGTGGAGTAGCCTTCCGCTTCGCATGGAACCTTTAGCGCCCTTGCTACTACGTTCCTCACATATTTTCAGTTACCCATCCACCATGATTCAGGAATGGAGTTACTAGCTCGTTTTAGACAAACGTCAGGTGTCCATATCTCGGACCATCTTCATTAATGGCAACGACGTCGAAGTTTGTGTAAAGCCAAAATTGATGATAGATTTTTACTGGACCTATTTTTTAAGACTCTCACAGTAGAGATTTAAAAATATGTTGCAACCCAAAGACCTACCTCCGAGGAGGATTCCATTAGTAAATCCCAGCAACTCGAACTTACGTACACCCAGTCAGGATACATTTAAAAATTCTTGCCTAACGCCCTGCGCCTGCAAACTTACAAAGAATTTCCAAGTGCATTGAATACTGTAGACGGGTTGATCGGGCCATTGACCCAAGGTCACCTAGGCAACAGTATCCTGTACCCAGGTTACTCGTATGATCCTAACCAGAACATCACGTAACTTGGCTACCACTAGAGTCATCCTGCACCTTTGCAAAATATGACCAATAGGGTTTCGTCATACCACCATCAGCAAGGAGGCTCATACCCTCCCTCGAAGGGGACCCATTACGTAGTTAGGAACACTGACGGAAGATCTCCCCCCCAGTAGCTATATACCAACCAGGGATAGGGACCCAAATATTCCCCTTTTCCAGCACAAAACCCACAGCCGCAAAACGATGTACTAGTGAATTTCGTGCAACCTTCTCAGGCTCAACTGTGCTAGTATTATGACCAGAATAATTGTAGTAATATTCCTAATGCTACAAGGAAACAACCTAAAAATTAACAAAAGGGAGATTCTAGACAGGGGGGTAGTAACCACAATGCCCTCTGTGATCTCAGGCTAGGGGTAACCACAACCGAAATCAAAACCAGGAGCCAAACAACTCCCAAGGGAATAATAAGAGGGCTAATCTACGGACAAACCATTCTTGTGCTATTTGCGGTGAGTATGGCCATTACACTCATCATTGTCCCAAATTCTTGGAGCTAAAGAAACTTTAGGGTAATCGTGGACAAGGGGGACCTAGACAACAAACCGTTGTAATGTAGGAGCCCTTTCCCTACCAAGGGGCAGTTAGTACCCAATAGCAACAACCACCCCCAAATGATTCTGGAAACAACAACCATGAAATATAAATGACTAGCGAGGAAATTTTCTTTCAAACAAGGAATCAAAGCTATGATGCCCCCCAGACACCAGCTCGTCACGGTCCAACACAAGTGCACCTACCGCACCATTGACTATATCCAAAATGCATATTGAAACCCTGCCCAAGATGGCTAAGGGTCCAACAAGGTGAGTAGGACACCACTCCAAATCGGCCTATAACTACAACATTGTGGATGATTTAGCACAATCTCTCGGTGCCATGTCAGCTTTAAAGGTCCTGCAATCTTGCCCAAAGAAATGGAAAGTCTTACTTTCCGCGTTAGGTGCCATCAACCCTGCCAATTACAGCTTAATGGATTTTATCTTAGATAAAGCCACCCCTAGGATTCCTTCATTGGTTGTCTTTCAGATACCAGTGTCAATCCAGAACATCAATATACACCGATGTATCATCGACGAGGGTGCATCTACATGCATCATGTCCAAAAGTGTTTGGAAGAAGTTGGGATCTCCCAAACAGAAGCCATCTGACATCACACTTAGAGCATAGGACAGGCGCCCTTTTGCCCCCGTCAGTCTTTATCAGAATGTCCCTGTCAGCTTGGCCAGTAAAATGGAAGTCATAGATATTTAGGTCTTGGATGCTTATCTTGACTACAATATACTCCTTGGGCAGAGTTATACGTACACTATGTCTCCTATATCATCCTCCTTTTTCTGAGTGAAGATGTCCCCCCACGAGGATTGAATTGTCATCGTTGACCAATTGACATACCATGAAAAATGACCCATGATGACCACCGATGTCGTTCTACCCTATGTAGACACATCTACAAAGTCTCTCATGTGGTACCAATATTATATCCAATTCAAACCATCATTTATCCTTGGATAATTCCTAAGAGATCCCCCTATCATACCAGAATCATTCTCTAATATCACAGGGGCCACGGTATGCATTATTTTATCATCAAACACCTAAACCAGCCAGGATATGGAGACTATTATTAATGAAATTGAGGCCACTGACATGGCTTTTCTACCCTACGCCATCTCCCAAACTCCATTCTTATACCCTCCACCTGGTTTTGTGTCACAACAAGTCTTGGCAATGGTCAAATTTCCAAAAATGTCTTTTATGATACCTGTCTGGTATCTGGTCCCACCAACCATGCTGGGAGCCCTTAGCATCACATTTACTGGAATAACCCCTATCATTCCTCAAAATTTGGCACCGATTAAAGAGATTCATGTAGCAATGTCGTTTAAAGCGACCAAGAAAATCCACTAAAAGGGAAAAAAGATAGAAAACCCCAACATACCAAGGGCACTGCAACCTTCATTAGGGGAATTTTGAGGTCAAAATGGGCCTCCTAAGAAAATTATAAAATAATAGTGGAAATAATAAAATAATATTGGATTGCATCATCAAAATTTAGAGAGAAAAAAAAAAAAATCAACTTATCTCGCTGTGGGTTTACTCAAATTTCAAGCAAAAACAATCGTTGGATGTAGAATTTGATTCCTAATCCAAGGAGTACCCATGTTGCATACTTTCGGTGGACCCTTCTACATGGAAAATGAGAAATGCATGAAAAAACGTGATTATAATCATGATTTTCATGTATTTCTCATTTTTCGTGTAGCAGGGTACATCGGAAGTATGCAACATGGGTACTCCTTGGATGAGGAATTAAATTTTGCATCCAATGAGTACTTCCATTTGAAATTTGAGTAAAACCTTAAGGAGATAAGTTGAAAATACGAGTTGGAAAATAGTTTTATTTTTTTATTATTTTTTAATATTTTTACTTTTTTACTCCAAAAATGGTGAATCATCCCCCATGGTTGACATAAATATCTTGAATCCTATTGGTTCTTATAAAGTTTATTTTGGTTGTAATTTTTTCTTAGGATGCCCATTTTAGACCTCAAAATTCCCCTAATGGTGCATTGTACAATATTGTAGGCCATCCTACCAATATTTTCCTGGAATTAGATCAATTAAAACCTCTTCTAAGCTCTGAACAAAATGTCGTGGCCACAAGTTCCCATAAAAATGAACCAGCCACAAAACATCAAGGAAAAGCATAGCGTACCAACCACGCGTGTGCCATCTGCAACAATTATGGGAATTACACTCATTATTGCCCAGAAATACCATGATATAGGGATGCCTTACATTCCCTAGAATAGTGGAATCATTCCCCTATGTCTGATCCTTTCTGAGCGTCCACTTCAGGGAAAAAGAGTAGCATTGGTTCTCACAACAACTACTTGGTAAGCATCGTGATATTGTGCACCATTTTCATCGGTCATAACCATGAAACAAATTCATTCCCCTTAATGGAAACATTTAGGCGCCTCTACACCAAGCACAATTTCCAAATCCAGGAAAGTGAAAGTACTCTTAGTATGCCTCATGAGGAACTTACACATGCTCTCATGCAAGCCGCCACGATGGAAATTCCTCCCCCACCCAACGTCGATGACATGCAGCATCACATATGATTCATCTCTTCATGTACAGGAACCATGAATCGTGTTGTTTTTTCATCTGTCATTAGTGTCGAGACCGTTGCAACTACGAGAGTAGTTGTACCAATGACGATGCAAACTCAATCTGTTTGCACACTGTCGACCGCGTCTATTTCCACCACATCGACTATGGAACCCTAGTCATGTCTGTCGACCAGCTCCGTTAGGACAGAATCACCTCCTCACAGACTTACACAAACTCAATCCCCCTTAGGATCCTTTTTTCACTCAGACAAGGATATTCTAGAGGCCATGACAAAACCAGATTATCCGTGGGATGCAATGCATCACCATTCATTTTTCCTTCCCAAAAAAATGTTTGGCCCTAACAATCCAGGAAACCAAGAGATATATGCAATCGAATCAAAATATTTCCTTCCATTTGTGAAATTTGATTGGTTCAAAAACCCCATTCCGGTGCCCGACACATTTGAAGAAGGGAACATGTCCAACATTTCTCCAACCATAAAGGTAAATATAGCTCGAAATCCTAAGAAAATTGAAGAAATCTCGCTGGGGGCAGCATGTTCCCCAGACGAAATAACCTCTTACACAAACTTTTTGCAAGAATATAGAGACATCTTTGAAGGGGAATATTTAGAAATGTCAAGACTTAGTCCCACTATCGTAGAGCATCATATTGACACCTGGCCCGACGTACCACCAGTACACCAGAAACAATGTCAATTGAACCCATATAAGGCAGAAGAAGTTAAACGAGAAATCTATAAGCTTCACAAAGACAGGTTTATCTACCCCATAACTTACATATCATGGGTTTCCAACCCTGTTCCCGTCATGAAAAAATAGAGCACCATTCACGTCTACCGATTTTCGAGATTTGAGCAAAGCTTGTTCAAAAGACAACTACCCTACCCCATTCATCGACCAAGTCATCGATGCTTTCGTTGGAAACAAGGCCCTCTCCTTTATATATCATTTATTAAGGTATAACCAGATTCAAATCTGGAATGTCGACTAGTACAATATTGCATTCACTACATCGTGGGGCACTTTCGCATACCAGGTTATGCCATTTGGTCCTAAAAATGTTGGATCCACTTTCCAACGGGCCATGAAATATATCTTCCATGACCTATCCCACCTTATCCTCTCCTACTTGGATAACCTCATTGTTCGATACAAGAAGTGATCTGATCATCTCGAAGACCTGCATCTGGTATTCCAAAGATGTCGGCAATACAACCTACGCTTGAATCCTCTCAAGTGGGTATTTTGCATCAATAGAGGACGACTTCTAGGATTTATAGTGTCCCAACAAGGGATTCAAGTGGGCCCCCTCAAGGTCCAATCCATCAAATAGGTACCACCACCTTGAACCCTCAAGCAACTCCAAATATTGCAGGGAAAATCCAATTTTCTGAGACACTTTGTCCCATACTACGCCACTTTCACTCAGGGATTCCTACGCCTTCTCTGTCAGAATATCCCATTCAAATGGGATGATCAAGACCAACAATCATTTTAGGCACTGAATGAAGCATTATCTTCAACCCCATTGATTAGCCCACCAAAATACGACAAAGATTACACCCTATATCTATCAGCGTCTGAACCGCTTTGGCCTAGGTGTTAATCCAAGATGGCCCTAATGGTAAAGAACACATAATTTATTATATTAGTAAAAACTTATCAGGATCTGCATTAAGATATGATCCCGAAGATAAAAATTCCCTAGCCTTGATACATGCAATCCAAAAGCTTCAGCACTACATTATCTTACGGACTACAACACTCGTCGAAGATATCAACCCCATGGGATACCTATTGACTCTTCGTTTGATGAACCACAAATATGCTCTATGATAGTTATACTGCAAGAGTTCAACTTACAATTTAGTGCCCCCAAAAGCAAGAAATATTTTATTTTAGATGAGTTCGTCACTGACCTCCCAAGTCAACCCAAAGGATCACCAGTCAACGACTCGCTACCTGATTAACATCTTTTTCTTGTGACGATTGACGGCCCTTGGTATGGAGATATTCTCTTATTCCTAAGAACCCAAAATTTCAAACCAAATCTCACACGTCGACCGTAGGTTCATACGCAATCAGGCCCCCTGATACCTCCTCATGGGAGATTTCCTTTATTAGCAAGGCATCGACACAATCCTATGTCGATGCCTTACTCACGACCAAGTTGAGCAAGACCTTCATGACTATCATAGTGGAGCTTGCAGTGGCCACCAATCCGGAATGGCTACCACCCAAAAATTTCTGCGGGCAGGATATTTTTGGCCCACCTTATTCCATGACTGCATCGCAGTAGTCAAAATATGTGAGTGATGTCAATGATTTGCCCACAAGGCAATATCATCTCCCACTCCCCTACACCCAATCATTGTAGCTAGCACCTTCTGCAAATGGGGGATCGACTTCATGACTTACAACCTCGCATCGTCTGGCAACCACAAATACATTATTTTCATCATCGACTATTTCACCACATGGGTAGAAGCCATGCCCACACATGAAAACACGGCAGAAACCAATGCACAATTTCTACTCAACCATGTCATCACCTAGTTCGGTGTGCCAAAAGAGTTAGTTTCCGATCACGGAAAAAAAATTCGAAAACAAAATTTTCTAAGAACTATCTCACCATATAGGATTCACACACAAATTCGCATCACCATACTACCCTCATTCCAATGGACAGGTAGAAGCTACGAACAAATTTCTCAAAACAATGTTACAACGTATGGTGAATAACCATAAGACAAATTGGCACCACATGGTTTTTTCCGCCCTGTAGGCATACCGCACAGCGGTTAAAAATTCAATAGGGTTCACATCCTTCCAGCATGTGTACGAGGTAGAATTTTTTATTCCCATAGAACACCAAATCCTCAACTTACAAGCCACCATCAAACTCCTTGATGATACCCATGATTTATAACAACGTTTGGTGCAACTAGAACTCGTCGACGAAAATTGATAACTATCGCTCAAACACAACGAGGCCCATAAAAAATGGTTAAAAGCATCATTTGATCTCAACATCACCCCTCGCTCATTTACCGAGGGATAGTTATTCCTACACTACGATGTTATGAAAGAGGCCCTAGGGACCGGGAAGTTCGAAACACTGTGGAAAGGTCCCTACGTCATAAAATAATGCCTCCACAAAGGGGCATATATCCTGTTGGAGCCCAATGGCACATGCCTAGCTAACCTCGTCAATGGGCTTTACCTCAAAAACAATTTCCCATAAGGGGCACTAGGCCTCAACCCTAGAGATAAGATGCATGTAACAAACACTATTTTTTAATCACAATCATCACAAGACTTGTGCTAAAAAATTCTCTGGTGTCAACAGATGGATCTCTCCCCCCTCCACTATTTTCAATTCACTGATGGAGCATCGCGATGGTCTCAAAATATAGCAACAGCCACCTGGGTCATCTACTATCCTAACCAATCACCATTCTTCACCAATGGAGTATACATCGGACCAGCCACCAATAATCAGGCAAAATATGACGTTTTCATTGTGCTTATGAGAAATTCTTTCAACCAAGGCATCCTCCACCTACATATCTACCTTGATTCCCAGCTAGTGATTTCGCAGTTAAACCAAGAATTTGAAGTACGAGATTATCAATTGTTTAGAAAATATTTTCATGCACGAAGATTAAGCCGTAAATTTGATCATATTACATTCACACATATACCAAGAAATCAAAACCAAACAGCTGATCGCATAGCAAATAACATTCTAGACTGAAATTCATCTCGTATAAACCATCATCCATAGAAAAAAAATCATAACAAATAGATCTCCATCAAATATACATGACATCCATCAAATTATATACCCATAGACACATCATCAAGAGCCGCAAAAAATACATATCTCGCATATATACCAAAAAATATGTGTGAGTCAACAGAACAAGCTATGACTCTAACCCACAGGTCAACCAAAAAATATACATATACATGTCATCAAAAATAAGGTAGGCATCCTCATAATGGGAACTTTCCCTAAATACAAGTCATCTCTAGGGTTGAACCCTACAGTTGTGTCATATGGGGCCACAGCTACACCTGGTGCCAGAACTGGGGTAGTAGACAAAACAGAAAGCCCCACATGACGCAGCGTCAGACAATATACCCTATCCCAAGCCATCAATGCCTCGAGCCAAGCATCCTCCAAATAATCTACAAAACCCCGTGTTGACATACCATGGGTCAACCTCTCCACTCAACCCCAAGCATCAACTAATTCGGTGGATCGAGCCTCAGATGCAGCTAGTTGCTCTGCCATCTCCACCACTCGCACCTCTATCACCTCTGCAAGAGAAACAACAATAGCATACTCAGCAGTAATCGAGCTGCTACCCTCCCCCGAGGGGCCAACAGCATCACCCAGCCCTCCACCCTGAGGTTGTCTAGCACCACCACCCTACCCCCAACCTTGGGGTTGAGCAGCTTCACCTGGAACCCTCATAAGGGGCTGGAGTCCCACCAAGCGAGCAATAAGATGTCCAATTACTCCCACATCTGCAAGAGAAAAAAATATAGTGTCAGTGTCACCACAATACACATTGTAAAATACTCAACAAATGCAGAAAAACATAAAAATTCATACCTGTAGGGCCCCACACGTAACCAGTAGGAATACCCATATCCAAACCTCCCCAAAAATCCATCCCAGAGTATGGGAACTCTAGGAACATCTGGGGGTTCACCTCGAACCATGCTTCTATGGTCGTATCCCAGTAGTGAACCACCTCCCATCCTCTGCCTCGGGGCATCACCGGTGCCCATCGCCTCCTCCAAGGGTCACGGCAAGGCCCAATAGGAACAAGCACGATGGGTCGCAGCAGTAACACCCTCTCAAAAATGATGCTACAAAGGATGCTATCATAGGTGAATAATTTGGAATATTCTCCACGGACCTTCCCCAACTGTGACACCATGCCATCGTAAACATGGCACACCCAATCATAAAAATGGTTGGCCCAGAGTCGGCGCAGAACACCAATCTGGGGTCCAAATGCCCTATGTGGCGACGACGACCCTGTCAACTATACAATCATAGATAAGGCACATCACTCAGCTATATCGGTCACTGATGAAATGAGGATGCATCCCTGCAAAAGTGGTACCCCGCCACAGTGATGCTCTGACCAATGCTGAAAATCCACCCTCCTGTTGAGCAGTGGAAAAGGTATAAATTCACTATGTGTTTTCCCATTATTTTACTTTAAACATAATTCTTTTTACTTTAGAAAGGTGACTTATTACAAGAATTGTGGTATAATTGTGAAGATTTATGTTTATTGTAAAATGTAACTAAAAACTGCATTTTATATCTAAAAACGAGAATCAGGCGAGGTGAACAGTTATATGAGAGGCAAGGCTAAAGAAATTGCAACTGCTGTTCCTCCAGCATTAGACCAAATCCTGCCAAGGACAAGGAAATCCGAACGCAAGCTAAGAAAAGGCAGGGGAGAGCTCGGCTTCGGTCGAAGGGAATCAAGTGACAGCTAAAGAAAGAAAAGAAGCAAATCCCTCATGATACTTTGATCCTGAGGGATCGTTGTTCAAACCTCATCTCATTCCTTGTCTTGTCTGTCGAGTTTGTTATATAAGGCAACGCCTTTAGCGATTGTAGGGAGTCGGATCAGTTGATTAAAAACATTCCTTTTGTAATATTGCGTTTTACTAACTCTCGTGATCAGAGAGCGGTCACTGTAACACCTTTATGTTCAATTAATACAAAGGCGCGTTTCATTTCATCTTTCAAGCTCTGAAGTAACCCAGCAGTGTTTCATTGGTGCTAAGGGCCCGGCCCTGGTTGAATTGCTCTGCTGTTTGTATTTCTATCTTTTGATCACTGTCATGTGATAATTGTGTTTGGTTTCATTACGATTACAAAGTTATTTGATTACTATTGAATTGAGTATTGGATTGATGTGTGCGCTAATGGATTACATTGTTGTTCTATTTTAGCAAGGATCATGATTACTGTCTTATTCATCTTTCTATCACTTATAAAGCTTTGCTGCCCCATACTTAACTTCGTTTGTTGTTCCATTGGATTATGGTTCATTTCGATTGACTACTTAATAGTGTTTGTTGTCGACAAGGTTGGAGTTTAAGAAGACTTGCTATCTGATTTTGTTAAGTTCATATTTGTTGTTCAATTACTGTTTTTTGTTCAATTATTGTTTTTTGTTCTTTAATTTCTAATTTGTTAACTTCATATTGCAGAGAGATTGTTAGTTTACAGTTTGCTGTGTAGGCATATAGATTACAAATTGTTGTTCCTTTCCAATTTTTGCCTTTAGAAATTCTTCTTAGTTTATTTTCAACAGCAAGTAGTTCAATTTCAATTTCACTTTGATTGCTTAAAGAGCAAGACTGTCAACTGTAGAGAACAATGGTTATTGCCTCCAAGTTCCCAGATTGATATCCTTGTCTTAGTGTGATTTCAGTTGCATCGATTTCTAAGGGAATGAGTTATTTCTATTGTATCCTTGATTGATGCTTTGCAGAGTGAGTAGTTAAGATTTCAGAACATTTGCATTTATGTTATTTTAAGTAGATTTCTTTACAAGCATCCGTTTACTCTTGTATCTAGAATACTATACTACATCTCTCACAGAATTACTCTTAGCTAAATTGCAGTCTCAAACAGAGTACACTCTTAAAATAAAAAATCGTTCCCGGACTGATAATTAATTTAGGATAATTAGGTGTTAAAAAAGATACCTTTTATACCTCAAAATTTTGGCACCGTTGCTAGGGAGGGTCTATGCCATTTCGAAGGAGTGATGCACAATTGATTTTCTTCTGCTTGCGAAGAATTGGGTATTAAAGACGGAAGGTAAGAACCTGCGCACCGGGAAAGAAACATACTTTCTCACAACCTGCTTCACATCAGAATTAAGTAAACTTCTTTCTTTAGGTAGGAATGAAGGCTTGTTTTCTTGAATGAATAAACTAGCTAAACAAAACAAAATTCCTCCTAAACCCGAAAAACCTAAGGGACCGGTGACCCTTGGGCGAACAACTTTCATTGACAAAATACTTAAGAAGACTGAATCTCAGCCATTAGTAGGACCTATGAAAGTTATCTCTAGACAGCCTACTAGTTCCCTTCAGGCCACAGAGTCACCATCTGAAGCCTTTGTTGAGATACATAGTCAAACAGTGGGAATTGAGCAAGATTCCCAAGAAATTGAGAATCCCTGCCTAATTTCTCCACAAGAAGGGAACTCTAGTAATCTCCACAAAGGAGAAGGGGAAACAGGAGAAACAGAAGAACCAAAATCTCCTTTTGAAATATTCCAAACAGTGAGCAGTCCAGATAAGGGAAGTGTTGTCAAACTCATTCAAAACAAAGAACCTGAATCTCCTCAAACAGTAGGCCAGCAAGGAATGCTTATTGTTCCAGATCAAGGGAGTGATGTCAAGGCCATTCCTACTCCTTCCAGTTAGCCTCGGAATTCTCTTGAGATCCCAGAAGGATATTGGCACATATTTGATCAAATGGCCCAAAACCAGAACCAGCAAACACCCCACCAAACTTCCACACTGCAATATCCTATAGTGGATTCTACAGTTAATGCACCTATGAAAGCCATTCCTCTTCAACATATTCCTACATTTCATGGCTTGACATCGGAAGATCCAGATGAATTTCTGTTTTAATTCAATGTGTTATGCAGGGGGTATGAATATACCACCGATCCCCAAAAATTGAAACTATTTCCTTCCACATTAAAAGGAGCAGCCTTACGATGGTTTATGGGGCTAGGTGGGGGTGTTATAACTGATTGGGATCAGATGAAAGCTGTGTTTCTAAAGAAATATCAGGATTATTGCAAGTCTTGAGAACTAAAAGATGAAATATTCCAAATGACAGCAAAATCGAACGAAACCCTGGAAGAATATGTGGAACGGTTTCAATACAATCTTCAGAGATCCCCTTATGCATCTTTACCCTTACCTGATAATGTGCTAAAGAATACATTAATTAGGGGGATGAAGGATCAATGGGTTGAAACATTGAATATTATGGGAAAAGGTGATATATATCAGGAGAGCTATGTTGGCAATATGATGCAATGTGTTGTCCTTGATGGCAACCCACTTGATGAAGATGATGGCAACACTTGAAGAAGATGATGGAAACCTACTTAAAATGAAGATTAATAACGATAAATGACTTTCACATCTAATTAATGATGTAAATATGATGTTCTACAAGTAGTACAGAAGTTTCAGAAGTAAGAAATATCAGTATGTGCAAGAACAATGATGAAAAGTGTATGTCACAAGGCATACGCGGGTTTGCTTCATAGAAGTAGCGTATGCACGCAGGAAATAATGTGCCAAGTCGTGTATGCTCAATTGCGCTCTAACTGTGTAAAACCAGGGGTTACTACCATGGTATTGACCCATTTTATTGAGCGCTGGTATGTCTATGTGATCCCGTCCAGGAATACCATTGGAAGTAATGTGGTTTTGGCTCGTAGTATTGAAAAAGGGTAAACCTATATAAGGAGAAGAAAATCATTGTGCAAGGCAGGAGCATGAGTCAGGGTTTGAATGTATACTTCACTCTGAAGTATGTCTGAATGGAAAGGGTAACAGTTTGATGATAGATCTAAATCTATGATGCACCTATGAAGAAAATGATGAAGAAGGGAATCTAGATCTGAAATGTATTTGTATCTTCTAGATCTGTTTATGGAATGTTTAGATCTAAGATGAGGCGAACATCTGTCTGAAGTAAAGGGTAAAATCTGAGCTATGCATCTGGTCTAAATAATTGCGCAGTCTTGAAATGTCTGAAGAAGTATACGCGGGTTAGTCTGAGTAAACACGCATGTATACGCGGATCTGCTGAAGGAAAGGCGCGTATGGGTTGTGAAATCAGTTCTGTAATATGTGTAGATGTATACATGGGTTGATATGCATGAAGGCGAGTATATACGCCGGATCAGTGAAAGGAAAGCATGTATGAAAACTAGGTTTTGCTGAAGATTGTGGTTTGAAATGTCTGATATGTTCTGCTGTGTTACTGCTATATGTCAATGATGATCTGGGTTGTTTGAATATTGATTATGCTACTATAGAGCATGTTGTTGGTTTGATGTATATTCCTTGAGCTTAATTGTGTGGGTTGGATCCAGTGTGAAAATTGATGAAACGTGGTCCATAGAGGTGCTGAGGGTTGTAGCCTTCAGTCAGGGGGTTGTATCTCCCTTCCAGGTGAGGCTGGTAAACGAGAGCAGGGGGTTGGTGCTCCCTTCCAGGTGAGGCTGGTAAACGAGAGCAGGGGGTTGGTGCTCCCTTCCAGGAGAGGCTGGTAAACGAGCGCAGGTGGGTGCCTGCGTACTGGTATGAGTCTACGCCAATACATAAGTTGTAAGATGTTTTCTTTATAATAAAATATTGAAGGCTGAGCAACGGCAGCGGTGGTTTTCTCCCGATTTGGGTTTCCACCTAAAATCCTGGTGTTCATGTGTGATGCTTTTGTGTGATGGTTTATTCTGTTGTTACTGCACATGTTTACTTATAACTTAAGATCAGATGAATGAATGTTGCAAAGAACTAAGTTAATAAATATCTGCACAATACGCGAGTTTTATGAAGGGTATCTGCGTATATACGCGAGTTTGGGACAGGAAAGTAGCGTATGGGTTTTAGAGCATGAAAAAGTAAAAAGTTTTGAGTAAGTCCTAAATACTGATTCACCCCCCCCCTCTCAGTATTTTTCCCAACAATTGGTATTAGAGTAGGTCCTTCTGCAGAAGCTTGATCACTTGAAGGAGATCCATCGCAATGGGAAGTCATGAAGGAGTAATGTCTATAAGGCCACCTCTATTCAATGGAAGTAATATGATATTCTGGAAGGTACGAACAAAATCATATTTACAAAGTCTTGGTGCAGAAGTGTGGGCAATCATGGAAGAAGGGTATCGGTATCCGGCAAGTATTCCTACTGATGCAGCAGAAAGGAAGAAATATGAAATCAATGCCAAAGCAGTCAATGTTTTATTGGGAAGCATGTCTGAACTAGAATTTGCTAAAGTGATGCAACTAAATTCAGCAAAAGAAATATGGGACAAAATCATTCTGAGCTATGAAGGAGATACAAAGGTAAAAAATGCAAAACTCCAGACTCTCAGAATTGAATATGAAAATTTAAGGATGCATAGTGATGAGAGTATTGCCAGTTTCTTCTTACGTCTAGATGATATTTTAAATCAAATGAGAAATTTGGGTGAAACCATAACTGATACTACGCTGGTAGAAAAAGTCTTAAGATCTTTGACTTCAAAATTTGAATCTAAAGTATCAGCTATTGAAGAAAGGCAAGATCTGCAAACTCTTACTATTGTTCAATTACATGGCATTCTGACTACTTATGAAATGAGACAAGGAGGTCCCTCTCAAATCAAAGAAGCTTCTTTTAAGGCGTGTGCAAGAGGAAAAGAAAAGGAAGATGTCAAGGAATAAAATTATATATCAGAAGAGGAAGAAGAAAATTTTGTGAGAAGACTCCAACCAGGTACTGGAAGATTCAAAGGTAAGCTTCCCTTCAAATGTTTTGATTGTGGAAGATTTGGTCATTATGCTGCTAAATTTCCTTATAGAGAAAATCATGATAAAGGGAAACAATTTAAAAAGGGAAAGAGTTATTATGCAAATGAAGATAATGATGAAGTATCTAATGAAGATGAAGAAGATTCTGACAAAGATCTGCTAGTGCTCATGGCAAAGAAGCAAAATAAGAAGGCTACTCAAAAAGAGACATTTCAGAAGACGTGCGGCAGAAAATGAAGAAGATAAAATAGGTACTGATTGTTGTTCTTGTGATTCACCTTCTTGTGCATGCAATGGGGAAGATAGTGAAAGGAATGTTATGGATCTAGAATAAGCTCTAAAGATTAAAGTTGAAGAAATACAAAGATCATCTAATAAGAAAGAATCTGTCTACAAAGAGATGATCTCTCAAATGAAAGGACAGATAGAAACAATGAATGGTCAGATAGAAATACTGAATGAATAGGTAGACAAATATCAAAGGTTCCATGCTTATGCATCCAATCGAATCAAAAGACTAGAAGCAGAAATCAACGATCTAAATGCAGATCTCGAAAAATCAAACAAGAAGAATGAAGGACTTGAAGCTGGAATCATCTCTCTACAAGCAGATCTTGAAGCATCAAGTAAGAAGAATGAGGAACCTCTACAATCATTTGAAAAGAAAGCTCTTGAAGCAGAAATCATCTCCCTCAAATAAGATCTGGAAAAATCAAATAAGAAGAATGAAGAACTGCTACAAACATGTGAAGAACAAGAAAATTGGTTGAAGGAAGAAATTTTAAAATTGAATGATCAAGTTGAAGAAGGAAAAAGGGTTGAAGAAAGTATGAAGAAGCAATGCCAGAGCTTGGAGGTTGAGGTAAACATTCTCAAAGGTAAATTAGAAGAAAAAGATAAACTTTTGAGGTTTCAAGATAGTACTAAGATTCTGGACAATATTCTTAGTAGTCAAAGGTTTCCTTCTATTAAACTTGGTCTGGGTTTTCATGAAACTGTTAAAGGAGAATCTAGTTCGCAAGGAAGTGCTAAAGACTCAAAGGATGTCAAATAAAAACCTGAAGTGTTGAAAGAAACAAAAGTTCATCCAAAAATCATGAAAAGGAAATCATTCAATAATGTTGAATGCTTTAAATATCATAATTATGGGCATGTTGCAGCAAATTGCAGAAGCAGATTGTTTCAGTCACAAACAAACAGATTCTATACAGAAAGGTACTCTGGGTTCTTTAAGGGATATTGTTTTTCATGCAACAAGTATGGTCATAAAGCAGCTGATTGCAATAGAAGAAAGTATAGAAAAACACATCATGATCCATATGCTTACTTTTCTGGTCATGTAAGATGTTATGCCTGTAACAAGTATGGACATGTAGAAAAAGAATGTAGGATGAACAGATATGAGAAATTGAACAATTTCTAGCACACAATAAGAAACTTCAAGCAAAGCTAGAAAAGGAAGGAAGACCGGTCAGAAACGTAGGGAATATTGACCCTACTGCAGTCATCCGTTTCTGAAGCTTACTTCTCTTAATGACTGCAGGAGTGATGTGAAATACATTATAGAGATCAGTAATGTATTGTCACAGGGGGAGCGATGTATGGTGATTTTCATGATTGTTTTAGTGATTCTGGTTATGATTATTTCTAACAGAGCATCTGATATGCAGAAGACAGGTACAGGTGGTACAAACTCAGGGGGAGATGAAGGAATGTGAAATTTTCTATGTTTCGCTTTCCATACGCGGGTTCTGTGAACAAAAGCCGCGTATACACGCGAGTTACAGTGGAGACAATCGCGTATGCACTTCTGATAAGAAAATTTGTATGACAACTGAAGATCAGGAGCATAGGTTCAGGGGGAGCATCAGTCTGACTACTAATGATTGTATTATTGGCACTGTATCTGTTTATTTCTCAATTCTAAATGATGATGACATGTTACATGGTTTCTCATGATTGTGGATGAGCCTTGCTTGCGTTTTGCTGAAGGATATTCTTTGCTTTCACACATGGATGAGATGGAAGTCTTATGATTCAGAGATAAGGACAGATCATGTAGAGATTGTTGCTGATGACTTGTTGTTGAAGGTGTTCAGGTTGCACAAGCTAAGGAGGAGCCTTGGTCATATGGAAAGAATACTTGGATGCACATATTTAGGGGGAGCATTAGCCTTGCTGAGTATAATGCATTGTTGGCATTATGATGATTCTGAAATATGATCTCTCTTGAGGTCCTTCCGGTATTGGTCATGAAAATTCATATTTGTAATTTGATGAAAAGGTCATGTTGAGACCTATGATGTAAAATTGTAATATTCAGTCATGTAAGGACTTGATCATTATGTAAACCCACTTGGTTGGGTACTTGAGTCAAAATGTGTACACCCACTTGGTTGGGTACTTGAGTCAAAATATGTAAACCCTCTTGGTTGGGTATTTGAGTCTCATATGTAAATCCACTTGGTTGGATATTTGATGTAAGTATGAGTCCTTGGTGATAGGAAGGTCATAGATTCATGTACTTCATTAAAAAATATGTTTGAACATTCAGCATGAACTCAGGGGGAGCATGGTAACTTCAATGCACATCAGATCTACAGCGCTCTTCTATCTACATGAGGAGAAAAACCTTATGTTGGTTTTGATCTGCCCTTTTCCCTTGATGTCAAAGGGGGAGAGTGACATGATGTTTGAATAGGGGGAGAATATCATTATGCTTAATGTATCTATCTATTGTGATCAAACACCATCGTGGTTGCCATCAAGTCCAAAGGGGGAGATTGTTGGCAATATGATGCAATGTGTTGTCCTTGATGGCAACCCACTTGATGAAGATGATGGCAACACTTGAAGAAGATGATGGAAACCTACTTGATGAATTTGTACTTGATGGAAACTGACTTGATATACTAATTAATGATGTAAATCTGATGTTCTACAAGTAGTACAGAAGTTTCAGAAGTAAGAAATATCAGTATGTGCAAGAACAATGATGAAAAGTGTATGTCACAAGGCATATGCGAGTTTGCTTCATAGAAGTAACGTATGCACGCGGGAAATAACGTGCCAAGTCGCTTATGCTCAATTGCGCTCTAACTGTGTAAAACCAGGGGTTACTACCATGGTATTGACCCATTGTATTGAGCGCTGGTATGTCTATGTGATCCCGTGCAAGAATACCATTGGAAGTAATGTGGTTTTGGCTCGTGGTATTGAAAAAGGGTAAACCTATATAAGGAGAAGAAAATCATTGTGCAAGGCGGGAGCATGAGTCTGGGTTTGAATGTATACTTCACTCTGAAGTATGTCTGAATGGAAAGGGTAACAGTTTGATGATAGATCTGAATCTGTGATGCACCTATGAAGAAAATGATGAAGAAGGGAATCTAGATCTGAAATATATTTGTATCTTCTAGATCTGTTTATGGAATGTTTAGATCTGAGATGAGGCAAACATCTGTCTAAAGTAAAGGGTAAAATCTGAGCTATGCATCTGGTCTGAAGAATTACACAGTCTTGAAATGTCTGAAGAAGTATACGCAGGTTAGTCTGAGTAAACACGCGTGTATACATGGATCTGTTGAAGGAAAAGCGCGTATGGGTTGTGAAATTAGTTCTGTAATATGTGCAGATGTATACACGGGTTGAAATGCATGAAGGCGCGTATATACACCAGATGAGTTAAAGGAAAGCGCGTATGAAAACTAGGGTTTGCTGAAGATTGTGGTCTGAAATGTCTGATCTGTTATGTTGTGTTACTGCTATCTGTTAATGATGATCTGGGTTGTTTGAATATTGATTATGCTACTATAGAGCATGTTGTTGGTTTTATGTATATTCCTTGAGCTTAATTATGTGGGTTGGATCTAGTGTGAAAATTGATGAAACGTGGTCCATAGAGGTGCTGAGGGTTGTAGCCTTCAGTCAGGGGGTTGTAGCTCCCTTCCAGGTGAGGCTGGTAAACGAGAGCAGGGGGTTGATGCTCCCTTCCAGGTGAGGCTGGTAAACGAGAGCAGGGGGTTGGTGCTCCCTTCCAAGAGAGGCTGGTAAACGAGCGCAGGTGGGTGCCTGCGTACTGGTATGAGTCTGCGCCAGTACATAAGTTGTAAGATGTTTTCTTTATAATAAAATATTGAAGGATGAGCAACGGCAGCAGTGGTTTTCTCTCGATTTGGGTTTCCACCTAAAATCCTGGTGTTCATGTGTGATGGTTTATTCTATTGTTACTGCACATGTTTACTGATAACTTAACATCAGATGAATGAATGTTGCAAATAACTAAGTTAATAAATATCTGCATAATACGCGATTTTTATGAAGGATATCCGCGTATATATGCGAGTCTGGGACAGGAAAGTAGCATATGGGTTTTAGAGCATGAAAAAGTAAAAAGTTTTGAGTAAGTCCTAAATACTGATTCACCCCCCCCCCCCCCCCTCTCAGTATTTTTCCCAACAAGCTATGCTAACATTATTGATTTGTGTATCAGGAGTTCGAGGGGCAATACAAGGCTAAAATCAGCAGAACGTGACATGATCACAAAGGATAATAAGACCTCCAGTGAAGGTGTAACTCGTGCAGAGATTGGAAATCTGCTAGAGGATTTTAAAACAGATATTCTAGGGACTCTAACAACGCAGTTTGACATTATGCAAGCCAAACAAAAGCAAGCAGAAGAAGAACAGAATTTGGCAGTATTATGTCCTAGATGCAGGAAGAAACACAGCCACAAAGAGTGCCCGCTGGATATAATCAAATTTTGTGCCATTTTCATGAAAGACCACCCCATAGAAGGATGTCCCTCGCTTCCTGGCCTAAAAGCAGTCTATAAAGAGGTAGAAGAAGAATTAGAAGTGGTATGCTTACTTAATCAGAGCCGACAATGGCAGCCACGACAATCAGGTATGCCAACTGATCCATTTTCTTCTTTTCGGCCTCCTCAATATAATGCTCAGCAATATAATGGAATGTGGAAAAATCAACCACCTTTCCCCAAATGGTCACAACAACCATTTCCTACGTCATCATGGCCAAATCAAACAAACCATAATAATTGGCCAAATTTTCCTTTTTTCCCACCGTTTTGGAAAAACAATGCTTATCCAACACAAGGGTCCCCCTCTACTTCGCAGAGTTAGGCCTAGCAGTCAAACTGGAAAAGACCTACATATTAGCCAGCTGGAACAATTCCCCTCTCTCAACCTACACTTCCCACTCCCTGTACATTACCACGAAACCCCCAGACCAACTTAAGACCACAACTCCCAACCCAGCCCAACCCAAACCCAAACAATAGGCCAGTTCAGTCTGTCCAAATAGTGGAACCATCAGAATTAGAAACTGAACTAAGGGAGTGTAATGACCTTCAATTGAGGTATGGGCGTATAGTAGAAACAGAGAGAGACAAAAATTTTCATACTGAAGATCTGTGACCTGTAGAACAAACATTGCAAAAAGAGAAGGTGGTTCAACAATAAAATCAACATCAAATTCCACAACAAGCAACAACCTCTTCTCCACCATCCCCAGAACGATTAATCATACCTTGCCCATTAGAATATCCTGATTTTGATCTTCTGGGAGAATTAAAAAATTTGTGTATAAAAATCCCTCTCCTCTAAGCTATCCAAGACATCCCTATTTATGCAAAAACCATTAAGGAACTGTGTATAAAGAAGCCAAAGAGGAGAACAACCACCAACCCAATTGTCCAAATAGTCGGTACTCTATCTGACTTATTATCAGGAATGGAAACACCTATAAAATATGAAGACCCAGGAAATCCTATAGTGATGGTACAAATCAATGGGAAATTGTTCCCAAATGCCTTAGTTGATTTCGGAGCTGCAATCAATATATTAACAACCACCACTTGTCAAAAACTTGGCATTACATCATTAGAACCAACAACAACCTTATTAGAATTGGCTGACCAATCGGTAGTCAAACCAGAAGGTACACTACAAGATGTAATGGTATATGTAGATTCCTGGGAATACCCTGCTAAATTCCTAGTTATCAACCCAAAGAACTGGCTAGATGAACACTCGTTAATCCTAGGTAGACCTTGGTTGGCAACTGCCGATGCTTGTATTGGCTGCCGACAAGGCAACATGACAATAACAAGGGGAAACTATGCCAAGAATTTAGCTTTATATCCCCCAGCCCAACCAAGCCTATTAATAATCAAAACAAGAAAGCAATCTGTATCATATCTTATGGAAAATATGAGATCACCTCTAACTATAGAATATGCCCTCGATTTTAAAGACCAAACTGAGGATGATATCATTAATAGTTTTATTAACAAACCACAAATCAGATCCCATCTACAATGTCACATGATCAAGGCAACATTTGATAATAAAGAAGAAGAAGATCCTCTGAAAGACATCCCTGATCAAGTAATACCCACTATTTCTGTGTCCAATAGTAATATTGTAGAAATTGAGCCGGGAAAAACTCTAAACATTAACAAAAATCTAACTGTTGAACAAGAAAACAAGTTGGTCCAATTACTACGAAAATATAAAGGAGCCTTTGCATGGGATTATCCAGACATGAAGGGAATTGACCCCCAATTATGTACACACCACATCTATACCAAAAAGGATGCGAGACCCATTCGCCAACCCCAAAGAAGACTAAACCCTCACCTTAAAGATATTGTGAAAGCTAAATTACAAAAACTATTGGATGTTAATTTTATTTACCCAATATCTGATAGCAAGTGGGTCTCTCCATTAGTAGTGGTACCAAAGAAGAACGAGAAGTGGAGAATATGTGTAGATTACCAAGAACTCAACAAGGCAACCCAGAAAGACCACTTTCCCCTTCCTTTCATTGACCAGGTATTAGACACATTGGCAGGAAAGAAATTATTTTCTTTCCTCGATGGCTTCAGTGGGTACAATCAAATCCAAATTGCCCCTAAAGACCAAGACAAAACTACTTTTACCTGTCCTTGGGGGACATTTTCCTACCGAGTCTTACCCTTTGGCCTATGCAATGCCCCCGCCACATTTCAAAGGGCCATTCTCAGCATCTTTTCAGATTTAATAAATGAAGGGCTCGAAGTATATATGGATGACTTCACACCTTACGGAGATGATTTTGAGCCAGCATTAGAAAATTTATAAAAGGTGTTGCAAAGATGTATTGACACTAGGCTTTGTTTAAGCCATGAAAAGTGTCATATGATGATGACCGAAGGACTTATCTTAGGACATTATATTTCAACAGCTGGAATTCAAGTGGATCCACCCAAAATTCAGATAATTTTGTTAATACCCACACCCACCACACAAACAGAGGTACGTAGCTTTCTTGGATTTTCTGGTTATTATAGGAGATTTATAGAACATTATTCTCGAATAGTTGCACCTTTATATGCACTAACAAGAAATGTTGATTTTATTTGGACAGATAAATGTGACAATGCCTTCAATGATCTAAAAAATCCTGTATCAATAGCCCCAGTGCTGAGGGGCCCAAATTGGAATTTTCCATTTTAAATTTCATCTAATGCCTTAGACACAGCGATTGGAGCAGTGCTTGGGCAGGAAGAAGATAAAAAACCATATGCAATCTATTATATCGGCAAAAATCTATCTCCTGCTGAACTAAACTATATTGTGACTGAGAAGGAATTTTTAGTTGTAGTACATGATGTAAATAAGTTTAGACATTATATAACTGGGTATCCTGTAGTTCTATATACTGATCACTCTACCATTAAATTTTTAGAAAATAAACCTGTTACAAATGGAAGAGTGACAAGATGGTTGATTTTATTGCAGGAATTTGACATTACAATCAAAGATCGGCCTGGAAAAGAGAACCCTGTAGCTGATTTTCTGTCAAGAATGCCAAAGCCAATAGATGCAGCAGCAGTCGAAGACCACTTCCCGGATGAGCATTTGTTCGCTGTTACTGTTAGAACCCCATGGTATGCTGATATAGAAAATTATTTGGCAATAGGTAAATTACCTAAACATCTAACCCTTAATGACCGAAAGCAAATAATACAGCGTAGTACTCGATTCTCTTGGATTGGGGGCTACCTGTTTCATACAGGGTCAGATATGCAAATTAGGAGATGTGTCTGGGAGGACGAAGTATTTGATATTTTGAAAGCATGCCATGATGGGCTGTGTGGCGGAAATTTTTCAGATCGTAGAACTGCCCATAAGGTTTTACAGACAGGCTATTATTGACCTACCATTTTTAAATATGCCAAAAAATCCGTGCAAGCCTGTGATAGCTGCCAAAGCGCAAGTCGTCCTGGACAGTCCGACGAAATGTCTTTGAACCCACAACTAGTAATTTAACCATTTGAATGTTGGGCGCTCGATTTTTTTGGCCCCATTAGCCCCCCATCAAACCAAAAAACATACATCCTAGTTGCAACCGAGTATGTCACTAAATGGGTTGAAGCAGAGGCACTTTCAAAAGCTACAGATGACTCTGTAATACAATTCATTTTCCAAATCTTTGTGCGATATGGCCTCCCAAGGGATATAATCAGAGATGGAGGACCGCAGTTTGTAGGTAATAAAATCGCTAAAACATTACAGAATTACCACATTCAGCACAAGATTACAACCCCATACCACCCACAGGAAAACGGCCAAGTAGAGAGGACGAATAAAGTGATCAAATCTATATTGACAAAAATTGTTGCCTCACACAGACGTGACTGGGCCTACAGATTTCCAGAAGCCTTTTGGTTGTACTGAACAACATGGAGAACTACTACGGAATATTCACCATATCAATTGGTATTTGGAAAAGTGCCCATATTTCCAATAGAATTTGAAATTCAGACACTAAGAACAGCCCAAAAGGTGGGTCTGGATTTAAATGAAGCCCAGGCCAAAAGATTGCAGCAAATTAATGAGTTAGATGAAATTAGGCTCTCTGCTCTTCAGCACACTGCGTTAATTCAACAACTGAGAGAAAAATGGCACGACGCCCTCATCAAAGAAAAGATCTTCCACGAAGCAGATTGGGCACTCCTATATGACTCCAGGTTTCAGGATTTTCCAGGGAAACTCCAGACACGATGGCTTAGAACTTACGAGATACAAAAAGTTCATGATAATGGCACCATTACATTAACCACCATTAATGGAACTGGACATTCCTTCAAAGTAAACGGTCATTGAGTACGACTGTACCATAAACCGCTTACGCGAGAATCCTTCTACCAACAATTACGGGAAGATTCTACTATGCAAATTCTGGCTGAACGGGATAATTCCTCCTCGGCACCCATTTCTTTCCTTTGAAATTTGTACATAAATATTGTTCATTTATTTTGTTTGTTTTTTATGTAATTATGTTTTTTCAAACTCTGCTTATTTCTCTTATTTTGAGTTTTTGTTGTTCCTTTCTAAAGGAACAGCATTTTTGTTGTTCCTTTCGAAAGGAACAGCAGCTTTTCTGAGAGTGTTTTTGTTGTTCCTTTTGAAAGGAATAGCAATTGTGCTGTTTATTTTCGCTTTTTCGCAGTTTTTTTGTTGTTCCTTTCAAAAAGAACAGCAGTTTTGCAGATTATTTTTGTTGTTCCTTTCGAAAGGAACAGCACTTTTCGCAGATTTTTTTTTTGCTAATCCTTTCCAAAGGAACAGCATTTCCGCAGATTGTTTCTGTTGTTCCTTTCCAAAGGAACAGCACTTTTTGAGTGTATTATTTTTCTTGTTTTAGACCATCATTTTGAGGATTTCTAATGACTCTTTTAAAGGCAAACATATTATTTATACAAAATCACACAAATTAAAGCTTACTAGAATCAGCAAATCAAAATAAATTGTCATTTTTTTAAGAAATTATTTGGTGATGATAAGAAAAAGGAAAAAGGACATAATCAATAATATGACTTTGTTGTCTTACTATCACTAAAATTATTATGATCAATTATCTTTATCATGTTGGTTCTTCCCCAAATCTTTATAACTTTCTTTGATTTTTACTTATTGAGTAGGAATAAGGGCATATTATTTTCTATTGAGATGTTTAGACTTCTTCCACCATCCCTACTCTTAAGGAGTGTTGAGCCATCCTTTATATATAAGTAGGAAAGTGCTATACGTATATATATATATATATATATATATATATATATATATATATATATATTTCACTAACAATTTTATGATATGGTAGACGGAGGATAGGGGGTCTCATCACAAGCCAGCCTACCATGATCATAAGGAAGCAAGTGAAGTGGGATTCCCATCATGGCCACCACACCAGGGATATGGTCCAATGGAAAATTGAAAAAAAAAAACTAAGAATTCCTTGGAACAGGAGGTCTCATCACGAGCTGGCTTGCCCACTTTTCACTTCTTCCCAGTGAATGGCATTATGATTCATCTAGTTCCCAAGCCAGCACAATGGCCTCCATTATGAAATTAGACAACACTTCCCTAGGCATAAATAAAGGGTAATGGTTCCAAGGGTGAGAAAGCAACTTTTTCAAGGTTATGGACACCTGTGGGCAACAGAGCTTTGTTGATGGTATTGGAGTCACATTTTTACAAATCAATAGTAATATTAAACCCTTTTTCCTATATATTTATCTAAATGTCAAATGAAATTATGAATCCTAAACCCTTAATTTCGAACCTATTATACATGAAAATCATCATAAATCGATCACATTAGTTTGAGTGGGTAATAAACACATTAGTACTTGTGTTAACATTAGTTGTCCCTTTTCCTTATCTTTAAATAATTACAAACATTTCTATATCTATTTACGATTTAATCACACGCATCGATTTCAGTAAATGCAATAATTTGATTGATTGTATCATAAGTATGCATGCTTTTTCCTGCTGTAAAACTGTTGTGCAGTACTTTCCTCTCTTATTTGATGGTCGAGGATGACCTATCATCCTCCAGGGGGGGCACGGATGCCTCTTAATCACTGCATGCAGATCAAATCCCTATATTTTTTTACCTGTACATGAATCAAATCCCTACATTCTAGGGAATAACAAAAACTTAACGATATTATTCCAATTCACCGTGTTGTGTTGTTCCATTACATTACTGTGTGTTTGGAAAGAAGTAACAGTGTGCAGAGAAGATGGGAGGTCGACCAATTCATAGCGAGCCGCAAGTGCTAGTCATTTCTGATGTTGCACAAGAGATTCTGGAAAAATTGGGATTGATTACATACTTCACAAGGCTGCAACAACCCCATGAAACAGTGGCTACCGAGTTTCTACAGAATTTGCAGGAAGGATACTCCATGGTTAGAGGAATACAGATAGTAGTAACAGATGAAATAATTATAGAGGTGTCTAGTCTACCAGTGCAAGGAATCGTATGGACTCAGAATAAGGTCAAGCTTCAAGAAGCCATGAATATTTTCCAGGACGAATGACAGACATTGGTTGTCAAAGGAAAAGGAGTTCAGCCAACATCATTGGGAGAACCATGGACGGAATTGGCAAAGGTAGTGCAGGCCTACATAACATGCGATGGAAGGAAAGATGTGGTAAGACCTCGCCACCTTAAGTTATTGGCAGTATTAAAGCAAAAATGTACTATAAATTTTCCTGCATTTTTAAATTCCTTACTGCATGATGTTGCCCATAGTATAAGAAAATCTTGGCACACAGACATGGTGGTAAGCCACCATTTCCTAATCAGATTAATAGTAATTCATAGTCTCGCCCAACAAAAAACAGTTGGGAAGAATTGATATTTTCGATTGATGGAGGATTAGCCTTACCTGCCCCAAAACGAAAGAGAATGGCTAGCTCGACAACTGAGCCATCAAAACGTAGACAATCCTCCCGTTCAAAAAGAATTAGGGGAATGATAGAATGCCTTCCGGGTAGCAGTAGCCAGCCCTTGGAATTTCCCAGCTCGGAGGATGAATAGCCTCCACAATTGGAAGGAGGGAGTCCTCGTATTAATGAGGGTGAAGAAGAAATTAGTCACCACACCAGTGGTGAGAAACAAATCAGCGCAAAAGAAGGAAATAATGAAGAAGAAGAAATTGAGGGAAAAGAAGGAAGCCCTCATACTAGTGTAGAGGGAGAAATTTGCTACTCTGATGAGGAAGAAGGTAGTTACCATACCTGCAAGGAGGACGAAGATAATCACAGCAGTGAAAGAGAAGGAACAGAGCCTCCCGAAAACACTACTGCAAGTTCACCACGAAGCCCTTTGCAATAAGACCAATTGGCCCAAATTTTGGCCAATATGAGTGAATATGTGCAGCCTCACAGCCCACTGGACCTTAATGTTGATATCAACCAATTGCAGGAGAAATATGTTGTCAATAAAGAAACGGCTAAGGGAATTCTGGATGAAACAGAAGGAGAAAACCCTAACGAAATAGCAGAATCATCTGGGGTTGTTTCCCCTGAGAAGTATGGATAGGAAAAATAGAACACTGAAGTAGTGTCCCAAGATGAAAATTCTCAAGGGAGTGCAGGGTCAATTGAGGGTATAACCCCTATATAATTTAGCTAGGGGCATATGAACATTGAATAATAACCCCAAGAAGAAAACAGAGAAGCAAGCCCAACTGAAGGCATGGCTGATGAGGACAAAAAACCCGTTGAGAAATTAGGTCCAGAAAAAGGAACAGTCGTTCCATCAAGGAAAAGGAAGAAAGTAACTGAGCTTGAAAAAATTCGAAGGGAACGACTGAAGCTTCAGAGACTAGTGGAACAACTTAGGCAGACCATTAGGGTTCTTAAAATGAAACAAATGCCTAAACAAACCCCAAAGAAAAGAAGCACAGTCACCAAACGAGCCTCGAAAAAGAGGAAAGTGGCCACTAAAATAAAGCCCCAAGTTGCAGAAACTATGGTTGGACCTAATCATGAAGATATGGAATAGAAGGCAGCTGTTCCAGAATCAGTTGTTTCAGATGGAGCAACTTCAAGTGAAAATGTGCAAGCCAGTAGTCAAAACACTTTTAGTGACCCTACATTAGCCAGACTCCAAGAGGAGTTGGCACAGGCTCGACAGGAAAGGGAAAAACTGGAAGAAGACATTGTTCCTAGAAGGAAATATCAAGAGTTGCAGCAACAGATGAAGATCATCCATGTAGTAGAGGTTGAAGCCCATGAGAAATGTTGAAAGGCAGAGGAGAAGGCTGAAAAGGTAATGAATCAATTAAAATTAGCCCAGAATCGAATGGACACTCTCTGCTCATTATAAACAGATGTTTTAGCTTGTAGATGCCCTGCCAAGAATTATGCTTTATTTTTATTAGAGAGATATTTACAGTTAAATATTAAAGCAGTTAGGGCAGGAAAATCTATAGAGTTAAACACTGTAGATGATTTTGTAACATGCTGCAAACTCTATGGGGTAAAGGTATAGCGTCTCCTGTGTGAGTTCTATTTGCATAATCTCATATTGGAAAATGATAGTGAGACAAATCTCAGCCCTTTTGTGGGTGACATCCAATACCAAGCATTTATTTCCTTTGTTTTTAATCAGTTAAAATGGCTCAAATCCTATAATGTTTTTCAAAGGCAGGAAAATGAGTTAGATTTTTGGGTTAGGAGTGAACCTAAGCACCCATTACAATTATGGGCTAGGCAGAAGAATTTGATGACAAGAGAAGGTGTTATCCAAGCATTGGGGCCTATCCATAAAGCAATTGTCTTGAATGGGATAGACTATTTCCTATCTATTAGAAACCGGGCCTACATAGCAGCTAAGGTCCGATGGGGAATTTCCAATCGGAATGTTCAAAATAGAGAACCATTTAACTATAAAAATTTTGGATTGGCTGCAGACCGCTTGGTTCTCTATAGCAACCTCATTTTGAGGGAAGGCCCATTCTGGCTAGGGTGTAGGTTTCGAAGCCCCATTGCATGGTATCCTGCTACAGATTATAAATCCATTTATGAAATACCTGAAGGACAGACAAGGCATGTCTTCGAAGCATTAGCTGCAATGAATGGTTTTAGGCCTTTTGATGAAAAACCTTCTCCAGCTTATTCTTTAACTGCTTTGCATGTAAACTATGGTTTTCATGAGGACATGAAAAAGGGTAAGAAGGGGGGTATGTTGAGCAGTGGAAAAGGTTTGAATTCACTATGTGTTTTCCCATTCTTTTACTTTAAACATAATTCTTTTTACTTTAGAAAGGTGACTTATTACAAGAATTGTGGTAGAATTGTGAAGATTTGTGTTTATTGTAAAATGTAACTAAAAACTGCCTTTTATTGCTAAAAACAGGAATCAGGCAAGGTGAACAGTTATACCAGAGGCGAGGCTAAATAAAGTGCAATTGTTGTTCCTCCAGCGTTAGACCAAATCCTACCAAAGACAAGGAAATCCGAACGCATTGCTAAGAAAAGGCAGGGGATAGCTCGGCTTCGGTCAAAGGGAATCAAGTGACAGCTAAAGAAAGAAGAGAAGCGAATCCCTCAAGATCCTTCGATCCTAAGGGATTGTTGTTCAAACCTCATCTCGTTCCTTGTCTTGTCCGTTGAGTTTGTTATATAAGGCAACGCCTTTAGCGATTGTAGGGAGTCGAATCAGTTGATTAAAAACATTCCTTTTGTAATATCGTGTTTTATTGGCTCTCGTGATCAGAGAGCAGTCACTGTAACACTTTTATGTTCGATTAATACAAAGGTGCATTTCATTTCATCTTTCAAGCTCTAAAGTAGCCCAGCAGTGTTTCACTGGTGCTAAGGGCCCGGCCCTAGTGGAATTGTTGTGATGTTTGTATTTCTATCTTTTGATCATTGTCATGTTATAATTGTGTTTCGTTTCATTACGATTACAGAGCTATTTGATTACTGTTGAATTGAGTACTAGATTGTTGTGTGCGCTAATGGATTGCATTGATGTTCTCTTTTAGCAAGAATCGTGATTATTGTCTTATTCATCTTGCTATCTCTTATAAAGCTTTTCTGATCCATTCTTAACTTCTTTTGTTGTTCCATTGGATTATGGTTCATTTTGATTGACTACTTAATAGTGTTTGCTGTCGACAGGGTTGGAGTTTAAGAAGACTTGTTATCTGATTTTGTTAAGTTCATATTTGTTGTTCAATTACTGTTTGTTGTTCAATTACTGTTTGTTGTTCATTTCTAATTCGTTAACTTCATATTGCAGAGAGATTGTTTGTTTACAGTTTGCTGTGTAGGAATATAGATTACAAATTGTTGTTCCTTTCCAATTCTTGCCTTTAAATTATTTTTAGTTTATTTTCAACAGCAAGTAGTTCAATTTCGATTTCACTTTGATTGCTTAAATAGCAGGACTTTCAACTGTATAGAACATTGGTTATTGCCTCCAAGTTCCCAGATTGATTGCCTTGTCTCAGTATGATTTCAGTTGCATCGATTTCTAAGGGAATGAGTTATTACTACTGTATCCTTGATTGATGCTTTGCAGAGTGAGTAGTTAAGATTTCAGAAAATTTGCATTTATGTTATTGTAAGTAGATTTCTTTACAAGCATCTGTTTACTCTTGTATCTAGAATACTATACTACATCTCTCAGAGCATTACTCTTAGCTAAATTGCAGTCTCAAACAGAGTACACTCTTGAAATAAAAAATCGTTCCCGGATTGATAATTAATGTAGGATAATCAGGTGTTAAAAAAGATACATTTTATACCTCAACACCTCCCAGGCGGAAGTGGGTGTGGAAGTGCCTCACCCTAAGGCATTAATCTGATCACAAAATAGATATCCATCTCCAAATGGATAGGGATTTCCTTCCCGCACAAGACCATCACCTTACGCCTCTTGTTCAAGCTACAGACCAAGAAGCACATCAGGCGATCCTGTGATATTAAGAGGTCATTCTCTACAAACTTGAGAAGACCCCACTGTGCCAACAACCTTCATGCATTGTCATCCTGGGCCACAGCCATGTGCAGATCAGGCCATTCATGCTCTCTCCACAACATCCTCTCACCAAACATAATCATATCAGTGACATCAAATCAAAAGAAAAGAAAAAAATCAAAAAATTTCAACAAAAAATTGGCTTGGCTTCTTCTCGTTCATGTTTCCCATACAGGCACGTTGATCATGCATCTGTCTTAAATACAAATGTGCAAAATCGCACGCAAATTCTGAGACAGGCATGGAATCTCTGTGGAAAACCTCATTTTCCTGCAGAGTCTTTGCGCATGTACCATGATCGCCGGCGCCACCAAGGCAAAAAAGAATTAAGGGTCCATACAAACCTAATTTTTATGTACCCCCACCAAGATAAGACTAAAAAATTAAGTTGTAGGACGTTCAGTGGCCTACCTAGCACTGACGACGTGAACCTTGGGTGCACGGGTTGACTGCAATGAAAAGAAAGGCTCAACAGCAAGGGATCAACTCTGGCCTCACAACTCTCAAATGACACAAATGAACTGAAATGAGCCATATTTACCTATATATTTCCCTTTTCGAATATTTTTATGGATCATAATGGGAGCTCAAAAGGCCCAATTGCAAAACCGAAAGCAACACAGTGATTAGCACCTCATCACGTCCACACTAGGCCTCACACCTCTATGCCTTAGAATAAAATTATTTTTCAGTCACGACAGGTATTCCCTCTCTTGTTTTTTTTCATTCAATAATATTTGCAACACATTTTAATAGAAAATATGCTTTCACTTAGGGTACTGGTTGTAGGTGAGACAGGCACAACAAATCACAAGCTACCCCAGCCACTAAAGATATAAGAGCGAGTATCATTCTACCTCCAGCATGATAGGTTTGCAAATAATATTTTCATATCCTGACATCATTTCTCCACAAAAATAAACCATAGCGTCCAGTCACCCAACCATGTTTATCATCACCCCACCTTGCACATGACAAAAATTCTTGTCGGTCGGTAGAGCCTCACCCTCGATGGCGTCCATCACTCAAGTAGAACATGCATCAAAGAATATGAAACCATGGCCATAAAATCAAAGTCTGGGAAGCACTTAATGTTCATCCATCCATCATGCATCAAGTCAAGTTTTACCATGTCACAATAAAACCCCTTTCCCAGACCACCATTTTCATAAGCATATCAAACATGCACCATCGCATCCCGCATTTTTCCTACCATACCTCCATCGGCATAGCTATTCTATGATAATTTTGATCTACTTCACCACCCCAGCACCGAGACTGACCAGTGGGGCCCCCACCCTTAGCAAAAGCACCTTCCTCACATCATCAGTGAGTGACCATTTTCATGTTTTTGGGGAACCTGTCTCCATGTTTGTACATCCAAACCCATTTTATATTCTTTTGGAAAGTGTACAAAGATTTTTTAGGAGAACCACCCCACCCATCCATCCACTTTTCTCCCCTGGCAGCAGTCCCCAATCACCCTTGGTCAAATATTCACATCCTTCACCCAAATCTACCACGACATTCATAACAAACATATACCTACTCTAGACATCCTACCGACCCTAGGGCTTTCATCACGATAAATTGTTATGACTGTTGCCACTTGCATTTAAATGCTCCGACCTTGGGCCACTGAACTCCCATCATCAGTTTCAGCCATTTCTCGCCATCATGCCTATGTTAACCTATCATCCACCACCTATTATATCAGAGATCCTAGTCCCTTGCATTAGTATTTCTCTCAGTTGGTTGAGGCTTCCTTCTTGTCAACTTCAATAACCATTTTCCAAGAAGGAAGTAGTACCTTGGATGGCTCCTCACCTCAATAGGGCCATTCTCGGATGGCACTATGGGAATCACCATTTCCCATTGATTTCATCGATCCTCCTAAAATTCTACTACAACACAAGCTTTCATGTCAAGATGGTATCGTACTTCAAAACCATTGCACTTTGTCAGAATTCGTCGAAGACCCGTGCCACCATAAGCATCTCCTTCACCAATGCTTACATGGGAAGGTCCTGTAGAAATTTATTAATACTGATATTATTACCAGATCCTCCTGATATAAAAAATTAATCTTATGTTAAATACAAAATCCTTCCACTTAATTCATTGCGGAAATTAAATCGCCAATTGCAAAACACATATGAAGCAAAATCAATCGCACATAAACACAGTTGTTTAATGGGAAATCTTAAAGCTAAAAACCCCAACTATCATATATTATGTATATCAATGGATCAGGTAATAATATCATACAAATCTTAGTACATCAAGCTCTCAATACAATCAATAATCATTACACACTATCATGCAGAAATTTTCATATCTATGCACCAATTTCTTGCCTCCTGACAGCCTGCCTCCACTATGCAAGCCCTGCTGAAGAAGACCCCTGAATGAATTCGAATTGGCCTTGCCTTGACTGTGAAATCCTCATTGGCATCCCTAATGTGTGTCAGATGCATTGAATGCATCACTATAGTCACAACAGATAGTCCATCTCACCCTTTTACCTATCTCTCCACTGGGTCTCCACTGGAACTGACATGCAAGTAGTTAACTGTTGTATTTTTTCAGTTGCAAGTGAGTCTCTAGTTATGAATTAATTAAATAATTTATTCACTAAACTCTCACTAGTGTATCTTCAGTTAGAACTAGATACAACTAGCACAGCTAAGTTTAACTCACTTAACTGAGTTAAACTGAATAACAACTCCCATAACTACTCTGCCAACTCTGTCACAACTTTTCCACTTCAGTTCTAACTGAGTCCTCCATGCATGAGTCACCAACCACCCTAGGAATTGCGTAATTCCATCAACCCACTGATTTGACAAATTTGATCACTGAAATAAAGTGCTCCAAGAGAATAAGTTGATATTTATTGTCAGATTATTATTAAGGGCTAATAATAATCGACATGCATCTATTTTTAGATTGACAATCTATAAATAGAATTCACCTAATATTCTAAAAATAGAATTTCATCTATTTTTCATATTTGACCAACCATATAAAAATAGAATCCTGCAACTTATAGAATATGCTCACCATGTCTAAAAATAGACATACACCTAAAAATAGCCTGTGGGCCCCACTTAGTGAAGGTGCTTAATTTTCACTAAGCTCATCATCTTGTTGAATCTCAACACTCCCTCTCAAAAAGATAGGGATTATCCTTCACCCCAATCCTACCTCTATGGTATTTGAATTTTCTCTTGCTGAGCGCCTTCATCAGAATATCTGCATCTTGATCTTTCATAGGAATTTATTGAAACAACATGATCTTCCGCTTCACACAATCTTTGATATGATGGTACCGAATATCTACATGTTTATATCTATCATGAAACATAGGATTAATCTATATTTTAATGAAACTCTAATTATCACAATGTATCACTTTAGGATCTAAATGAGAACCGAACAAATTGACCAGGATCTTCCTCATCCAGATAGCCTCACATGCAGCTTGACTTGTTGCCATGTATTCTGCTTCTGTTGAACTAAGTGCCACGGATATTTGTTTCCTGTTGTACCAAGAAACTATTGTAGATCCGATACTGAAAACCCCTCCTGATGTGCTCTTTCTTTCCATTGGGCTGCCTACCCAATCTGCATCCGTGAAGCCATGCAACTTCACCTCATCTGTCTGTATGTACCATAATCCATACTCAAATGTGCCCCTGAGATATCTCAGGACATGCTTTCCTGCCTTCCAAAAGAGTTTGGTAGGCTTAACCATCGCTTGACTAAGTTGGTTCACCGCATAGCATATGTCTAGTCTTGTATTAACTAAATACATGATCGAACCCACCAACTGTCGATAAATAGTGGCATCCACTACCTCTGCCAATGTAGCATCCTCTTTCCTCCAATTTCCTGAAAGAGAAATATCCATGGGCTTGTAGTCCTCCATGTGAAACTTACCAAGTATCTCTCGAGCATACTTGCCTTGAGACACAAACAGTTCACCTTCTTGCTGCCATATTTCCAATCCAAGGAAATAATGAAGGAGGCCCAAATCCTTCATATCAAACTCCTTTTCAAGATCTACCTTGCATGAGTGTATCAACTTCTCATCAACTATTAGTATTAAATCATCAACATAAAGAACAATGATTAAAAGCTTACCCTCCACCACAATTTGGTACAGGTTTTCATCCGCCTCACTCTTGGTGAAGCCAAGTCCAGTGAAATAGTTGTCGATCTGTGTGTACCAAGTACGAGGTGTTTGCTTCAGCCCATACAGCGCTCTTTTGATTCTACACACATGCGACTCGCTGATGAAGATCTCAAATCCTTCAGGTTGCTCAATGTACACTTCTTCCTCAATGATCCCATTTTGGAATGTAGTCTTCACATCCATCTGATGAATGTGCCAACCCATATGCACTGAGAGAGCAAGGATGGTCCTTATGGAAGAATACCGTGCGGCAAGTACAAAGGTTTCTTCATAATCAATCCCCTCGATCTGTGAGAAGCCCCGGGCAACAAATCTTGCCTTATACTTCTCAACGCTCCCATCAGCAGCTTGTTTTACCTTGTAGATCCATCTTGAACCTACCACTGATTTACCAATTGACCTTGGTGTTGAGTCATAAAAAGGTATCTTTTAAACACCTAATTAGCCTACATTAATCATCAATCCGGGAGCATATTTTTATTTCAAGAGTGTACTCTGTCTGAGGCTGCAATTTTCTAAGAGCAAAGTTGTGAAGATGTAGTATGAAGTAACAAATGCTTGGAAAGAAACCTAATTACAGTGATATGAATGGAAAGATTAAACTACTTCAATCTTGCAGAACATCGATCAGGGATGCAATAGCAGTAACTATTTCCCTTAGAAATCGATGCAAGATGACCAATTTAGGGACTTGGAAGCAAAAGCCTCTATCCTCTACAGTTGGAGATCCTAAAGAAATTGAAACGAAAGCAGATTCAATGAAAGCAACTTAAAAGAAACGCAATCTGAAAAGGAACAGCAGCATGTAACTACAACTCATCTGTTTGCTAATCAAAGACTATGAATAAGTAATGAACAGAAATGGAACAGCAACATGAAATGAACAGCAATTACAATTCTAACATATTCAAGGCACTAGATTTCTATGCTTCAATTCTGTCGACAGCTTCTCACCATGCAACAATCAATTATAACAGATTATAAACTAAAGGAACAACAACTCAAATCAGATACAAGTCAGCGAAGCTTTATAGTAAAAGTAAGATAATCGAACCACGAATTATGCTTCTTGTAAAGAAATGAAACAGAAATGACTCTGTATTTGATCCGATCAACAATAAACCAATTTTGTAATCAAAACAAACATTAAGCACACGACAATGAGAAAAGATTAAAATACAAACAGCGAAGTGATTCCACCAGAGTCGGGCCCTTAGCACCAGTGAAATACTACTGGGCTAATTCAGAATTGTAGAAGGTAGATAAAACATGTTCCTTTTACTAAACCAACATAAAGTTTTACAGAAAGGTTTCTCTCAAAATAGAGAGTTAATAGAACAGAGAAAATGTAAAGTCTTTCGACCAATTCCTAACTTTAACAACAATCTTTCCCCTTGTCACTAAAGGACGTGGCTTTATATATCAAATCTCGACAGACCAATCAAGGAACAAGATGAGTTTGAATATAAATCCCTCAAGATCGAAAGATCCTGAGGGATTCGCTCCTCTGTGTTTAGTCATCATTCTGTTTGTGATGACTGAGGCCGAGTTGTTCCCTGTCCTTTCTGGGTTATTCGTTCAGATCTCCTTGCCTTTGGTTGGATATGATTCAACGCTGATGGAGCATTAGTTAGATTTTTCTCAACCCCGCCTTTGGTACAGCTATTCACCTCTCCGAATTCCTATTTGTCTATCAAAAAGTAGCCTTTAGTATTCTTTTCGTATTAATCATGAACCTTTCCAATTCTATTGTAATTCCTATGATAAATTACCTTTCCAAGGAAAACAGGAGTATATTTATGGTAAAGAATGAGTAAATACACAATAATTTCATACCTCTTTCACTGCCCAACATACCCCCCTGCTTAATCTTTTTCATGCCCACCTGAAAACTATAGTTCACATGGAGAGCAGTCAAAGAATAAGCCAAATAAGGTTTGTCATCCATAGGCCTAAAACCATGTAGTGCGGCTAATTCCTCAAAAACATGTTTTGTTTGTCCTTCAGGAAGTTCATAAATAGCTTTGTAGTCTGAAGCAAGGTACCATGCAATAGGGCTACAGAACCTACATCCTAACCAATATGGTCCTTCTTTTAAAACAAGATGGCTATAGGAAATGAAACGGTCTGCAGCTAGCCCAAAGTTTCTATAATTAAATGGTTCCCTATTTTTCACATTCTGATTCGAGGTTATCTATTGGACCTTAGCTGCTATATAAGCTTGGTTCCTAATGGATGAAAATTAATCTGTTCCGTTCAAAATGATTGATTTGTGGACAGGCCCCAGAGTTTGGGTAACGCCTTCCTTCGTCATCAAACTTTTCTGTCTAGCCCAAAATTGAAGTGGGTCCTGAGGATCACTTCTGACCCATAGATCTAATCCATTTTCCTGCCTTTGAAAGGCGTTATAATCTTTAAGCCATTTTAATTGATTTACAGCAAAGGAAATGAAGGCCTGAAACTGAACATCTCCAATAAAAGGGGTAGGGTTTGATTCACAGTCATTTTCAAGTATTAGGTTATGCAAGTAAAATTCACATAATAGGCGCTGTACTTTGATCCCATAAATTTTGCAGCATGATATCAAGTCATCTATTGTTTTTAGCTCTATGGATTTCCCTGCCCTAACTGCCTTGATCTTTAATTGTAAATATCTTTCTAGTAAAAACAAAGCATAGTTTTTGGCGGGGCATCTATAGGCTAAGGCATCAGTATACAAGGAGCAGAGAGTGTCCATTTGAGTGTAGGCTAGTTTTAGTTGGTTCATTACCTTATCAGCCTTTACCTCTACTTTCCGTCATTTTTCATGAGCTTCAGCTTCTGCTTCATGAATAGTTCTCATTTGTTGCTGCAATTCCTGATATCTTTTTCTTGGGACAGCATCTTCCTCTAGTCTCTCTAAAATTGCTCGTGCAGTATCAGAGATGATCAGTGCTTGCGGTTCACTGCGAATTGGTCGTCCTCCCATTTCTGTGTTCTGTTAATTTCTCAACACACAGTAATCACAATGGAACAGCGCAACACAATTCGTTGAAAATTTGTTATTTCCTAGAATGCAAGGATTTTAATCCATATACAGGTAAGGGAATCTTGGAGTTTGTTTTGTATGCAGACATCCGTGCCCCCCGAATGAATGAAAGGTCACCCTCGACCGTCAATTGAGAGGAGCATGTGTGGCTCAGCAGCAGTACAGCAGTAAAAAGCAGGCGTAATTATGATACATTCAATCAAATTACAGCAATTACTGAAATCAATGCATGTGATGAATCGTTAATAAATAGAAAATCGTTTTGTAATTATTCAAATACGAGGAGAAGGGATAGCATAAAATAAACACAATTGTGTTATTTACCATTTTGAACTAATATGATCAATTTTTAATGATTTTCATGTATAATAGGTTCAGAGGGAAAGGTAAGGGATTCATATTTCATTTGACATTTAAATAAAGATATAGGAAAAGGGTTAAATATAACTATTGATGTGTATAAATGTGACTCCAATAACATCAGTAGAGCTCTGTTGCCCACAGGTGTCCATAACCTTGACAGAGTTGCTTGCTTACCCACGGAACCATTGTCCTTTATGTATGCTGAGGAAGTGCTTTTTTTATTGAATATCATGACGGAGGCCATTGTGTTGGCTTGGTGACTAGATAAACCACAATGCCATTCACCAGGAAGAAGTGAAAGGTGGGCAGGTCGGCTCGTGATGAGACCTCCTATTCCAAGGACTTCTTGATTTTTTCAATTGTCTATTGGACCATTTCCTTGGTTTGGTGGCCATAATGGGAATGCCACTTCACTGCCTTCCCTATGATCACGGTAGGCTGGCTCTTGATGAGACCCCCTATCCTCCATCTGCAAAATCATTACTAAGAATATGTAAATATTTTTTTCTCTTATTTTTTTTTTATGCAACACTTTTCCTCAGTTATTCATAAGGGATGGCTCAACACTCCTTAAGAGTAGGGATGGTGGAAGAAGTCTGAACATCTCAATAGAAAAAACATTATGCCCTTATTCCTATTCCATAGATAGACATCAAAGAAAGTTATAGCATATGGGAAAGAACGAATCATGATAAAAATAATCGATCAGATTGATTCAATGGTAAAACTAGCAAAGTTATGTTATTGATCATGCCCTTTTTCCTTTTTTTCATTATCATTACTAGCCAATTTTCTTAAAAAAATGACAATTTATTTTGATTTGTTGATTACAGTAAGCTTTAATTTGTATGATTGTATATAAATGATATATTTGCCTTCAGAAAAGTAATCAAAAATTCAAAATGCTGGCTCAAAACAAAACAAAAAAATCCACAAAAAAGTGTTGTTCCTTTTTAAAAATGAACAGCAAAAACAATTTGCGGAACTGTTGTTCCTTTCAAAAGGAACAGCAAAAAAATACTCTGCAGAAGTGTTATTCCTTTGGAAAGGAACAGAAAAAGCGCTCTGCGAAATTGTTGTTCCTTTCAAAAGGAACAGCAGCGGTCTGCGAAACTGTTGTTCCTTTCGAAAGGAACAGCAGCGGTGTTGTTCCTTTAGAAAGGAATAGCAAAACAAACAGAATTTTTTCTCTTTTTTTTTTTTTTTTTGAAGAAACCGAATTTCATGAAACAAACGATGAAGAAATAAAGCGGTAATATTAACAGAATGTTAAAAAACAAATTCCATAAAACAACAATTGAAAAACGAAAAAAAAAAAATGCTTTATGTACAAAAATTTTAAAAAAAGAGATGATTTATCAAACTAATGCTGAGGAGGAGTTCTCCCCTTCAGCGAGAATTTCCATGGTAGAATCTTCCCGTAACTGTTGGTAAAATGAATCCCGGGTAAGAGGTTTATGATACAATCGTACTCGATGACCATTTACCTTAAAGGAATGTCCAGATCCATCAATGGTAACTAATGTAACAGTGCCATTATCATGCACTTTTTGTATTTCATAGGGTCCAAGCCATCGTGTCTGGAGTTTCCTAGGAAATCCTGAAACCTAGAATCATATAGGAGTGCCTAGTCTCCTTCGTGGAAGATATTTTATTTGATATGGGCGTCATGCCATTTGGCTCTCTGTTGTTGAATTAATTTTGTGTGCTGAAGAGCAGAGAGCCTAATTTCATCTAGCTTATTAATTTGCTGCAGTCTTTTAGCCTGGGCTTCATTTAAATTTAGACCCACCTTTTGAGCTATTCGTAATGTTTGAATTTTGAATTCTATAGGAAAGATGGGTTCCTTTCCGAATACTAATTGGTATGGTGAATATCCTGTGGTAGGTCTCCACGTTGTTCGATATGCCCAAAATGCTTCTGGAAATTTGTAGGCCCAATCTCGTCTATGAGAGGCAACTGTTTTTGTTAATATAGATTCGATTACTTTTTTCGTGCTCTCTACTTGGCCATTGGCCTGTGGGTGATATGGAGTCGTAATCTTGTGCTAAACGTGGTAGTTTTGCAATGTTTTAGCTAATTTATTACCTACAAACTGTGGTCCTCCATCTATGATTATGTCCCCTCGGAGGCCGTAGCGTACAAAGATTTGGAAACGAAATTGTATTACAGAGTCCTCTGTAGCATTCAACAGAGCTTCTGCCTCAACCCATTTGGTGGCATACTCAGTTGCAACTAGGATATATGTTCTTTGGTTTGATGGGGGGCTAATAGGACCAACAAAGTCAAGAGCCCAACGTTCAAACAGTTCGATCACTAGTTGAGGGTTCAGAGGCATTTCATCATACTTCCCAGGGTGACTTGCCCTTTGGCAACTATCACAGGCCTGTACGAATTTTTTAGCATCTTTAAAGATAGTAGGCCAATAATAGCCTATTCGTAAAAATTTATGGGCAGTTCTACGATCTGCAAAATGTCTGCTACAATGTCCATCATGGCATGCTTTCAAGATGTCAAATACCTCATCCTCCCTAACGCGTCTCCTTATTTTCATATCTGCACCTATATGAAATAGGTGGCCTCCAATCCAAGAGAAGCGGGTACTACGGTGTATTATTTTCTTACGTTAATTAAGGGACAGATGTTTAGGTAATTTACCTATTGCCAAATAGTTCGCTATATTAGCATACCACGGTGTTCTAATAGTAACAGCGAAGAGATGTTCATCTGGAAAGTGGTGTTCAACTGCTTCTATATCTGTTGGCTTTGGCATTCTTGACAGAAATTCAACTACAGGGTTCTCTTTCCCAGGTCGATCTCTGACTGTGATGTCGAATTCCTACAATAAAATCAACCATCTTGTCACTCTTCCATTTGTAACAGGTTTATTTGCTAAAACTTTAATGGCAGAGTGATCAGTATATAGTACTACAGGATACCCCGTTATATAATGTCTAAATTTGTTTATAGCATGAACTACAGCTAAAAATTATTTCTCAGTCACAGTATAATTTAATTCAGCAAGGGATAGATTTTTTCTAATATAGTAGATTGCATATGGCTTCTTGTCTTCCTCCTACCCAAGTACTGCTCCAATTGCTGTGTCTGAGGCATCAGATGAAATTTGGAATGGAAAATTCCAATTTGGGCCCCTCAGCACTGGGGCTATTGAAACGAGCTTCTTCAGATCATTAAAGGCATTGTCACATTTATCTGTCCAAATGAAATCAACATTCCCAGTCAGTGCATATAAGGGTGCAGCTATTCGAGAATAATGTTCTATAAGTCTTCTATAGTAACCAGAAAATCCAAGAAAGCTACATACCTCCGTTTGTGTAGTAGGTGTAGGAATTAACAAGAGTATTTGAATTTTAGCCGGGTCTACTTAAATTCCAGCTACTGAAATATAATTCCCTAAGATAACTCCTTCGGTCATCATCATAAGACACTTTTCGTTGCTTAAGCAAAGCCTAGTGTCAATACATCTTTGCAATACTTTTTCTAATTTTTCTAATGCAGGATCAAATTCATCCCCATAGGGTGTGAAATCATCCATATATACTTCGAGGCCTTCATTTATTAATTCTGCAAAAATGCTGAGAATCCCTTTTGAATGTAGCAAGAGCATTGCATAGGCCAAAAGGTAGGACTCGGTAGGCAAACGTCCCCCATGGACAGGTAAAAGTAGTTTTGTCCTGATCTTCAGGGGCAATCTGGATTTGGTTGTACCCAGTGAAGCCATCGAGGAAAGAGAAGAATTTCTTCCTTGCCAATGTGTCTAATACCTAGTCAATGAAAGGAAGGGGAAAGTGGTCTTTCTGTGTTTCCTTATTAAGTTCATGGTAATCTACACATATCCTCCACTTTCCGTTCTTTTTTGGTACTACCACTAATGGGGAGACCCACTTGCTATCAAATATTGAGTAGATGAAATTAACATCCAATATTTTTTGTAATTCAGCTTTCACAATATCTTTAAGGTGAGGATTTAGTCTCCTTTGAGGTTGGCAAATGGGTCTTGCATATTTTTCAATGTAAATGTGGTGAGTACACAATTGAGGATCAATTCCTTTCATATCGGGGTAATCCCATGCAAAGGTTGTTTTGTATTTTCGTAATAATTGGACCAATTTCTCTTCTTGTTCAGCAGTGAGATTTTTATTAATATTTAAATTTTTTCCCCACTCAATTTCTACAACCTTGCTATTGCTCATAGAAGTAGTAGGTATTGTTTGATCAGGAATATCTTTGAAAGGATATTCTTCTTCTTTATTATCGAATGTTGCTTTGATCATGTGACATTGCAAATGAGATCTGGTTTGTGACTTATTAATAAAATTATTAATGATATCATCCTCTATTTGATCTTTAAAATCAAGAGCATTTTCTATGGTTAGAGGTGATATCATATTCTCCATAAGATATGATGCAGGTGCTTTTCTTGTTTTGATTATTGATAGAATTGGCTGGGCTGGGGGATATAGGGCTATATTCTTGACATAATTTTCCCTTGTAATTGTCATTTTTCCTTGTCGGCATCCAATATAAGCATCGGCAGTTGCCAACCAAGCTCTACCTAGAATTAACGGATGTCCATCTAGTCGAATCTTTGGATTGATAACCAGGAAGTCAGCAGGGTATTCCTAGGAATCTACAGATACCATTACATCTTGTAGTATACCTTCTGGTTTGACTACTGATTGGTCAGCCAATTCCAACAAGGTTGTTGTTGGTTCCAGTGATGTAATGCCAATTTTTTGACAGGTGGTGGTTGTTAAAATGTTGATTGTTGCCCCCCAGTCAACTAAGGCATTTGGAAATGATTGCCCATTGATATGCACTGTCACTATAGGATTTCCTGGGTCTTCATATTTGATGGGTGTTTCCATTCCTGATAATAAGTCAGATAAGGTACCGACTATTTGGACAGTAGGATTGGTTGTTGTTCTCCTCTTTGGATTCTTTATGCATAATTCCTTAATATTTTTTGCATATATAGGAATATCTTGAATAGCTTGGAGGAGAGGGATTTTTATACACAAATTTTTTAATTCTCCCAGAAGATCAAAATTAGGTTGTTTTAATGGACGAGGTATAATTAATCGTTCTGGGAATGGTGGAGAGGAAGTTATTACTTGTTGTTGATTTCGTTGTTGATTTTGTTGCTGAACTTCCTTCTCACTTTGTATTGTTTGTTCTACAAGTAACGGATCTTCAATGTGGACATCATTGTTTCTCTCTGTTTCGACTATGTGCCCAGACCTTAATTGAAGATCATTACATTCCCTTAGTTCAGTTTCTACTTTTGGGGGTTCCATTATTTGTACAAACTAAACTGGCCTATTGTTTGGGTTTGGGTTGGGTTGGGCTAGGAGTTGTGGTATTAAATTGGTCTGGGGGTTTGTATAAGGAGCTGGCAATGTAGGTTGAGAGAGAGGAATTGATCCAGCTGGCTGATTTGTAGGTTTTTTCCAGTTTGACTGCCAGGCCTGACTCTGGGAAGTAGAAGGGGACCATTGTGTAGGCAAGAAAGGTGGGTAGAAAGGAAAGATAGGCCAATTATTTTGATTTGGTTTATTTGGCCAAGATGTGGGAGGAAATGGTTGTTGTGACCAATTAGGGAAAGATGGTTGATTCTGCCACATCCCACTATATTGTTGAGCATTATATTGAGGAGGTTGAAAATAAAATGGATCATTTGGCATACCTGATGGTCATGGCTGCCATTTTCGGCGCTAATTAAGAAGACATACCACTTCTGATTCCTCTTTTGCCTCCTTATAAACTGCTTTTAGGCCAGGAAGCGAAGGACATCCTTCTGTAGGGTGATCTTTCGTGCAAATGGTGCGGACTTTAATCACATCCAACAGACATTCTTTGTGGTTGTGCTTCTTTCTACATCTGGGACAGAATATTTCCAAGTTCTGCTCTACTTCTGCCTGTTTCTGTTTGGCTTTCATAATATCAAACTGTGTTGTTAGAGTCCCAAGTATGTCTATCTTAAAGTCTTCTAGCAGATTTCCAATCTCTGAACGATTCACACCTTCATTAGAGGTCTTATTTTCCCTTGTGATTATATCACGTTCTGTTGATTTCAACCTTGTATTTCCCCTCGAACTCCTGATACACAAATCAATGATGTTAGGATAACTTTCTTGATATATATCACATTTTCCCATAATATTCAATGTTTCAACCCATTTATCTTTCATTCCCCTAATTAATGTGGTTTTCAAAACATTATCAGGTAAGGGTAAAGATGCATAAGGGGATCTCTGAAGATTATATTGAAACCGTTCTACATACTCTTCCAAGGTCTCATTTGGTTTTGCTGTCATTTGGAATATCTCATCTTTTAATTCCCGAGACCTGCAATAATCTTGATACTTCTTTAAAAATGAAGCCTTCATATGATCCCAATCAGTTATGACACCCCCACCTAATCCCATAAACCATCGTAGGGCTGCCCCTTTTAATGTAGAAGGGAATAGTTTTAGTTTTTAGGCATCGGTGGTGTAATCGTATCCTCTGCACAGCACATCAAACTCAAATAAAAATGCACCTGGGTCCTCTGATGTTAAGCCGTGAAATGTGGGAATATGTTGAAAAGGAATAGCTTTCATGGGTGCATTGACTGCAGTATCTACTATAGGATATTGCAACGTAGAGGTCTGCTGCTAATTCTGATTTTGGTTCTAGTCCATTTGATAGAAGATATGCCAATATCCCTCTGGGATTTCCAAGGAATTTCTAGGTTAACGAGCAGGGGCAGGAATGGCTTTGACAGCACTCCCTTTGTCTGGGATAATAAGTATTTCCTGTCGACCTACTGTTTGAGGTGATTCGGGACCTTGGTTCTGAATAAGTTGAACAGCACTTCCCTTATCTGGGTTGCTTATTGTTTGGGCAGTTTCAATAGGAGATTTCAAGTTTGTGATTTCTCCTGTTTCCCCTTCTCCTTCTTGCATATTTCTAGTGTTCCCTTCTTGAAGGAAACTTATGCAAGGATTCTCAAATTCTTGGGAATCTTTCTCAATTCCCTCTGTTTGACTATGTATCTCAGCAAAGGCTTCAGATGGTGACTCTGTAGCCTGAAGGGAACTAGTAGGCTGTCTAGAATTAGTTCTTTTAAATCCTACTGATGGCTGAGATTCAGTTCTTTTAAGTATTTTGTCAATAAAGGTTGTGCGCCCAAGGGTCACCGGTCCCTTAGGTTTTTCAGTTTTAGGAGGAATTGTGTTTCGCTTAGTTGATTTATTCATTCAAAGAAACAAACCTTCATTCCTACCTAAAGAAATAAGCTTACCTACTTCTGCTGTGAAGCGAGCTGCGAGCAAGTGTGTTTCTTGCCCATTGCGCAGGTTCTTACCTTCCGTCTTTAATACCCAATTCTCTGCAAGCAGAAGAAAATCAGTTGTGCATTACTCCTTTAAAATGGCATACACTCTCCCCGGAAATGGCACCAAAATGTTGAGTCATAAAAAGGTATCTTTTGAACACCTAATTAGCCTACATTAATCATCAATCCGAGAGCGTCTTTTTATTTCAAGAGTGTACTCTGTCTGAGGCTGCAATTGTCTAAGAGCAATGTTGTGAAGATGTAGTATGAAGTAACAAAAACAAAAGTAACAAATGCTTGGAAAGAAACCTAATTACAGTGATATGAATGGATAGATTAAACTACTTCAATCTTGTAGAACATCGATCAAGGATGCAGTAGCAGTAACTCTTTCCCTTAGGACTTGGAATCAAAAGCCTCTATCCTCTACAGTTGGAGATCCTAAAGAAATTGAAATGAAAGAAGATTCAATGAAAGCAACTTAAAAGAAACGCAATCTGAAAAGGAATAGCAGCATGTAACTACAACTCATCTGTTTGTTAATCAAAGACTATGAATAAGTAATGAACAGAAATGGAACAGCAACGTGAAATGAAGAACAATTACAATTCTAACATATTCAAGGCACTAGATTTCTATGCTTCAATTCTGTCGATAGCTTCTCACCACGCAACAATAAATTATAACATATTATAAATTAAAGGAACAACAACTCAAATCAGATACAAGTCAGCGAAGCTTTATAGTAAAAGTAAGATAATTGAACCGTGAATTATGCTTCTTGTAAAGAAATGAAATAGCAATGACTCTGTATTTGATCCGATCAATAATAAACCAATTATGTAATCAAAACAAACATTAAGCACACTCCACACGACAATGAGCAAAGATTAAAATACAAACAGCGAAGTGATTCCACCAGAGTCGGGCCCTTAGCGCCAGTGAAATACTGTTGGGCTAATTCAGAACTGTAGAAGGTAGATAAAACGCGTTCCTTATATTAAACCAACATAAAGTTTTACAGAAAGGTTTCTCTCAAAACAGAGAGTTAATAGAACAGAGAAAATGTAAAGTCTTTCGACCAATTCCTAACTTCAACAACAATCCATCCCCTTGTCACTAAAGGACGTGGATTTATATATCAAATCTCGATGGACCAATCAAGGAATAAGATGAGTTTGAACAGCGATCCCTCAGGATCGAAAGATCCTGAGGGATTCGCTCCTCTGTGTTTAGTCATCATTCTGTTTGTGCTGACTGAGGCCAAGTTGTTCCCTGTCCTTTCTGGGCTATTCGTTCATATCTCCTTGCCTTTGGCTGGATATGATTCAACGTTGATGGAGTAGCAGTTAGATTATTCTCAACCCCGCCTTTGGTACAGTTGTTCACCTCTCTGAATTCCTGTTTGTCAATCAAAAAGTAGCCTTTATTCATATTTTCATATTAATCATGAACCTTTCCAATTCTATTGTAATTCCTATGATAAATTACCTTTCCAAGGAAAACAAGAGTATATTTATGGTAAAGAATGAGTAAATACACAATAATTTCATACCTCTTTCACTGCCCAACACTTGGAAAAATCTCCCTTTGCATTGAATCTGACAATGGATTCATACTCCTCCACCATGGCATCTCCCCATGTGGGATCATGTGTTGCTTCTTCAAAAGAATATGGCTCTGTCACGATACAATTGCTCATGAGAGATATGTATCCAGTGAATCGGTCAGGTGATTGTCTCTGTTTGCGCTGTGATGTAGGGACTCCTACATTCTGTTCCGCATCAAGCTTCAGTCTCTCAGCTTCTATGGTATGTTTTATACATGTTCTGATGTTTGGTTTTGCATGAGTGGACTCCTCCACTCCATGAATCTCATCATGTGGATGATCCACATCTAGAGGCTCATCTTTGGGAACAAGAAGTTCCTCCTCCGCATGCAAGTGTAGCTCCCTCTCAAGCGAAAAATTCATGGCTTTCACCTCATTGAATTTTATATCCCATTGCACCATAGTCATCCGACTGTTTGGAAAATACACATGATAATTATGGGGTGTTTCTGTGTACCCCGTAAATATCCCAACTTCAGCATTCGGCTCCAGCTTCTTCCTAGCGTCCTTTGTCACATGAATGTAAATAGATGAGCCAAAAATATTCAAATGAGAAATATCAGGCTTCTTACCAGTAAAATCTTCTTCAGGTGTACTCATGCCAAGTACTCTATGAGGAAAATGGTTTTGCACATAAACCACACTGTTGCATGCTTCCGCCCACAAGTGCATTGGTAGACCCTGGTCATGAAGCATAGCTTGTATAGCACCCACGATCGTTCTGTTCTTCCTCTCTGTGACCCCATTCTGTTGTGGGTTATGAGGCGCTATGATTTCTCTTCGAATTCCTTCTTTGCTATAGAATTATTTGAATTCTCTTGATATATAATCACCACCATTATCGCTCCACAGAGCCTTCACTTTCTTCCTCGACTCCTTCTCCACCAATGCTTTAAACTCACAGAACTTTGAGAACTTTTCGCTCTTCTTCTGCATGAAGAATATCCAACATCTACGAGAATATTCATCAACAAATATAACACAATACCTATGTTTTGTTGTTGAAGAAACAGAGAAAGGTCCACACACGTCTGTGTGAATTCTCTCCAAGATCACCGAAGCATGGTTCTCCTTCTCATGAAAGGTGTTCTTCACAAACTTTCCCATAGTACATCCCTTGCATTGATCTAACTACGAAAGATAACCCTTGGGAATTCCAGTAGAAATATGCTGCAAAATATTCAAGGCGGCATGGTGAAGATGGCCCAATCTCCTGTGCCATAATTCGCCCTCATCCCAGCTCACCACTTCTTCTGCTTTGCCCATCATTGCAGCGCAGCCATCTACCTTTAGCTTGTAGATATTCTTAATTCGAATCCCTATCCTCTTGGTTTGACCCATTTTTTTATGTCACATGAAATATTTTCCCTCACTGAAAACAATGTCATAACCTTTGTCCTCCAACATAGCAACTGAGACCAAGTTCTTCTTTAGACCTGGAACATGCATAAAATCTTTCAACATAAATGGTTTACCTGAATCCCTCTCAAAGGTAATGGTTCCAATACTAGTCACATTGTGTCTACCATCGTCGCCCATCTCTTTATACATTTGGAGATCTTTCTCCTCCAAGTCACTAAACAACTCCTTGTCTCCCGTCATATAGAAGGAAGCACCACTATCAAGATACCACACCGATCTCATTGCGCTTGAAACCAAGCATGCGATCAAGAAGAAGTAAATTTAAAATTGAGAGGCTAAGGCCTCACCCACTACAGCTCCAGCAGCCTTCTTGTTCTTATTTTTCTGTGGGAAGTTAGTGGCAAGATGCCCATGTTCGTGATAGTGAAAACACTTCACCTTAGACAAATCTGTTGGCAATATGATGCAGAGTGTTGTCCTTGATGGCAACCCACTTGATGAAGATGATGGCAACCTACTTGATGAAGTTGTTCTTGATGCTTGATGAGTTTATTAATGATGTAAATCTGATGTGAAGATTGTTGGCATGTGTTGTCTTTGATGATAATCTACTTGATGAGATGAGAATTGGCTATATGATGTGATGAAGTTGTCTTTGGATAGCAACCTGTTTGATGAAGTTGTTCTTGAAGGAAACTGACTTGATGAGTTGCAACCTATGTGTCAAATATGTGCAGATGATGTATCTACAAATCAGCTAAGGAGTACAGAAGAAAGAAACTTCAGAAAGGGCCAGAGCAATGATGAATAAGACATGTCACTATGCATATGCGGGTTTGTTTAGGCGGAGTAGTGTATGTACGCGGAAAAGTACGCGCTAAGTCGCGTATGCCTAATTGCGCTCTAAATGTGTAAAACCAAGGGTTACTACCATGTTATTGACCCATTGTATTGAGCGCTTGATTATCTATTTGGTCTCGTCCAGGAATACCATCGGAAGTGGTGTGGTTTTGACTCATGGTATTGATAAAGGCTAAATCTATATAAGGAGAAGAAAATCATTGTGAAAAGAGTGTGCATGAGTCTGGGTTTGAATGTATACTTCACTCTGAAGTATGTCTGAATGGAAAGGGTAACAGTTGATGATAGATCTGAATCTATGATGCACCTATGAAGAAAATGATCAAGATGGATCTCTAGATCTAAAATTTATTTGTATTTTCTAGATCTGTTTATGGAATGATTAGATCTGTGATCTGGCGAATATGTGCTGAAGTAAAGAATGAAGATCTGAGCTGTTTATCTGTTCTGGAGAGTTGCACTGCCCTAAAATGTCTGAAGATATATATGCATGTTTGTAACAGAGAAAGCGCGTATATACGCGGGTCGGCTTCAGCGAAAGCGCGTATGGAATGTGAGATAGCTCTGAAATGTGTGCAGATGTATACGCAGGTTTATTTCTGTTAAAGCGCATATATACGCAGGTTCTGTGAAGTGAAAGCACGTATGAAATCTAGGGTTTGCTGAAGTATGTGGAATGAAATTTCTGATCTGTTCTGCTATTCTACTGCTATCTGTCAATGATGTATTCATACAGATCTGAGTTGTTTGAATGTTGAATACGATGCTGATTATGATTGATTGAAGATCAAGTTGTTGGTTTTTTGGTTGATGATTCAATGACTGAATTGATTGAGTTGTAAGTTTCAGTTTGATGTATGATTGAGCTTAAATGTGTGGAGTGGTTCCAGTCTGAAAATATGATGAAAAGTGGCCTGCAAGTTGTGATCTATTGAAGCTATTGGATCCAGTATGAAAATTGATGAAACGTGGTCCATGGTGGTGCTGAGGGTTGTAGCCTTCAGTCAGGGGGTTGTAGCTCCCTTCCAGGTGAGGCTGGTAAACGAGAGCAGGGGGTTGTAGCTCCCTTCCAGGAGAGGCTGGTAAATGAGATTAGGGGGTTGTAGCTCCCTTCCAGGAGAGGTTGATAAACGAGAGAAGGTTGTAGCCTTCTGCAGGTGGGTGCCTGCGTGCTGGTATGAGTCTGCACCATTACATGGTTGTAACATGTTTTCTTTATATAATAAATATTGAAGACTGAGACGACGTCAGCGGTGGTTTTCTCCCGACTTGGGTTTCCACCTTAAATCTTGGTGTTCTTGTGTGATGCTTATGTGTGATGGTTTATTCTATTGTTGTTGCACATGTTTACTATTATCTAATCATGATAAGAATGAATTTTGCATAGATCTAAGTAAAGAATTAATGGCATAATAATATCTCTGTATATACGCGAGTTTTATGAATGATATCCGCATGTATACGCTAGTTGGCTTCAGCAAAGTAGCGTATGGGTTTTTAGAGAATGAAAAAGTAAAAGTTTGAGTAAGTCATAAATCTTTTGAGTTCCACACCCCCTCTCAGTATTTTTCCCAACAAAATCCAACTTCTTGCCTTTAGCCTAAGATTTTGGATGGGATTTCTTCCCCTTCCCTTTCCTTTCTTTGGCATCCAAAGCACAATTCTCTTCATCATAATTCTTCAATGAAGAGCCATCCCTGGAATTCTGCCTTATCTCCTCCTGCACAAGATCCGACCAAAGTCACTCCCAATCCAGCAGTTTCTCCCATCCATTGACAGAGTCTTCATAGTTGTACCAACTCTTCGGAAGCCCAAGGAGAGCCAAGCTCACAAATTCATCATCCACAACTGTAATTCCCACACTCCCTAGCTCATCCCTACATTGGACAAACTTCGTGAGATATTTTGGAATACTGTCGCACTTCTCCATTTTTATTTTTTTGAGCTTATCTCTCAGCGCCAACTTCCTATAGTCATTGCTGCTTTGGAAAAGATTTTTCAAAGCCCTACACATTGAAAATGGAGTGGATTTCCCATGAAGGCTTGACACAATATGGTCTTTCACACCTTCCAACAGAATTATTCTTGTCTTCGCTACCTTCTTTTGCCATGTGTCAAGTAATTCAACATCGCTAGAAGTAGGCTTAAATAGGAACATCGCTATCGATGAACTCCTTCAGTCCATTATCTTCAAGCACCACCTCCATCCTCTCCTTCTAGGCTATGTATTCCGAGCTACCCTCAAGGGCTTACTCCAACCGCAAACCATTGAAAGCGATTTCAATGTTTACTCAATTGTCACACCAAGAAATTTCTGCAGCAAATTCGAATTGTCCACCAGCACAAAACTCAGCACTGCTTCACTATTGCAATATTCAGTGATTAACACAGCTCCGATACCATGTATAAATTTATTAATATTGATAGTATTATTGAATTCCCCTAATCTTATAAATTAATCTTATGTTAAATACATAATCCTTCCACTTAATTCTTTGCAGAAATTAAATCACCAATTTCAAAACACATATGAAGCAAAATCAATTGCACATAAACATAGTTGTTTAACGGGAAAGCTTAAAGCTAAAAACCCCAACTATCATATATTATGTATATCAATGGAACATGTAATAATCTCATACTTAGTACATCAAGCTCTCAGTACAATCAACAATATTAAACACTTTCATGCAGAAATTTGCATATCTATGCACCAATTTCTTGCCTCCTGACAGCCTGCCTCCTTGTGCAATCCTTGTTGAAGAATACCCCTGAATGAATTTTAATTTCCTTTGCCTTGACAGCGTAATCATCATTGGCATCTCAAATGTGTATCAGATTCATTGAATGCATCACTATAGTCACAACATATAGTCCATCTCACCCTTTCACCTATATCTCCACTAGGTCTCCACTAGAACTGACATGAAAGTAGTTAACCGTTGTATTTGTTCAGTTGCAATTGAGTCTCTAGTTATGAATTAATTAAATAATTAATTCACTAAACTCTCACTAGTGTATCTTCAGTTAGAACTAGATACAACTAGCACAACTGAGTTTAACTCACTTAACTAAGTTAAACTGAATAACAACTCCCATAACTACTCTTCCAACTCTGTCACAACTTTTCCACTTCAGTTCTAACTGAGTCCTCCATGCATGAGTCACCAACCACCCTAGGAATTGTGTAATTCCTTCAGCCCACTGATTTTCCAAATTTGTTCACTGAAATAAAGTTCTCCAAGAGAATAAGTTGACATTTATTGTCGGAATAATATTAAGGGCTAATAATAATCGACGTGCATCTATTTTTAAATTGACGATCTATAAATAGACTTTGCCCAATATGTAATACCCCCAAATTGGGACTATCAGCAATACATGTCTGAAAAATGAATTTTTCAGAAATGTATGCTACAGAAATCAAAATCAGCCCTTGGATTCCTTAGATCTTACAATATAACATCTAAATCCAAGAGGAGATTAGAAACAAATCCTTCTAGGTGAGGTAAACAAATCTCCCACGCCTAGTATGGCTGAAAAATGCCCAAGAATGGAACTGCAGCAAAACCAAACAATACTTCTTAGAAAATAATGCAGTTCAACAGAGTAAGAGAAGGAGGCCAACATGGATGTTCAATAATCACTTATACATCAGTAAATTAGACCTATAATGTGGCCCATACAATGTACAAGAGAAAATGGAAGACTTTTATGAAGAAAATCCTCAAAAGGAGGTGTTGCAACAATGTATTAGACTGCAAAAAGACTTGACAGCATTATTTTAAAGAGTTGCAGTAGTTTTATATTACACTTCAGATCTAGAGAAGGTCTGTGTACAAAATATTATATCTATATTATATCTGTACACTAGAAGAGCTCCTCTACAAATTCCCCTTATGGTTTTGAGCAAAACATGAAATACAAAGAGTGATCTGAGATCTAAAGTTGCAGATCTGCAGTAATATTCAAGAATTTCTGAAGTAAATACAATAATAAGTAGGTCATATCATAACAGAACATGGATTAGATCTGTAATCCATGGATCACCACATTGAAGGGAAGAACCCCAACACTAGAGATCTCTCCTCCAAAAGTGTGTCAGAACACCCTGCAACTGTACACTTGCAAATAACGCAGTTCTGGAAGGGCAACCGCGTTGTAGGCTATAGTATTGGTTTGACCTGATGCCAAGATCTAAAAATGTAGCTTCAAATTTCTAATACTCTCTTTTCAAGGGGATAGAAGGCTTTCCCACTGAAAAGAGGCACTAAATTGGCCTAGATCTGATTAGATCTAGCCTCCACTTGCTGCAGCTTACAAGGAAAACCAAACCCTCAACAGGATCTACGTTGTAGTTGGAAGATGAGCTTGGCCAAATGACTGATAGTGGAAAATATCAGCAAGACTCCTCCAAGAGCTACTCAATGGAAGAGGTGGGATTCCTGATCAGGAACACCCTAGTGCTAAACAGCACTATTCTCAGCTAAACAACAAGACAATGATATATGTCTAAACATACAATATATTCAAAAATATGACATAATCAACAACCTTATCTTGTGTCCTCCTCTTCCTTTTATAATATTGAGATCTTGCAAAACCCTAAACCATCTCAATGATTTAGCTCCTTTCACATGTGTAGCCCCCATCTAAAACTGCCTTGTGCATCTAGGAGATTCACTGTATCTAGAAAACAATGTTCATTTGGTCCTGGTTGTAGAAATTATATGCACTAAGCATGAATATGTCCTTGATTCACCTGATCTCACACTATTTAAATTTATGCAAAATACTGAATCAATTCCACTTGTTAATCTTTTGCAGAAAAATTAATTGCACACACATGTGAAGCATAAACAAAAATAATCAATCGCACATAACACAGTTTTTAACCGGGAAAGCCTGAAGCTGAAAACCCCAACTATATATTATGTATCATGGAATCATATTACAATCCTCATACAAAGCTTATCAAGCTCTCAATATAGTACAATCGTCATACACTAATCAGGAACAATCTTGCAAATCCATGCACCGATCGTCGCCCTCCTGCTAGCCTGCCTCCACTGCGCAATCCTTGCTGAATAATAGCTCTGAATGAATTTGAATTACTCTTTCCTTGACTGTGCAATCCTCATTGAAAACTCCAATGTGTGTGTGATGCAATAAATGCATCACTATAGTCACAATAGATAGTCTATCTTACCCTTTCACCTATCTCTCCATTGGGTCTCCACTGAAACTGCCATGCATTGTAGTTAACTGATGTATTGTTCAGTTGATTAATGAGTTATTATTTTTGAATTAATTAACTAATTAATTCACTCCACTCTCACTAGTGTATCATTCAGTTAGACTAGATACAACTAGCTCCGTGGAATCCTAGCGGATTCGTGAAATACAACTCCATAACTACTTCTTCCATTGTGTCCTGCTCTTCCACTTGAGAGTTCTAACTAAGTCCTCATCGTACGACTCCTAGTAAACCCTCGCAATTGTGTAATTCCCTTAGTCCACTGATGTGCCACATCTGTGCACTGAAACAAAGTGCTCCAAGAGAATAATTTGTTGTTTAGTGTCTGATTATTATTAAGAGCTAATAATAATCGACATGCATCTATTTTTAGATCAGCAATCTATAAATAGGCTTCGCCCAATATTCTAAAAATATAATTTCATTTATTTTTCCAACTTGATCAACCATCCACAAATAGCATCCTGCAACTTGTGAAATATGATCATCATGTCTAAAAATATACTTGCGCCAAAAATAGCCTACGGGCCCACTTAGTGAAGGCAACTCTTTTCACTAAGCTCATCATCTTGTTGAATCTCAACACTCCCTCTCAACAAGATAAGGATTATCTTTCACCCTGAGCCTACCTCTATGGTATTCGAATTTGCTCCTGGTGAGCACCTTCATCAGAAAATCTGCATCCTCATCCTCTGTAGGAATGTACTGAAGCAATATTATCTTCCGCTGCACACAATCTCTGATATGATGATACCGGATATCAATATGTTTAGATCTATCATGAAACACAAGATTAATCGAGAGTTTAATGCAACTCTGATTATCACAATGTATCACTGTGGGATCTAAATGTGAACCAAACAAACCAACCAGAATCTTCCCCATCCAGATAGCCTCACATGCAGCTTGACTTGCTGCCATGTATTCTGCTTCTGCTGAACTAAGTGCCATATATATTTGTTTCCTACTGTACCAAGAAATTGTCGTAGATCTGATACTAAAAATCCCTCCTGATGTTCTCTTTCTGTTTGTTGGGCTTCCTGCCCAATCTGAATTCGTGAAGCCATGCAACTTCACCTCATCCTTCTGTCTGTACCATAAACCATACTCAGATGTGCCCCTGAGATATCTCAGGACATGCTTTCCTACCTTCCAAAAGAGCTTGGTAGGCTTAACCATCACTTGTGAAAGTTAGTTCACTGCATAGCATATGTCCGGTCTTGTATTGACTAAATACATGAGTGAACCCACCAACTGTCAATAAACAGTGGCATCCACTACCTCTGCCGATGTAGCATCCTCTTTCTTCCAATTTCCTGGAAGAGGAGTGTCGATAGGCTTGCAGCCTTGCATGTTAAACTTCTCCAGTATCTCTCGGGCATACTTGCCTTGAGACACAAACAGTTCACCTTCCCGCTGCCATATTTCCAATCCAAGAAAATAATGAAGGAGGCCCAAGTCCTTCATTTCAAACTCCTTTGCAAGATCTACCTTGCATGAGTGTATCAACTACTCATCACCTGTTAGTATTAAATCATCAACATAAAGTAAAACGATTAAAAGCTTACCCTCCACCACAATCTGGTACAAGTTTGCATCCGCCTCACTCTTGGTGAAGCCAAGTCCAGTGAAATAGCTGTCGATCTGAGTGTACCAAGCACGGGGTGCTTGTTTCGGCCCATACAGCGCTCTTTTGAGCCTGCATGTTAGCCACCTATAAAAATTTGTCATACCAAATGCTGGCTAAATATTTTTTATCCTTCAAGAAACAATTTATGTCCAAATTGTGAGTTCTTGAAGTCTTATGATGATAATTATCCTTGGAGTTAATCTTCACTGCTGTTTCACTTTTAGCCCTAAAGAACCTATTGATTACCAAGAGAAAGACTGCTTTTCACCCACTTTTTCCCTTTCATTTTAACCCTCAAAATAACTTCATTTAGCCCCTAAATCATTCCAAAGACCCTTTAAAACCTTATGTTCTCCTTTCATTTGGTTTAAAAACTCTTATTTAGCCTATCGGAACCCTCAATTTGGCTTAAAAACCTTGTTTTTAAGCCTAAAAATCACCTATTTACACTTTATAGGTCTTAAGCCTTCGAGGGCTTATTTCCTTTAGCTCCTCTGCCTCATGTGGCCGAAGCCCCGCAATCGGGTGGTTAAAGCATAAAAAACCTCTTCTGAACCCTTATTCCCTTTGATTTTCATCACCCCGATGTTATGATTTTAAAACACATTTGGACCGTTGATCTCTGCGAGTCAACGGCCCTTGGGCACTCACCCTTCATTTGTTTCACCTGCTTTCTCGTTTCCCTTTTAATTTCTCCTCCCCATCTTGAAATCTTGACCGTTCGTTGCAAATATCCAACGGTCGAGATTCAACCAGATAGACCCGACTCCTTTGGGACCTACCTCCTGCTTCATAAAATACCTACCCACTCACGTGCTACCACGTGTATTCCACCATCACCCCTTCCATGCAACTTTCCCGTCGCATGCGATCTGCACCGTCGGATCTGGAGCCTCCAATCCGACGGCGGACGATGCGTTTCGCATTTTTTTTGTGCCCGCGAGTTAATACCAAAAAATTATGCAAAATGGGCAGTATTAGGCGGGAAACGTGTCTGCAAGTGTATGGAATCACGTTATTTTTGTGAATAACACCCACCCCCCTCAGTGCCACGCGAAAACCATTTATGGTTTTCCACTATACCGCCGCGCTCGCCCACTTTGCTTTTTCATCTTTTAATCCTGATCGTCGATCTTTGAGATCGGATGATCCTTATTTAATTTCGCCCCCGTGCATTTGTCATCCATATAATCTCCCCAATGACCCCACCGACTAATCTCAACCGTTGGATATTCTAATCCGACGTCTCCGATTCTCCCTCACGCCCAAAATCTTCAAAGCAGTTTAAACCTATTTTTCGCAAGATTTATATAATTTTCGTTTTTTGTGCAGGTTATATGGGGTTTTCCCACTGTTTTAAAAATAACACAAAGGCCAGGAATGACAATTCCTAACCTCCGGTACAAGAAGGGATCCAAGAAGTTCTTCATTAAAACAAACACCTCCACCTGTGTAAACCTTCTGCGCGCCTGCAAAACAACAAAAAAACAGTGAACATCAATTAAATAAGGGTATCATAGTGAAGAATTAAAGATTTTAAACAGATTTTAAAAGGATTGAGGCAGAAAACTCGGGAATCAAAGGCCTAATCCACAGATAAAGACAATGTTAAAGAACAAAGACCCAAAGATAAATATCAAGGCCTAATTAAGCCTAAACACCGACTAAAAGAAAATTAAATATGTTTTAAGGAAAAATAAAGATATATATCAGTCCAAAAGGCCTCCACTGCCACATCAGAGGCCAATTATCCTCTTCAGCTACCAAAGAGACACCTGCAACTTCCATAAATCAACAGAAGGCATAGTTATTTCCCAGTCAGTGATATTTTGTTTAAAAGACAGCTAGAGTTATTTCCAAACTACTTGAAGAGTTTTTAAAGTCAACAAAATCTGCCAAGTAGCTTAATACTTAATGAAAATTAATTAATACAGAGGAAATATCAAAAATATTCTCTGATTGAGTTTCTAAAAGGCAGAGAAGCATTAACTTGTATTAATTGAACCTAGAGATCATTTCTTTCATCCCACCTCCTCATCTTCTTATAAAATCTCCTTGAGGAGCACATTGTAAAGGGTTGGTTGTTGGACTTTGATGTAATACTTGCTACTCGAAACTTTCTGCGTGTAAATAGTTCTCAGAGGCTGTTGAAGCTCTGTTTGTATTCAAAGAAGTTAGGATGAGAAGAGAAGTTGTTGTTGTACTGAAAAATTTGACTTGAAGTATGTAACTGGATTGACATCAATACACAAGCTTATTCATGGGATCCTGGTCTATACCATTGGTGATGTGCCTCTCATTGTACTTGTTTTCCTTCTTATGTTTTCCATAAAATTGTTCATTTTTCTCTGATAAAGAACAGCAAATATAGAGCTAGGATTTACTCTCAAAAGTACCCTACTCTCACTGATAAGATTTATCTTTATGTTTTCCTCCTTTGTGTATTTAAGAATGACTTAAATTAAGTGTAAACATTATCAAGGAATGTTGGTTACTCCATGTCTTGAAGTGCTAAACTTGAAAGGAATTTCTTGAATGATATTTTCATTACATGCTAAGTAGAGTTAAACTAGAAAAGTTTATGGTTTGCCCTATCTTCTATTTCTTTCTCCAAAGGTTGTTTGAAAGTTTCCCTAAGAGTGTGCTAAAAGCAAGCCTAGATTTTAATGATATCTTGCTTGATCTTAAGCTACACTTTGTCTTCTTATATGTTTTCATCCTTTTTGAAAGTAGTCATGTGGATTATTGGATTGTTTGTCTAATAAGTTAGCTTTAATACAAGCTTATCCAAAGAATTCTATGGTTAGCACTGTCCTTTGGCTGGTTTCAAACAGTTACTTAAAAGGGGATTTTATTGTTTGGAAAGTTGATAAATCCTTGTTGAAATTATTGGCTTTTTCCACCTTCACAACACTTTTAATGTTTCATTCTGTCATTTAATCCAAAAGATCCTTTGTTATAGATGACTTGCCCCATGGACCACTCTTGAAATTGTTGCACAATTAAAACCTTTTATGACTCCATAGCCCAATGGATTAAGTGTTGTTTCATACCCATCCTATCAGCTGAAACTTGTTTTGATTATTCACATATTTACCTCCTCTGAAACCCTTTCATTTTCAAGACTTTCCACTCAATTAAAGATCATACCCAACCAAACAAATAAAAAACCCTTGTTCTTTATAACTAGCCTAATATCATACTTAAAGCCTTAAAAGATAAATCAATCTTTGCACTTATAGAGAGATCCATCTCTGGATTCAGGAGGGCTAGATCCTAGAATCCCAAAGTGGTTCATATGTAGGCTCTGCAGTGTTTGTATTTTCCAATCTTGCAAACTATAGAGACCTAACATTCTGGCGACTCCATTGGGGAATTATGAGTAAAATCCTTAAAACACAACACTCAGCATTCCATGCAGTATAAGTAGCTTTCTTCAAGCACTACCAAGCATGTTGGTAATCATGATAGGACTTATTTGAATCAGTGACAAACTAAGTAACCCTTAGGATTCTCATATAGCCTGATCAAACCTTGAAGGAATCAGCTATCTAAGCCATAAGAGTAAACTCTCTTTGTCTCATCACCGTAGCTAAGTGTTGAAACAGATTTAGGACACTCTCATAACCCATAAGACTGAAAAAAAACTCAAAAAACCCAAAAATATTTCAAATTGGTATTCAAATAAATAAATGGTGGTGGATCATAAAACATTTTATCTCCAAAGGAGCTAAAAATTTCCACTTTGTGACTCCACTGGCCTCCAATAGGCCTATTACCCCTTCAGTCTTTGTAGACTCCATTTGGGAATGCATTGAGCAATCCCAATCATATTGTTGGTGGACAGCAAAATTTAAATCATCCACCTGGCGACTCCACAACTCTCAGAAGACCAAATGACTCCACTGGTAGAATACTCTGAACTGGTTGAATAGACACAGTAACCTCTTTCCTGATTTACAAACATGATTCCAAGGATACAACGAAGATATCCCCCAATGAGTAGAGATCATATCCCTGGGTTTCCACATAAGATGCCCCAGGTGAATTGGGATGACAACCTGCCTGTTTTTCAAGGTGAAAAGTTTGATGACCCTCTATTACATCTCATCAAATTTCATATACATGTATGAAGGTTGAAAGTTGAATGGCATGAAGATTGCCTAATGAAAATTTTCATGTTAACATTAGAAGGAAAAGCTAGGGATTGGTATGAATGGTTGAAATCTGGTAGTTTCTTTTCTTTAAATTAAGGACCTTGAATATGTGTTTTATGAGAACTATAAAGGAAACACTACATCATTATCATGGGGTGGAATACATTATGATCCATCACAAAACAGCACCCAATACATTATAGACGATGATGAGGATTTGGAAGAAATACATCCTGAAGATATTTTAATAGCCATTCATGAGTTTAATATCCTATTGAAAAATTATAAGAATATAGATGAATCAGTTGAGGAAGAAATCGTCCAAGAAATAAAGGACATTCCTCAAGATATCCCTAAAAACCCAAATAATTATTCATCATCCCTTATAGCTGAGGCTCAAGAAGAAATCCAGCCTCAAAATCAGTCTTCACAAGAGACAGAGAACTGTTGTACTCCTGTTCAAAGGAACATAGAAACATCTTCCCCTTTGACAAAAAAAGAGATAGATCAAACTATTAATAAACAGCCAGTCTCTGAAACTTTTTTCAAAACAAATACTCTTTCCCATTCACATAGAGAACTTTGTTGTACAGATTTAGAAAGTTCTTTTGTAGATCAGAATAAAGAAGGACCTACTCATAACCCATTATGTTTGATTGGTAGTATTACTTATATTTATTATTTTCCTAACTTTGATCTATCTAGTGATGATTCTCCCCGAACAGAAGTTAATCTTGCAGGACCATCATTAGCAAATTTATGGGATGAAGATCAATTCCTTCAAAGAAGTAATAAGACATTGCATAATATTTATGATACTGATGAAGAAAGTTATGAAAGCTTTGAAGTAAGTAAAGATTCATTGGGTATTTTCTCTACTTCATCTCAGACCATCACAAATAGTTTCCATGTGATTGGGAATCAGTAGCCTTTCAGCTCAAAGGTTGAGGAGGAAAGCTATGAAGAAATTTTTGAGCAAATTGAAACCAAGGAGCCTTCTCTTGAAAAAGAGGAATCAATTGAACATACCCCTGCTCAAGAATATAATAACCTCCTCACATAGTTCAGCCCATTAAATCAAAATATCTTTGGATTTCAAGAGGACAATAATGCTAAATATGATGAGTCCTCTAGTTCAGATAATAATGAATATGAGGAAGTTTTTCTTTCTCAAGAGAATCTTTGCCTTGATCTAGTGGAGAAATAAGATATGATCCTGGTTGAAACACATCTTCCAGATACTCCTAACCAGGCATTATTTCAAAATCCCTATGTTGATTTCCTAAAGACATCTGAAGAAGGGATAAAGGTTACAAACAACAGTATATCACCAAGTACAACAAAATATTTTAGAACTACTACTGAGAAACAAAGCAAATGGGAATGCCCCTGTCTATCCTACATGCTCAAAGAGATGAGCAAAGACTAGTCATGGAATCATCTGATTGACTAGATGTATTGGAAAAGAGAGTTTGTAAGTTAAAAATGTAAATATTCCAAGTTAGAGTAGGTTAGATAGGAATGTCAATAAATCTCGTCTTTGAGCATTTAGTTAGTTTTTGATTTCTGCTTTCAAAGTTAGAAAAAGAAAAATACAAAAACAATATTAAAATATAAAAGAGGGCAGATAAAAACAAGAAAGATATAGCCCCATACCAAAAAATAGAGACAAAATCTGAAAGTGTGCAAGCTCAAATGCCACTCCTAAAACACACTTCTAGTTAGTCATACAGCCTAATCATGACTAATTAGTTGTTCAATTTACTGTTGATAGGTTAGTGAATTAGATCAGCCAAACAGCATAATATTGGCTTATCAGTAAGGTATATTAGGATAGAAAAACAAAGGTTCAAACAAGCTCAAATCTAAACTTATGAATCCCAAAAGAAGAGTGGCTCTAATTGGATTAAATCTCGAGCCAAAAATAGAAATCAAACTGGTTCCAATATGCTCAAAACTTGAACCAGATGAGAAATAAAAACAGCTCAGACAAGCCTAAAAACAGAGTTGAAGAAATAATGAAGGATGCTTTAGTTTTCAAATCTTAAGCCTTCACAATTTTGTTTTAAATTTCTACAAATTTTAGTCTATGTGCAGCTTGTTTTTATGCCATAGATCTGCAGCAAGTCAGACTGCTTAATCCTGACTTGGTTGCTTTTAAATTTCATGTTTTATAATTTAGAGAATAAAGATCTATCAAACAGTCTAATCCTGACATATAATAGTTTGGTAGTGAATTTATGAGTTCAAATATTTAATCTGAACTCGTGGAGAAATAAGAGTAGGAATAGACTAGTTTCCTGTTTTCAAAAGAATAAAATGTTGATGAAGAGGTTTGCAAGTCCAAATTCACCTTCTGAAGAAAAATTGTTAGGAAGTAGGTTGTGTAGGTAGCTGTTTGGGGAAAAAAAATTCTACCGATATCAAATGTTCTAATCATCTTTCAAGCAACTGATCAGAGAACAGGAAAACGTTGTTAAAAATGCAAGATATTGATCCTCATTCCAGAGATGAATTTTTGTGATTCTTGACACCTCCAAGGAGCTTCCATCCCAAGTTGGAGCCACTGTTAGCCACCTATAAAAATTTGTCATACCAAATGGTGGCTAAATCTTTTTTAGCCTTCAAGAAACAATTTATGTCCAAATTGTGAGTTTTTGAAGTCTTATGATGATAATTATCCTTGGAGTTAATCTTCACTGTTGTTTCACTTTTAGCCCTAAAGAACCTGCTGATTACCAAGAGAAATACTGCTTAAAAATTCATTTTCCATCATCTCAATTATCCATTTTCACCCATTTTTTCCCTTTCATTTTAACCCTAAAAATACCTTCATTTATCCCCTAAATCATTCCAAAGACCCTTTAAAACCTTATGTTCTCCTTTCATTTGGTTTAAAAACTCTTATTTAGCCTATCAGAACCCTTAGTTTGGCTTTAAAACCCTATTTTTAAGCCTAAAAATCACCTTTTTACACTTTATAGGTCTTAATCCTTCGAGGGCTTATTTCCTTTAGCTCCTCTACCTCATGTGGCCAAAGCCCCGCAATCGGGCGCTTAAAGCCTAAAAAACCTCTTCCGAACCCTTATTCCCTTTGATTTTCATCACCCCGACATTATGATTTTAAAACAGATATGGACCGTTGATCTCTGCAGATCAACGGCCCTTGGGCACTCACCCTTCTTCTGTTTCACCTGCTTTCTCGTTTCCCTTTTAATTTCTCCGCCGCATCTTGAAATCTTGACCATTCATTGCGAAGATCCAATGATCGGGATTCAACCAGATAGACCCGAATCCTTTGGGACCTATCCCCTGCCTCATAAAATACCTACCCACTCACGCGCTACCACGTGTATTCCACTATCGCCCCTTCTGTGCAACTTTCCCATCGCGTGCGATTCGTACCGTCAGATCTGGAGCCTCCGATCTGACGACAGACGATGCGTTTCGCATTTTTTTTTCACCTGCGAGTTATTACCAAACAATTACGTGAAATGGGCGGTATTAGGAGGGAAAGGTGTCATCAGGTGTATGGAATCGCTTTATTTTTTTGAAGACCGCCCACCCCCCTCATCACCGCGCAAAAACCATTAATGGTTTTCCGCTATACCGCCGCACTCGCCCACTTTGCTTTTTCATCTTTTAATCCTGGTTGTCGATCTTTGAGATCAGATGGTCCTGACTTGATTTCACCCCTATGCATTTTTCATCCATCTAATCTCCCCAATGACCCCACCGATTAATCTCAACCGTTGGATATTCTAGTCCGATGGCTCCGACTTTCCCTCGCGCCCAAAACCTCCAAAGCAGTTTAAACCTATTTTTCGTAGGATTTATATAATTTTCGTTTGTTTGTGCAGGTTATATGGGGTTTTCCCATTGTTTTAAAAATAACACGAAGGCCAGGAATGAAAATTCCTAACCTCCGGTACAGGAAGGGATTCAAGGAGTTCTTCATTAAAACGAACACCTCCACCTGTGTAAACCTTCTGCATGCCTACAAAACAACAAAAAAATAGTGAACATCAATTAAATAAGGGTATCAGAGTGAAGAATTAAATATTTTAAACAGATTTTCAAAGGATTGAGGCAGAAAACTCAAGAATCAAAGGCCTAATCCACAGATAAAGACAATGTTAAAGAACAAAGACCCAAAGATAAATATCAAGGCCTAATTAAGCCTAAACACCGACCAAAAGAAAATTAAAGATGTTTTAAGGAAAAACAAAGAAATATATCAATCCAAAAGGCCTCCACTGCCACATTAGAGGCCAATTATCCTCTTCATCTACCAAAGAGCCACCTGCAACTTCCATAAATCAACAGAAGGCATAGTTATTGCCCAGTTAGTGATATTTTGTTTAAAAGACAGCCAGAGTTATTGCCAGACTACTTGAAGAGTTTTTAAAGTCAACAAAATCTGCCAAGTAGCTTAATACTTAATGAAAATCAATTAATACAGAGGAAATATCAAAAATATTCTCTGATTGAGTTTCTCAAAGGCAGAGAAGCATTAACTTATATTAATTGAACCTAGAGATCATTTCTTTCATCCCACCTCCTCATCTTCTTATAAAATCTCCTTGAGGAGCACATTGTAAAGGGTTGATTGTTGGACTTTGATGTAATACTTGCTACTCAAAACTTTCTGCATGTAAATAGTTCTCAGAGACTGTTGAAGCTCTGTTTGTATTCAAAGAAGTTAGGCTGAGAAGAGAAGTTGTTGTTGTACTAAAACATTGGACTTGAAGTATGTAACTGGATTGACATCAATACACAAGTTGATTCATGGGATCCTGGTCTATACCACTGGTGATGTGCCTCTCATTGTACTTGTTTTCCTTCTTATTTTTTCCATAAAATTGTTCATTTTTCTCTGATAAGGAACAGAAAATATAGAGCTAGGATTTACCCTCAAAAGTACCCTACTCTCACTGATAAGCTTTATCTTTATGTTTTCCTCCTTTGTGTATTTAATAATGACTTAAATTGAGTGTAAAAATTATCAAGGAATGTTGGTTAGTCCATGTCTTGAAGTGCTAAACTTGAAAGGAAGTTCTTGAATGATATTTTCATTACATGTAAGTAGAGTTAAACTGGAAAAGTTTATGGTTTGCCCTTTCTTCTAGTTCTTTCTCCAAAGGTTGTTTGAAAGTTTCCCTAAGAGTGTGCTAAAAGCAGGCCTAGATTTTAATGATATCTTGCTTGATCTTAAGCTACACTTTGTTTTCTTATATGTTTTCATCCTTTTTGAAATTAGTCATGTGGATTACTGGATTGTTTGTCTAATAAGTTAGCTTTAATACAAGCTTTTCCAAAGAAGTCTATGGTTAGCCTTGTCCTTTGGCTGGTTTCAAACAGTTACTTAAAAAGGGCTTTTCTTGTTTGGAAAGTTGATAAATCCTTGTTGAAATTATTGGCTTTTTCCACCTTCACAACACTTTTAATGTTCCATTCCGTCATTTAATCCAAAATATCCTTTGTTATAGATGACTTGCCCCATGGACCACTCTTGAAATTGTTCCACAATTAAAACCTTTTATGACTCCATAGCCCAATGGATTAAGTGTTGTTTCATACCCATCCTATCAGTTGAAACTTGTTTTGATTATTCACATATTTACCTCCTCTGAAACCCTTTCATTTTCAGGACTTTCCACTCAATTAAAGATCATGCCCAACAAAACAAACAAAAAACCCTTGTTCTTCATAACTAGCCTAATCTCATACTTAAAGCCTTAAAAGATAAATCAATATTTGCACTTATAGAGAGATCCGTCTCTGGATTCAGGAGGGCTAGATCCTAGAATCTCAAAGTGGTTCATATGTAGGCTCTACATCGTTTGTATTTTCCAATCTTGCAAACTACAGAGACCTAACACTGCACACATGCGACTCGCTACTGAATATCTCAAATCCTTCAGGCTGCTCAATGTACACCTCTTCCTCAATGATCCCATTAAGTAATGCAGTCTTCACATCCATTTGATGAATGTGCCAACCCATCTGCGCTGAGAGAGCAAGGATGGTCCGTATGGAATAATACCGTGCGACAGGTGCAAAGGTTTCTTCATAGTCAATCCCCTCGATCTGTGAGAAGCCCCGAGCAACAAATATTTCCTTATACTTCTCAAAGCTCCCATCAGCAGCTTGCTTTACCTTATAGATCCATATTGATCCTACAACTGATTTTCCCACCGGCCTTGGAACAATCTCCCAAGCATTGTTTCTGACAATGGAGTCATACTCCTCCACCATGGCATCTACCCATGTGGGCTCTTGCACTGCTTCTTCAAAATAATATGCCTCTGTCATGATACACTTGCTCATAAGAGCCATGTATCCAGTAAATCGGTCAGGTGATTGTCTCTATTTGCGATGTGATGTAGGGACTCCTACATTCTATGCTGCATCAAACTTCAGTCTCTCAGCTTCTATGGTACGCTTTCTGCCTTGTCTGATGTTTGGTTTTGCATGAGTGGACTCCTCCACTCCATGAATCTCCTCCTGTGGCTGATCCACATCTAGAGGCTCATCTTTGGGAACAAGAATTTCCTCCTCTGCATGCAAGTGTAGCTCCCTCTCAAGCGACAACTTCATGGCTTTCACCTCATTGAATTTTATATCCCATCGCACAATAGTCATCCGACTGTCTAGAAAATACACATGATAATTATGGGGTGTTTCTATGTACCCCAAAAATATCCCAACTTCTGCAGTCAGCTCCAGCTTCTTCCTGGCGTATTTTGTCACATGAATGTTAACAGGTGAGCCAAAAATCTTCAAATGAGAAATATCAGGCTTCTTACCAGTAAAATCTTCTTCGAGTGTACTCATGCCAAGTACTCTATGAGGACAACGGTTTTGCACATAAACCGCAGTGTTGCATGCTTCCGCCCACAAGTGCATCGATAGGCCCTGGTCATGCAGCATCGCTCGTGCAGCACTCACGATCGTTCTATTATTCCTCTCCATGACCCCATTCTGTTGTGGGTTATGAGGCACTATGAGTTCTCTTCGAATTCCTTCTTTTCTACATAAGTCTTTGAATTCGCCCGAGATGTATTCACCACCATTATCTCTCCGTAGAGCTTTCACTTGCTTCCCCGACTCCTTCTCCACCAATGCCTTGAACTCACAAAACTTTGAGAACATTTCACTCTTCTTCTACATGAAGAATATCCAGCATCTACGAGAATAGTAATCAACAAATATAACATAATACCTATGTTTTGTTGTTGAAGCAACTAAGAAAGGTCCACACACTTTTGTGTGAATTCTCTCCAAGATCACCGAAGCACGGTTCTCCTTCTCATGAAAGGTGGTCTTTAAAAACTTACCCATAGTACATTCCTTGCACTAATCTGACTATGCAAGAGTACCCTTGGGAAGTCCAGTAGAAATTTGCTACAAAATATTCAAAGCTCCATGGTGAAGATGGCCCAATCTCTTGTGCCAAAATTCGCCCTCATCCTGGCTCACCACTTCTTCTACTTTGCCGACCATTACAGCCCAACCATCTACCTCCAAGTTGTAGAGATTCTTAATTCAAACCCCTATCTTCTTGGTTTGACCCATTTTTTTATGTCGAAGGAAGGATTTTCCCTCACTGAAAACAACATCATAACCTTTGTCTTCCAGCATTGCGACTAAGACCAAGTTCTTCTTCAGACCTGGAACATGCATAACATTCTTCAACAAGAATGGATTACCAGATTCCCTCTCAAAATTAATGCTCCCAATGCCAGTCGCACTGTACCTACCATCGTCACCCATCTCTATATGCATCTGGAGGTCCTTCTCCTCCAAGTCACTAAACAACTCTTTTTCTCCTGTCATATGGAAATACGCACCACTATCAAGATACCACACTGATCCCATGCAGCTTGAAACCAAGCATTCGATCAAGGAGAAATCAAGCTCAAATTCTGAGACTAAGGCCTCTCCAGCTGCAGATCCAGCAGCCTTCTTTTTCTTCTTCTTCTGTGGATAGTTAGTGGAGAAATGTCCATGTTTGTGACAGTGAAAACACTTCACTTTGGACAAATCCTGCTTCTTGCCTTTAGCATCAGATTTTGAAGGATTTTTCTTCCCCTTCCCTTTCCTTTCTTTGGAAGCCAAAGCATAATTCTCTTCATCTTCATTCTTTAATGAAGATCCATCCCTGGTACCCCGCCTTATCTCCTCCTCCACAAGATCCGACCAAAGTCGATCCCATCCCGGCAGTTTCTCCCGTCCATTGACAGAGTCTCCGTAGCTATGCCAACTCTTTGGAAGCCCAAGGAGAGTGAAGCTCACCAATTCTTCATCATTAACAGTAACCCCCACACTTCCCAGTTCATCCTTGCAGTGGACAAACTTCGTGAGGTATTTTGGAATACTGTTGCCTTTCTCCATTTTTATTTTTCTGAGCTTGTCTTTAAGTGCCAACTTCCTCTGGTCACTTCTGCTTTGGAAAAAATATGTCAAAGCCTTCAAAATTAAGAATGGAGTGGATTTCCCATGAAGGTTGGACACAATATGGTCCTTCACACCTTCCAACAAAATCCTTCTCATCTTTGCTGTCTTCTTTTTCCATGCATCAAGTAATGCAGCATCGCTAGATCCTGGCTTAGGAACATCGCTATTGATGAACTCCTTCAGTCCATTATCCTCTAGCACTACCTCCATCATGTCCTTCCAAGCTATGTAATTTAAGCTCCCATCAAGGGCATACTCCAATCTCAACCTGTTGAAAGACATTTCAATGTATACTTGATTTCTGCACCAAGAATCTTCTGTAGCAAATTCGAATTGTCCACCAGCACAAACTCACTTCACAATTGCAATATTCAATCAACAATGCTCCGATACCATGTAGAAATTATATGCACTAAGCATGCATATTTCCTTGATTCACCTAATCTCACACTATTTAAATTTATGCAAAATACTGAATCAATTCCACTTGTTACTCTTTTGCGGAAAAATTAATTGCCAACACATGTGAAGCATAAACAAAAATAATCAATCGCACATAACACAGTTTTTAACCGAGAAATCCTAAAGCTGAAAACCCCAACTATATATTATGTAACATGGAGATCATATGACAATCTCATACAAGCATACAAAGCTTATCACAAGCTCTCAGTACAGTACAATCGTCATACACTAATCAGGACCAATCTTGCAAATCCATGCATCGATCTTTGCCACCTGCTAGCCTGCCTCCACTGTGCAATCCCTGCTGAAGAATAGCTCTAAATGAATTCGAATTACTCTTGGATTGACTGCGCAATCCTCATTGGAAAATCCAATGTGTGTGTGATGCAATCAATGCATCACTATAGTCACAACAGATAGTCTATCTTTCCCTTTCACCTATCTCTCCACTAGTCTCCATTGAAACTTCCATGCACTGTAGTTAACTGTTGTATTGTTCAGTCGATTAATGAGTTATTATTTGTGAATTAATTAACTATTTAATTCACTCCACTCTCACTAGTGTATCATTCAGTTAGACTAGATACAACTAGCTCAACTGAGTCTAACTGAGTTAAACTGAATACAACTCCATAACTACTTCTTCCAACTGTGTCATAACTTTTCCACTTGAGTTCTTACTGAGTCCTCCATGCATTGGCTCCAGTAAACCCTTGGGAATTGTGTAATTCCCTCAGTCCACTGATTTGCCACATCTTTGCACTGAAACAAAGTGCTCCAAGAGAATAAGTTGATGTTTAGTCTCTGATTATTATTAAGAGCTAATAATAATCGACATGCATCTATTTTTAGATCAGTGATCTATAAATACACTTCGCCCAATATTCTAAAAATAAAATTTCATCTCTTTTTCCAACTTGATCAACCATCCACAAAAAGCATCCTGCAACTTCTGAAATATGATCATCATGTCTAAAAATAGACTTGCGCCAAAAATAGCCTGCGGGCCTACTTAGTGAAGGCGACTCTTTTCACTAAGCTCATCATCTTGTTGAATCTCAACACTGGTTGACATGGTCAAATGAACCAGTATATTTCACACCTAAGTGTGCTTATGTGAGTAGCCCAAATTTAGCTTTGTTCACATGTGGAATTGATTTATTTTGTTTTTTAGGAGTTTTATTGATCCTCCTTTACCATTTTATTCATGAAACATAAAAATGAAACAAAATTGTATATTCCCATCATCTTGGGCTAATTGGGAATATTACAGTCCTCCCTCCAAAATGTTTCTTGTCCTCAAGCAACTGATAGGGTGAGTGCTGCAACACTTCTCTTCCTCCATTGGTGACACCATCATGGGTTAAGCTTCCTGCATAAGCTAAGTGTTCACCAATCCAACCCTCCATGAATTTTTCCTCCAAGGTCATTATGATATGTACATAGTCCGTCCCACAAGGAGTCAATAACTCAAATGAAACAAACATGGCTAAACCAATTCCCTTTGTAATATTACCAAATTTCCACATCATATTTGGAATACTAGAGTCCTTGATTTTCATAATGAATTAAGTAAATAAAAGGGTGGAGGGACCCACAATCCTCGATATAAATAAATATCCACTTTTTGTGTGTGAATGTGGATTAATTAAGCCTAGACATACATAATGAGGTAGTTGAGAAACTACTAATGTGAATGAAATTGGAGAACCTATCTCATTAATGAGATATATCATGGAGGTTGACACAGTCAAATAAGATCTTGAAGAGATCAAACATAAGGTTGATTCTGTCAACTAAGATCTTGAAGATGTCAAACAAAAGATCATGGGACATTCATGATAAAGTGATGGAGGATATTGTGCAAACAAATCACACTTTATGGAGATGGCGTACATTGCACCTAGACATGATGGTTGATTTGGTCAAACAGCGCAGTCAAACTTGGAGGATCTTGTCCACATGCACTGCGCAGTCTAGATGAGGGCCAATGCTTGGGAAGGCTCAAACATTATATAAAGAAGATGAAGACAAGGATGGAGTGTTGGGTTTAGGAATTACATTTAAGAAAACTCCTCAACACTTAATTTGTCAACCTGGGGGATCCGCAAACTTAGAGATGAAGCACAGGAAATGGCAGAAATGGTATGTATCTTCCTAATATAAATCCATACTTTATTTAAAGGAAAGATTGCAGAATCAAATTAAAAAAGAGAAAAAGGAAACTTGAACCATCAAAAATAATATAAGATTGGAACAAGAAAGAATGCATTTGCAAGAGGTAATTTAAAGATAAAAGGAAATCACTCCAGCTAATTATTCTTTAACTACTAAGTGTGTGTTTTTCCTTAGCAGAGACACTAGCAGTCTCATCAGATGGGCCCTTAAACCTGCTCCTTTAGGGATTTCCTTCTTGCGCTAATTTGTCCTGCACTATCGCAGTCTGCTTGCACTAGTGCATGATCAGAGATTTATGCAGAAGGTATAAATGGTGTCTTTACTAAAGGATTTTTTACTTCATGCGAGAGCTTGAACTTTTCCAGTTCAAAGCACTCAGATCCTGTGACAAGAAACTAGTTCTTGCACCGGATCATAGCTTCCTACACTTAGCATTTAATTCTTAAAATGAGTGCTTAATTATTGCAAGTGCTATTATATTGTTAAATCAAATTGCACACATACAAAGTGAATGTTTCTTATCTTAACAGAGTGCAGGAAGAAAGAAACAATCAATATACATTTATCATGTCATAAGAATTTAATGAAAGAAAGAATATTGTGGGAAGTAGACTAAGAAAGTTTGTTGCATCACACCAACGTGCACTGGTGGAGGTTCATTCCTCCTGCTTGGACCAGGCGGGGAAAACCAATCAAACATAATTGCAGAAAAAGATATATCACACCAACGTGCACTAGTGCAGGGTTATTTCTCCTGCTTGGACCAGGCGGGGAAAACCAATCAAACAGAATTGCAGAAAAAGAGATATCACACCAACATGCACTGGTGCAGGGTTATTTCTCCTGCTTGGAACAAGCGGAGAAAAACCAATCTGAAATCAAGTGCAATAAAAGAAATTGCAGGAAAAGTAAATTTATCTACTTCACCCAACGGATCCACTTTTACTCAGACAGGAATGCATGTGCTTAAAATTAAATCACACTTGACAATGTAAACACAAATTACAGGAAAACAGGAAATGGGGTAAACGTGCTGGGTTGGCTGGGCCCTAGCCAACTAGCACATTTCCCTTTTAAACAAAAAAATTGCTCAGTACCTTAATCAGTTCATCAGCTCAAATACAGAAATGCAATTTATGAAACATGAGGTGGAGCTCCCTTTTATTAGTTCACTGAGGCAAGTACATACATTAATACATTGTCTAGCCCAGATTCGGGCGATAACAAAATATAGCAACCTGCTACCGCCTCTCTGGTTGTGTCTCTATTCTCTTCTACTATCAAAAACTTAGCCTTCTAGTCCTATTTACATTCTACATTATATAGATCTTTGTCCAAAGGCCAAAATAGATCATTCAACCGATTACATAACCAAACGCAGAATTTAGCTTTTCGGTCTTCAAAATTAGATAGTTAGCAAGAGTGGCCATAGCCAATCTCCAGCTTTCGTCCTTCACAGATTCGGTCTTGGCTGCCTTTGGATCAATCTTGCTGTCATGGCTGAAGCTTCTCAGCATGAGGCAGTGATCAAGGAGGTTCGGATCTGCTGCAAGGATTTGTTGTCGTGGCTGAAGCGGCTCAAAACGAGGTGGTGATCAAGGAGGTTCAGATCTGCTGCAAGGATTTGTTGTGCTGGAAACGGTGCAAGATCTGATCCTGCACTAGGATCAGCGGTCACGGTAAGTACTATAACTACCAAATAAACATTGGAGATATCGATAAGTTACAAAGAGTGATTAAAAGTAAGAAATCATGTAATAAATAATTAATTAATGCTAAGTTGAATTAAAAATATGAAAAATAAAGTTTATACGAAATATGTCACTGTGCTTGGACTGGTGCAAGATTAGGGTGCATAAAAGAGGTAAAACAGAGGTAAATGGTTATGATTTAGGAAGGGGAAAATGGAAAAAAGAGAGAAAAATAGGGGGCTAACATGGATGCATTCTGATTATTCTTGATGTAAAGATCTTTTCAGATCTGGAATTGTCATGTGACATTCCATTGCTTTTTCAGGTTATTTAGCAGAGATTGCAAGTGTTGTTTAGCACAGGGTGTTCCTGGTCAGGAATCCCACATATTTCTTAGAGAATCTCTAGAAAGAGTATTGTACTTCATTCTACATCAAGCATTGGTGCCACATCTCTTTTCCTACTTTCTGCAAAACATCCATATTCAGAAATTGCAGATTTCTGAAGATCAGTTTAGAAGGAGGAAGTTGTCTTCGGTACTTTAGCTGGAGAACTAGCGAGGGTTTATTCCTATTACCTTGGGCTTAAATATCAACTTCCCAGAGCCTCATTTCAGATCTGGCATCAGGCCAAAAGTTATTGACCTCCTAGCAGCAGTACTTCCTTCAGGAATTACGTTGTCTAAATTGCAGATCAAAAAGGAGGAAGGAAGTTACTAGCATTTCAGCTAGTAATCATGTGATGGATCATCCCCTCACATTGCCATTAGTCTTACCATCAACTTTGAGTTTATTGCAGAAATTTTCAGCAGGCAGAAGGCCTCTCTTTCCCTCACAACACAGTTTCTATTGGCAGTTGTGTTGCAGCAGCTTCAATCATTGTTGGAGTATTGAGAAGCTAGATCTAGAGCTTCTAACTTGTAGATCTGAAGAAGGGATCAGCCCTTCAAGCTTAGATCTGATCTTGCAACATATTTCAGCCATCTATTTGAAATATCTAGCTTCAGATTTATATTTCCTAGTAGATCAAGGGTCAAATCCTATGGAGGTGATTTTCCAAAGTTGTAGATCTGGAAAATACTTTCTGGGTTATCTTGGGAATCCATCACATTGGCCAGATCTTGAATCTTGGCATCATATAAGCTTCAGTTTTGAGTAGATCTGAATTTTCCTATTCAACCTGCAACTATATTTTCATATTCTGCTGAAGGGAAAGTGTAGTATTTGCTTCAGTGCGTCTCTAGTTACATTGTACCTATTGCAGCATGTTTTCTGGGTGATTCTAGACCAACTTTTTGGCTAGATCTACTCATATTTTGTACATTGTGTAATTGATTCTTCTCTAATATAATAAAATGGCTTAGCTTCTCTATAAATTATGATGTTGTCTTAAGATCTATTTTTTATCTTGCTACAATTCTTATATTGTTTTTAAGTATTACTGCATTCTCACTCTTGGGATATTATAGTGGTATCAGAGCATGATCTTTGGCTCAGCTTGTGGAAACTTCATCTTTTGCATCTAAAGAAGAAGAAGATAGATGAGATCTATCATTGAGGAAGAAAATTCTGCCACTCATGTCTGTAGATCTATGTAAGATATCCCCAAGGAGGTCAATCAAATGAAAGAGGAAAGGCAGAAAGAAGATCCAAGAAGAAGATGTGATGAGGAAGGTCCAAGCACTTTCGATCAGCATAGAAGAAAACCAGAGAATCCTAGATCTCCTCATAGATCCACTATGCCCACTTTCTTTGGAGAAGGTGAAAGGTGTAGAAATGAAGAAAGAAATGAACCTGAGACTCATGAGACTCTCAGTCTATAAATTGAAGAGTACAAATCACAGTCTAGAGAATTCAAGTAGAAGCTAACTCTCCAACAATTCTTCAAAATCAAAGAATAAAGAGGATCCTATAGCAGCAATAGAAGAAAGAGGCATAATATATTCTATTTTCCTACATTTGATGGATCTTCCTCAATCATTGTCAAGGCTTGGAGGAGAGAGCTAGATGCATTTTTCAGGCTACATCCTTTAGTTGAAGGAGAGGCTGTTCAAATTGCAGCACTTCATCTTTTAGATGAAGCTAATGATTGGTGGTTTGGTCACATGGAACATGCAAAGGTGACTAAATATTCAAATTTCTTTCACAAGTTGAGGAATAAATTTTATGGGAGTAAACCAGAGATGTGTCACAAGGAGGAGGATGTCAATCTTGTCACTCTAGACAAGAAGTAACTACATTCACCACCAGCTGCAGAAATACTTGCATCTAGAGAAGAGACACTTGCATCTTTGCAAGATAGTCTTGAGCTCTTGACATATAGAGTCCCATGCATGATTCATGAGATGCTTGAGGGAAAGGACGATAATTCTAGCGCTAGTACACTTGGAGGAAAGCAGCCATTACTCTTACTAGCAGTTGGAGGCACTATTGTCCCGGTTGGAGGAACTCTTGTGTTCTATAAATAGGTTCCCTCGTGTCAATTTATCCAAGGTATGCATACACATTCATCACCTATTGTTTCAGTAGATCTTATTGAAACTTATGGGGGCATGCCATCAGGTCCAATGCATAACCAAGGGTTAGAACATGGTGCTGATTTGAAGCAGCAAACTATCACAATGTAGAGGAACCTTGATCTAATAAAGGAGAAGACTAAGAACTATCCCAGTTCATCATTGTTGAACTACATTCAACCCTTTGAGTTGAAGTGTAGAGTTTCATAAAATGGGAACAGTGAGATCCTATGTTCAATAGCTGATTATGAGATTAGTCTTGTGCCTTGATTTGAGACAGCACATGTATTACCCTACAGATCTACAATGTTGTCACTTAGTAGCTATGAATATGAGGAGGTCCCATCATTCTTGGAGCATTCTGAAGGTATCTTCACTCATGAAGTAATGGAGGACAAGATGATGAATGGTATACATCTAGATATGAGAAATATTTTCTCCTTTCTTGATGACACTTTCTCAATGAGCATCTCATAGCTCAAAGAGAGACTTCTACCTACAGCAAATCTAGAACCTCATTGGTTTTGGAAGGCCATGGATGAAAGGAAGGTCTCATTAAGAGATCTCATTGGAGGTGCACTTCAACATTTCATGAAGTGCAAAGTTCTTCATCAGCTTGGGGAAGATGGTATTCTACAAAGGGATGATACCATGATTATGCAACACATCCCTCATCTTCCATATTGAGGTGAGTGGGTGAGGATGATAAGCAAGGGGTTGCATGACCACTTGCATATTTATGATATGGGCCAGCAAGCTTGGTTACGTTTGTTGCCCTTGGGAGATTCTTTTCACTGCCCAAAGGTTCCTATTTCTTTGATCCATGCCTTGAGGAACACTTATGAAATGAAGGAGGAGGCATGGCTGCGCTGGCTGCTCTTGGGTGAGTATGGTTACTACCCAATAGCTCATATTTTTCTGATTCATGCCTTGTGTATCAATGATAGAATGCAGCAAAATAAGGCATGTTCATTTTGGTTTCACTTGAGAGAGATTGGCCACCACATGACATCTCCTATGTCTATGTGTTTTGTATTGGGTAAATCTTGACATGATGCTCTCATGATGTGCATTGATGATTTTTCTTTGTATTTGGCTGATGTGAAATTCCATATGTCCATTAGTATGTTTTTACTTCATGATGCACATGAGGAGGAGAGAAAGCAGCAAGATCTCTTGTTGCTTTGGTTACTTTTGGGGGATTTTGGTTGGTCCATCTTACATAGAGGAGATGGAGGATGGTATCAAAGGGCCTTACTCCGGTGGTTACTATTAGGAGAATATGGTTTGACATCTTTGTCTACCCATATAACTCCTTCCCTTCTTCTTTTGCATAATGTTGGAATGATGCTTGGATCCAACAAGGCCAACAAGGCTAAGGAAGAGAGCATATCAATGCTCAATCAAATTCATGAAGCATGGGATGAAGAGATGTATTGTGTGATGGAGCTTTTCCTTTGTGGAAAGAACTACTTTATTTTATGTATCTCATGTATTGATGATGGTGTTGGACATCATATGGTTGTCACTTGGTACTTCATGATGGAAGGAGGGAATCTAACCATACAGTTGGAGGTCATTCTTTATGTTTTTAAAAGACAACTTTGGAACCAAACATGCATAACACATTGCAGCAAATGGAGGAAGCCTTCCTTATGTGGATTCCATTTGGAGGGGAATAGATGGCCTTGCATCTAATTTCAGAGTTGCTTGAGGACAAGCAACATTTTTCCAGGGGGGGCTGTAATATTCCCAAATTTCCACATCATATTTGGAATATTAGAGTCCTTGATTTTCTTAATGAATTAAGTAAATAAAAGGGTGGAGGGACCCAAAATTCTCAATATGAATAAATATCCACTTTTAATGTGTGCAAGTGGATTAATTAAGCCTAGTTCTACATAATGAGGTAGTTGAGCAACTACTAATGTGAATGAAATTGGAGAACCTGTCTCATTAATGAGATAGATCATGGAGGTTGACACAGTCAACTAAGATCTTGAATAGATCAAACAGAAGGTTGATTCAGTCAACTAAGATCTTGAAGATGTCAAAAAAAATATCATGGGACATTCATGATAAAGTGATGGAGGATGTTGTGCAAACAAATCACACTTGATGGAGAGGGTGTACATTGCACCTAGACATGATGGTTGATTTGGTCAAACAACGCAGTCAAACTTGGAGGATCTTGTCCACATGCACTACGTAGTCTAGATGAGGGCCAAGGATTGGGAAGGCTCAAACATTATATAAATAAGATGAATACAAGGATGGAGGAATTTTGATTATTCTTGATGCAAAGATCTTTTCAGATCTGGAATTTTCATGTGACATTCCATTGCTTTCTCAGGTTGTTTAGCAAAAATTGCAAGTGTTGTTTAGCACAGGGTGTTCCTGGTCAGGAATCCCACCTGTTTCTTAGAGAAGCTCTAGAAAGAGTATTGTACTTCATTCTACATTAGGCATTGGTGCCACACCTCTTTTCCTACTTTCTGTAGAACATCCATATTCAAAAATTGCAGATTTCTGAAGATCAGTTTGGAAGGAGGAAGTTGTCTTCAGTACTTCAGTTGGAGAACTGGTGATGGTCTATTCCTATTACCTTGGGCTTAAATATCAGCTTCCCAGAGCCTCATTTCAGATATGGCATCAGGCCAAAATTTATTGACCTCCTAGCAGCAATACTTCCTTCAGAAATTACGCTATCTAAATTGCAGATCAAAAAGGAGGAAGGAAGTTACTAGCATTTCAACTAGTAATCCTGTGAGGGATCATCTCCTCACATTTCCATTATTCTTACCATCAGCCTAGAGTTCATTGTAGCATTTTTCAGCAAGAAGAAGGCCTCTCTTTCCCTCACAGCGCAGTTTCTATTGGCAGTTGTGTTGCAGCAGCTTCAATCATTATTGGAGGATTGAGAAGCTAGATCTAGAGGTTCTAGCTTGTAGATCTGAATAAGGGATCAACCCTTCAAGCTTAGATCTGATATTGCGATATATTTCAACCATCTATTTGAAATATCTAGCTTCAGATCTATATTTCCCAGCATATCAAGGATCAAATCCTAGGGAGGTGATTTTCCAAAGTTGTAGATTTGGAAAATCCTTTCTGGGTTATCTTGGGAATCCATCACATTGGCCAGATCTTGAATCTTGGCATCATATGACCTTTAGTTTTGAGTAGATATTCATTTTCCTATTCAGCCTGCAACTATATGTTCATATTCTACTGAAGGGACAGTGCAGTATTTTCTTCAGTTCCTCTCTAGTTGTGTTGTACCTATTGCAGCATGTTTTTTGGGTGATTCTAGACCAACTTTTTGGCTAGATCTACTCATATTTTGTACATTGTGTAACTGATTCTTCTCCAATCTAATAAAATGGATCAGCTTCTCTATAAATTTTGATGTTGTCTTAAGATTTATTTTTTATCTTGCTACAGTTATTATATTGTGTTTAAGTATTACTGCATTCTCCCTCTTGGGATATTACACTCTCCCTGAAACATGTAGCATGAGATACAAAGAGAGACTCTATCCCATGTGGTACAGACAAGATTCCCATCCTCCCTCCAGACATACCCATGAAAAGTACAACTATATCATCAAGGTATGGAAGAAAAACTACATATAAACAAACATAAATTTGAGCATGAGGAGGTGGGTCATAGTCCCACATATGATACCAACGCAGTGCATCTCCTGGTTGCCTCAGATCAAGGTGTGGTAAGTGGTTTCCCCACCACTTAATTGTTGCACATGTCATCTCACTATGGCTGAAAATGTGAGATATGTTTGGTGCCTTTGGGAAGCACCCATCATGAAATTAAATCTCCCTTTGCACAACAAAAGAGTGGCCAAATTCAGAAATTTTAGTGGCCCAATGTTTGCCATGAGATTTACATGATACATCACTCATCCTTGGAGTCACGGCCTGCATAATAATGGTTAAGGAATATGTAAAATCAGAAAATGAAACTTGCTTTACATGATCAGATTCTTCACCAACAATGTCTCTCATACACATGGAGTTGTGCATGGATATTTCTCCTCTTTCAAAAGAAGGAAGAGATGGCTGAAATGACTCTTGCATAGAGTCCCATGGCTGCCCCAACTCCACATAGTTCTTTCATTCTTGAAAATTTTTATGTAGCTCTCCTCTAAAGCCTTCCCATTCAAATCATCCCATGATAGTGTTGTAGACCTTCATGGAATAGGTAGGGCTGAAACAGAACTCTTTGTGGGCCCTTTGTAGCATCCTCTCATTGAGCTTGGACGCTTGAGGCAAGAAGACCCTATCATGATGATAGATGACTCCCTCATGGACTAGATAGCCCTCTTCATTCAGTTATTCATCAAGAATCATACAAGTGTGAAGATCTTTGGAATAATCCACCAACAGCTGGGATTTCCAGTATAGATCTACACTCCCCAAAAATGACAACGTTGATAATGCATCAACAGAAATGTCTGTCATGTTTCTGATCTCCTCTTTGACATCTCTTATTCCAAAGGTACATGTAGGAATGGCATACCTTCCCTTCTTCTCCTCCAACAGCGCAGAATCAGAAATGAAGGTGGGTGATGATGATGAGAGAAGAAAATCTCCCTCTTTATTGTGCTTTCCCAAGCCTTCCAGTGTTGTAGTTGTGTCTTCTAATGCTCCCATCCCTTCTGGATCTGATCTTGGAGCATCATGTAGTGAGATATCTCTCACCAAAACTGAATCAGGTGGCCTCCCAAGTGGTTTTCCACTAGATAAGAGTGTCCCATGCAAAAATCTCATGAACATAATAGATGGGACTGTGAGGTCCTTGCTTCCACTGCGCAAATCCATCTACGTTTTCTGTGTGGAAGTGTTATGTGAGGGGTAAGTATGCATGCCTTTGATCATTTGAGGTGCACCACTCTTCTTGTCCACCCATTCCATTTGCAAAGCCTTCCAATCATTGGTGACTTTTCCCAATGTAATCAACCGTTGAACAACCAAAATAACATTGGTGTCTGGTATGTCAACTATAAAGAATTGATCCACCAAAGTGTAGGATCCCATGGTGACTGAAAGTGATGGGACATAATGCATGCATTGCATTGTTCTATCTCGTGGGACCAAAACAGATAATCCCTCAAAAGTATCAGTGGGTATTGCCCTCCTTTGCACAAGATGGGCATATGTGAAATTGTGGGTAGCCCCACTGTCAATCAATACAGAAACCCTTTGATTCATGATTGAACCTTGAACTCTTAAGGTTAAGTACTTAGGTACTCTCTAAAATATGCAAGAGTTCCCCGAATAGGAGCAAAGGATCCATTTCCATATCATGATGGTGTTGGATCTCCTTCAACATTATCAGTGATGTGACCCCTTCTTGGTTCATTATCTTCATCTTCTTCAAGATCTGAGAAGACCTCTATATAATGTGATTTACCAGCAACACATATATTTCTAGGTACCTATGGTTCTTGTAAAGTGAATCATAGCTTCTTTCTCCTTAGATCCCTCCGGACTTCATCATCAAGAGGCTTCTTGTATGAGCTCTCCTTTGAAGGAGCAGCTTTCTCTTCCTTTCCTTTAGAAGGAAAAGAGGGCTTGTTCTGAAAGTTTTCCTTTGCTTTTGGCAAGGCATCTTTAAGGTCTCTAGCCCTCTCAATGGCATCATGCAAGGTAGTGGTCTTGGTAGACTTAACCAACCCATGCAAAGTTTCATCTAAGCCATCGATGAACATGTACACCCTTCTTGCTGCAGACAAGTTAGGAACCATAACAGATAATCTCAAAAATTCAGAAATGTAAGACTATGTATTACCTGATTGCTTCAACTTTGCAAGGCTTATGAGAGGTGCTTCTGGATCCTTTCTGTCAAACCTCTCCACCATTCTTCTAGTGAACTCAAAATAAGACGTCACATTGGCATGACCCAATGTAGACAAGCCATGGAACCACCAGTTGTGTGCTTCACCTTGAAAGTGTAGTGTTGCAATCTTGCTAGCCTCCATCTCATGGACCTTTTTCAACTAAAAGTAGATGTCCAGTTTTTCTACCTATGCTTTGGCAGAACAAGTGGATGACCCATCAAACTTGGGTAAAAATAATCTTCCCATAGAGTGATGTCAATCATGATTCTGAGTGAATCCACCATCTCTATGTTGATGCCTTGGTATTCTTTTGTCCTTGAGGTGACAAAACTCTTGAAAACTCAAGTGGTCCTTGAATATCTAATTCTGAGACTCATATTCTTCAAATTAATCTTCAAGGGATTCTTTCTCTTGAGGCCCTTCATTTTCCACAACCAAAAAAGTAGGCATGGTAGAGCGTTGTGGGGCTTGTGGTTGGTTCACTAGTTGATCATTCCAGTGATGAGACATGCCATAGCTTTCTCCAAGATGAAATATCTTAGGATATTCCTTGATTTGGTCCATTCTCATCTCTTTGATCTCTCTAGAAAGATCCTGCATGGCTTTTAGAAGGGTTTTTGCAAACTCCTTCCCATCTTCATCACTTCTAGATTCAGGGGATTTACCCTTGTCTTTACCATCATTTTTGTAATCAAATTTATTCTGTCTTCTTTTTAGATCCCTCTTTTCTCTTTTAGTAAGAGTTTTATCTTCTTCTAAAGACATATTGGCTTCTTAAGAAAGCAGAGCATGGGTTGTGCCAAGATGATTGCTCTGATACCACTGTAATATCCCCAAATTGGGATTGCCAGCAATACATGTCTGAAAAACGCATTTTTCATAAATGTATGCTACAACAATCAAAATCAGCCCTTGGATTCCTTAGATCTAAAAATCTAACATATAAATCCAAGAGGATATTAGAAAAAAATCCTTCTAGATGTGGTAAACAAATCTCCCACACCTAGTATGGCTGAAAATGCCCAAGAATGAGACTGCAGCAAAACCAAACAATACTGCTCAGAACATAATGTAGTTCAGTAGAGTAAGAGAAGGAGACCAATATGGATGCTCAATAATCACTTATACATCAGTAAATAACATCTATAATGTAGCCCATACAATGTACAAGAGAAAATAGAAGACTTATATGAAGAAAATCCTCAAAAGGAGGTGTTGCAACAATGTATTAGACTGCAAAAAGACTTGACAGTGTTATTTTAAAGAGCTATAGAAACTATATATTACACTTTAGATCTATAGAAAATATGTGTACAAAATATTAGATCTATACACTAGAAGAGCTCCTCTACAAATTCCCCTTGGGGTTTTGAGAAAAACATGATATACAAAGAGTAGATCTGAGATCTAAAGTTGCAGATCTGCAGTAATATTCAGGAATTTCTGAAGTAAATACAATAATAAGCAGGTCAGATCGGACAGAACATGGATTATATCTGTAATCCATGGATCACCACAATGAAGGGAAGAACCCCAACACTAGATATCTCTCCTCTAAAAGTGTGTCAAAACACCCTGCAACTGTACACTTGCAAATAACGCAGTTCTGGAAGGGCAACTGCGATGTAGGCTCTATTACTGGTTTGGCCTGATGCCAAGATCTGAAAATGTAGCTCCAAAGGTCTAATACTCTCTTTTCAAGGGGATATAAGGCTTTCCCACTGAAAAGAGGCACTAGATTGTCCTAGATCTGATTAGATCTAGCCTCCAATTGCTGCAGCTTACAAGGACAACCAAACCCTCAACAGGATATGCATTGTAGTTGGAAGATGAGCTTGGCCAAATTCCTGATAGTGGACAAGATCAACAAGACTCCTCCAAGATCTACTCAATGGAAGAGGTGGGATTTCCGATCAAGAACACCCTAGTGCTAAACAGCATTATTCTCAGCTAAAGAGAAAGAGAATGATATATGTCTAAACAGAAAATATATTCAGAAATATGACATAATCAACAACCTTCTCTTGTGTTCTCCTCTTCCTTTTATAACATTGAGATCTTGAAAAACCCTAAACCATCTCAATGATTTAGCTCCTTTCACATCTGTAGCCTCCATCTAAAATTGTGATGTGCATCTAGGAGATTCACTTATCTAAACAGCGTTGTTGATTTGGTCCTGGTTGACTTGGTCAAATGAACCAGTCTCTTTCACACCTAAGTATGCTTATGTGAATAGCCCAAATTTAGCTTTGTTCACATGTGGCATTGATTTTTTTTTTTGTTTAGTAGTTTTATTGATCCTCCTTTACCATTTTATTCATGAAACAGAAAAATGAAACAAAATTGTATATTCCCATCAGCTTGGGATAATTGGGAATATTACACAATATTCTAAAAATAGAATCTCATCTATTTGTCACATTTGACCAACCATCTACAAATAGCATCCTGCAACTTATATAATATGCTGACCATGTCTAAAAATAGACATACAACTAAAAATAGCCTGTGGGCCCCACTTAGTGAAGGTGCTTAATTTCACTAAACTCATCATCTTGTTGAATCTCAACAGGTCCCAGTCACAAACCCATGCATACAATGAGAACTTATTCTAAAAATATGCCATACCAATATTATGCATGTGGGCACTACATTCATCCTATCATCAAAGAAAAAATTCCCCCAAGGGTGTGAGTGTTAGAAAATTATATATTAAAGAGCAATGGAACACATAAAATATGTGGAAACACAAACACAGAAAACATATAAAAGAAGAGAGACACAAATATACGTGGTTCACCCAATTTGGGCTACGTCTGCCCCAAACAGCCAGTCCTTCCTTTATATTATCCAACAAGATGAAGAAACACAACCTACAGCAGATCCGTTGTAATATCCTCTACTCTCTCTCACAGTCCCCCTTTTTGTTTCTCGCTCATAAAACACATACCACACACAGCCACAATACAATACCCTCATAAAAAATGAGGGCTTGCCCTATAGGGAAAAAATCCCTGAATTAAACATAACTTCTACCGTCAGATCATCTGCCTAATGAACGGCCTAGATTGACTACGACATTACAATATTTTACGAGGAAATTTTACATCTATTTTTAGCTTCGTGGGTGTTGCCCCCAAAGCCCCCCGCTAGGGGGGTGGCTCCAAAGGTCACTTCCACCCCCCCTAGACCTCCTGACAGTGATTAAACGATGGGCAGAATTTCCGCCCTATGAAGAATAGGGGTCCAATACGGGGATACATCTAAATAAGGAATATAATCAGGCTCCACACCCAACAGTCTCCCACTTGGAGACTGATTGTAGAAACTCCACTGCTGCTTCATTTGTTGGAAAATTACTCCACTTTGGACCTGGTTGTTTCTCATCTTCATCCTCATACGTGAATACCAATTGAAACTGAGCATAATCTCTATTTCTCCCCGGTTACAACTTTTGTTATCACATATGCAGGATTCTGGCTAGTGTGTATCTTTTCCACCTTCAACTGTCCATCTTTCAACATTGACCGTATGAAATGGTGCTTGAGTTGTATGTGTTTAGTCCAGGAATGAAATGTTGAGTCTTTTCAAGATGAATGGCACTCTGTTTGTCACTGTATAACCTGCCCATCTCACTCTTCTTACCCAATTCATCCATAAACCTTTGTAACAAAATCATTTCTTTACTAGCCTCTGTAGCAGCAACATACTCTAAATATGTTTTTGAAATTACAACAACACTTTTCATTTTTTAAACCCAATTGACAGTTGTTCCACCTACGGTAAATACATACCCTATAGTGCTCTTCCTGTTATCTCTATAACCTGCCATATCTGCATCAACATGCCCCTGTAGAAAAAAATTTGAACCACCAAATAATAATGCTTGATTTATGGTACCTCTCAAACATCTAAGAATCCATTTCACTACCATCCAATGTTATTCTCCTAGATTTTTCATCTACCTGCTTACAACTCCCATTGCATGTGCAATACTAGGCCTTGTGAAAACCATTGCATACATTGAGCTTCCAATTGTTGATGCATATGGAACTTTAGACATATAATCCATTTCTTCTTGGGTCTTGGGGCACATCTCCTTAATAAGTTAGAAATGGCTAGCCAAAGGTGTACTAATTGGTTTTTCATTATGCATATTAAATCTTTCCAGCACCTTTTGTATGTACTCATTCTGAGACAATGTTAATTTGTGATTTTTCCTGTCTCTAGTTATTCTCATACCAAGGATTTGTTTTGCAGCCCCCAAATCCTTCATTGCAAATGAATTTGCCAATTTTCTTTTGAGTACGTTTATTTCCTACATCTCAGACCCTACAACAAGCATGTCATCTACATAAAATAACAATATAATATAGTTGACATCATTTTTCTTTCTCATATAAAAACAATGATCATAGTTACATCTAGTATAACCTTGTTCAGACATAAACCTATAAAATTTTAGATACCACTACCTTGGAGCCTGTTTTAAGCCATACAAGCTCTTCTTTAACCTACACACTAATTTTTCATTCCCTTTGACCTCATTTCCTTATGGTTTCTGCATATATATCTCTTCCTCCAAATCTTTATGGAGAAATGTTGTCTTTACATCTAATTTTTCAAGATATAAATCTTCTGCTGCTACAAAACTTAAAATAGTTTTGATTGAATTCATATTAACAATAGGAGAAAATATTTCATCAAAGTCAATACCATTCTTCTATGCAAACCTCTTCACCACAAGTCTAGCTTTGTACCTATGTTTTCCTCATGTTAGAGTGAATTCTAATCGCAAATGTATGAAAAAATTTTACTTTAGTTGTGCATAACAAACATCCCTAACATCAAATGTGGTTGTCAATTTCCTTAGATCTGTAATAGGTGATCAAAATAAATGCTACAAAAATCCATATCTATGTAGTTAAAGACATTAAATAGAGAAAAGAAACAAGAGTTGCTCCATACATCCAATAGACAAGACAAGAAATTATAAAGAATTTTTTTTATTATGACACCTGGGAAGGGAACACAGAAAGATGATACCAGTCCCCCTCAATGGGATGGGTTCTTGTATGTCCTCAATGCTTCAGATCCAAGATCTCACTCTCTTGATGGTGCTGAAAACCCACACAAAATCGAACTAAAAGGGAGCTCACAAGCAAAAGTAGAAAAAATATGACAAAGATGGAGGATCAAAGTCAGACCAAAAGTATAGATCAAAAGGTGATCAAAAAGGTAGTGAATGAATGGAAAAACCCTTCTATTTATAACAAAATATTGAGTTATTCTAGATATTGGTGCATAATTAAAATATTATTAACCAAATCTAGATCCAACTTACTTGGAATATTTTATTATTTTTGGTGGAGGGTAAAGGAATTTAGAATTGGTTAAATCCCTTTATTTAGAAATAATAAATAAATAAATGATTTATTTATTATTTCAAGGATGAGGTTAAGGAGTAATTAAATAAATAATTATTTATTTAATTATTTAAAAATGATTTAGTCAAATTCAACAAGGAATATTATTAAATAATGATTCAAATCATTATTCCTAGAGAATAATAGGATAAATAATAATTTATCTAATTAATTCTCATGTTTTGGGTTAAATATGACCATGAATATTAATTAAATAGTGGTTTAGTTAATTATCCCTAGAGGAAAAACAAACAAATAATGATTTATTTAATTATTCCTCATGGGGTTTCCTGTTTAGACAAGAAATAATTTAATAAACTATGGGTTATTAAACTATTACTCATAGTGAAAGCAATTTTACTATGGTAAAATTGGTCTTACATGGTGTACTTTAGTCCATCTAATAGTAACAAGTTAGATGACCAAAACTTGGTGTAACAGATTTCCTGCCAACATGCGAGAGGTAGAAGCTAATTGTATGACTGAAGTACGTTGTAAGAACACAATCACTAGACACCGAAGGGGGGTCAGAGAGAGAGAAATATAATATGAACTAAAGTGAGAGACGACAAGACACTAAGGATGCGAGACTTACAGGTGTGACAAGTCTATTTTATGAGTGAGTATATGTTCTCAATGAGGCGGGGGTGGCATACCTCTTCCTGTCGAGATGACAAAGTACAAAGAATAATGGTGTTCCTAGCAAACATGGGACTGAGATATATTGTACATGTTGGCATAACATGGGCCAGATAAAAAACATAATGGATCCCACATACATATTGTGCCTGGGACAACAGCTAGGACTTATACAATAATATCTGAGTACATGAGATATAATAACAACCAAAGAGGCCCTGTAAAACAGGCAAGGGCTCTAAAAATATGAATGATACTTGCAAAATAAAAAGGCGTTGCAAGCGGCTAAGGCTGGAACCATAAAATCTGCAGAGCTACATCCAAGGTTGTAGTAAAGAGGTCATTCAAGTATGTGGGGGCTACCTGAAGGGCCACCCCCTCATGAGGTTTGAAACATCTCACACACACCCAGGAATCACTGATACAATATGTTGCATCAATGAACCATCAAGTATATGGATCTCGATCATGCCATAAGGAGCTGGAACTAAGAAATAATCGATTCAAAGGGCAATAAAGGGTCCCTTTGCCTGATCCGAGGCACCGAACAAGAGTGGAAGCTAGAACCAAGGTACATCACCCTCTAAACCTGTCTTCTAGAATTAATAATCTGATGTCGATAGAAGGAGGTCCGCCATAGGTGAGGCAATAAGGAATCCTCAACTAAGGCATGAGGGATAATAGTAGAGCGACTTATACATTGACACCAGGCATGATGGTGGAATGGGGGGTACTCAGTAGCGGGCTGACGACTTCCCTTGTTAGAGCATAAAGGGCATGAATGACCTAGTAGCTACTTACTTCACTCTGGAGGGGATAGGGGATAGTATGACTGAAGGAAAAAATGTGCGACATGAGAGAGGTACAAATAAATGAAGGATGGAAGACTGTGACAGGAGACAAAAGGAACTCATGACAGACTCCATGGATGTGATAATGACTCAACTCGGATGCTCTGAACAAGGGCAACTATATGATGCTACCACACAGAATAGGCCTGGTGGGGACTATAAAAACATGATTAAAATATGGTTACTCACGAAGAAAATAGACACGAGCATCGACAAGTATGAAGGCTTAGTGGTGCCCCAAGTAAAAGTGTCATGAGTGAAGAAATATGATTTTGAGAAGCGGCAAAGTGACCCTTCTCGGAAAAAAGGCTTCCAGTTGAAGTATCAAATCACCAAAAATTAAAGGATACCCATTTGAGTGCTTGGTGAGAGCTTTCCAATATTGTTGACAGTTTGTTAAACCGAGCTACAGCTTGGTCGTAATTGGTGAAATAAAAAATTGGGGTTTTCCTTTTAATAAGGCAATTTCCCTCCAATTTGATTCATTTGCAAGTGTAGCTGTGTTGAATGTAGAGAGGAGAAAAGACCCTAAATATTGTGGTGATCGTAGTGGACAAGCCGACCGTTGGAATTGAGATTTTTCAGTTGCAAGTAAGAGGCCTAACCATACTCTTTCAATTCAGTGGATTAAAGTTTCAGATTATGCACCCAAAGCCCAGGAACAGACCTCTGCTCCTCCTCATGGTTGGGTCGCACTTTTTGGGGTCTATTCTGTGACCTGGGTAGCAGGTACTGGGTAGAAAACTGCGACCTATCCCAAGAAATGGCCTTGAAAGTGCGACCTCTCAGAGAGAGGGGTTTTAGTGTTGTTTTTGGCTGAGCGCTGGGGTTTTATGGTTATGATGTAGTCTTTCATTTATGTATGCTAACAACATGATTATTTTGTGTAGGTATGGAAAATTTAAGGATCAACTGGAGAGAGAAAGACCTGGATGCATTACGTTCTGAGATCTGAGGGTATCATGTATTTCGTGCTGCATTGGCCAGGTTTGGGGTCCTCAAATTTGTTGAGAACCAATTGATGAGGGAAGGAGAGACCTTGCTATCCTGGATAGTCAGCTATTGGGACCCGGATCATGAGATCTTTATAATGTAGGGGCATTAGATCGAGCTGACAGTTTAGGACATATATTTCCTGAATAGTCTCCCACCACTAGGGATGGTGGGAAACACACAGACACTGTTACCGCGAGGGTGGAAAATTATGGAATTTGTAAAGCACCACTATCGACCAGGTATCCATGTGAAATACACGCAGATACTGATCAAAGATCTAGAGAGGCTAGAGACTCGTGTTGTGTCCGCAGCGGTGCTGTGAATCCTGGGCAGCCAAGCACACCACCACATCAACGGAGGGCAAATGATGTTGGTTGAGGGTGTATTGAGTGGGACCTACTATGGGTGGGCCCAGATGATATCTTCATTGAAACGAAAATTTTCATTGTGCAAGCGGCAGGTGAACCATGATTGTGCATATGGAACAGTGCTTTTCTCGCTCTTCTTTGAGAATATCCCTACACTTTTTCCTTGTATATAGATCCAGGATGGGGGCCCGCAAGAGCCCAGGATGCGCCGTTGGGGGAATCTTCTATGTAAGGAAGGAGGTGGGGTAGTCAGACGGATGTTCTGACCTGAGTCTTTTGCGCATTGGGATTAGATTCCATTATACATAGATGATTATCCCTATAGTGGGATGAACTATCATTGGGACCCGGACTTTCCACTTCCGCCAGGTCGAGCATGGTGGCTAGACGGTAAGTGAAAAGTTGCTTATCTTTTATGGTGAATTTTAAAGTTTCAAAATATTGTATATGGTACTGATTCATTTACTTTTGGTATACAGATATAGCACTAGTGAAACTGGCCAAATATATGGGACTGCCTGCAGTGTTAGGAGCTACATAACCTAGTGGATTGAGGGGAATGCAAAATGAGGATGTAGTGGCCCTCCTGGAGGATGTCCACCGTAGATGTGAGAAGCTAATGATTGGTGTTTCGAGCGTAGTTGGAAGAACCTTGACGACCAATACATAGAGCCATGTGTTGGTATACCCTCAGAGTGGCGAGGAGTAATGCGGCGCATAGTGATGGCTGGATAGGGGGTGAGTGATCTACGGGCGGCAGGAGCCAAGCCATTGGCCCGGGATCCTCAAAATAGTGATTAGATGTAGGGGCATGAGGTGCCCCCAGTTTTGGTTTTTTGTAACATGTTATGGGCATGTCATATGTATCAGAGTTAATGGACTCCAAAACATTTTATATTTGGACAACACATATTATGGATATGCATAGTTTTATGGTTTATTCTTATTGTCTTGTGTTAAATGTGTGTGATAAATGCCAATCTAGAATATTGTTTGTAGTTATATCTATATAGTAATTTTGGGCTCTAGGTACATGACTGAATGTAATGGTTTCAAATTCACACATTAATAGATTCACTCATAAATATATTATAAAAAGGACAAGATTATTCACATGATAAACACCAATCAATTTCATGACAAGAAGCAAATAATCTAAACAAACATGAAGATGAACGATGCAATGGTCAAGGGCATCGGCTAAAAAACCTATCACTGCATCATATTTGGCCTAGTTATTGGTGGCAGCACCAATGCATACGCCATTAGAGAGGAAAAGCGAATTCAAGGGGGTGAAAATGGCCCACGCTGCTGAGGCTAGATTCCGGGAGTAGCGACTTGCACCATCGACATAGCCGATATACGGTGTGGATGAGGGATCCATCTGAAAGGTGTCACAAGAAAACATATGAGATGATGATGAACAATGTTGGCAACCTAAACGCGAGGCAGAAATAAAACAAGCACTGCTAGGGGGAATGATATGGGTAGAATTTTTACACCCTGCACACTGAATGGTATAGGAGAATTGTCTTGGGGACAGCTTGTGCTCAGGTCACAAAAGTCACCATAGACATGGATGGTGCCATTTTTCTTATGGGTTGGATAGATAAAGCCAGGGGTGGTAAATGTTTCCATAATTTCATCATCACAGTAGAAGATGGGGTGAATGGTGGAAGGGTGACCACATGATGCAGCAAAGCTACCTGACTCATCATTATGAGAAGTGAGGTTCACATATGCATCATCACAGAGGGTGACAAAAGAAAAATCAGATGAAGAATCTACTAATGTTGAGCCCAAGATGATCACTAAAGGGAGGTTAGTCGAATCGGAAGGAGATGCCCTAGAGGGGTCTTCCACCATGGATCTCATAGATGATGACAGGTAGAGGATAGTGGCCGAAGACTCCATCATCTTGACATTGGGAGGGGGTATGTCAATGGGAGTATATGTGTCCTCTATTTCTACAAAATCAAAACTCGCAAGCAAGGGAGAAAATAACAGAGACCATAACAGATACCAAAAATAATCCAGAAGGGGGAGCAAGAAACGGTATCTAACCAAAGGGGTAATGGCCAGGCGGAATAGCTCCCAAATAGTTAAGGCTAGGGGAAATTGTTCCATGAGGAAAAATAGGGTCAGGGACACCAAGTACAGATGAAGGGCCTTGAGGAGTAGTTCCCTAAGGCTGAGTCAAAGTACTAGGAGTAGGTTGCAAAGGGCTAGGCTATTGACTAGTCGAACCGGATAGTTTGAGGTCAGACTGAGACGATTTCATCATGAAAACATTCGACGAGCTAGGGTCATGGATAAGAGGTGGGAGACCAAGGAATGAACCAAGCAAAGAGGAATCTTTATAGACTCCAGGAGAGACACTAGTGGGAGGTTCAACTATTTTTTTATTGGCCACCGAAGAAATAATGGACTCTGGAGAGGTCTGATACTTCGGTTCATAATATGTCAGCTAATCGATAGTGACGATATTTCTGTTATGAAGAAAGAACATCTTACGGTGAACCGCAGATGGGACAGCAGACATCACATAAGTGTAGCTACGACCCAATATAATTTTGTATTCTAAGGGGGAATCAATGACTTCTTCAATTTCAACACAAACAGTTTTTCCCGCAAGAGTAATAGGACAATTGTGGAACATGCCAAGGGGCTGGGAAGAGTGGCCATCCCATGCACGGAGGGTGATAGTGGAAGGGGCTAAATCAAGTGATCCAATATTTTTCCAAACAAAAGCGAACATCACGTAGGTGGATGCACCCTTGTCAATGATACATCGGGAGATGTTGGCATTCTGGATCTTGACAAGTATTTGGAAGGCGACGGATGCAGGTAGGGGTGGACGCTCTGAATTGTCAACATAGAAGACAATAAAATGATCATCTTGAGGATCCACAGTGGCCATAGTAGTTATAAGAGATTTACATTGTGAAGGGCACGACTAGAGGACTTCCATCATTGACATGGCAGCAGGCGATTGTGACAAGTCAACTACTATATTGTAGGTGTGGGCGGATTTACCAGAAGCAGTGTTTCGGTGTAACGGTCCTTTGGGGATCTTGGTATTACCTTTGTCGTAGGTTTAGGGATCTGTAAAGGACCATTAGGTGTCAAAATTGGCTCTGTGTGACCTCAGGACTGGGGCTCAGTTTCGGACGTAGCGGGATGCTTGGTGTACTGGCGTGACTAGCTCTGAAGGTTGAGATCGGTAGTATTGGCCTGGTCAGGTTGCATCATAAGGATCTGGTAATCAGAGGTACCAGACGGGGGAGGATGAGCAGCTGCCTGACCTTCATGGGGTTTGGTAGCCACATATCCTTGCTGATAGAAAGGATTGGTAAACACAGCCGGTTGAGTAGGCGCAGCATTAGGAGGAACCGAAGCATAGGCCTATTGTCCTCGAGATGTTGCTTGAGCTTCCCACAGTTGACGCATCTAAGGTAAAATGGGATAATCATGGGTATAGTGACCATGGATACCGCAACAAGAACAAGGCTTATTCGTACGAAGAGGCATGTTCTGCTTGGGTTGATCACCTTATTGTTGAGTTGCAGTGTTAGATGTATTACCTTGGGGATTTTTTTCTTGATTACCTTGATCAGGTTGGTTATGCTTTCCTTTCCTCTTCTTTTTGGAAATGGGAAGATTATTCACACTCTACTATGCATACACCTAATCCTAGGGGGGCGGTTGTTGTTGCGGATCTTAAGAATGCATGGGAGGCTGAGGTGATTTTGTTGCAGGATTTGGGGCACCTGGCTATGGATACGGATAGTAAGGAGGTTGAACAACATTGGGGTAAATATTTTGGGCAATAGTAGGCCCTAGCATCAGAGGATGCGGTTGGAAAAATGCGTGAGGCATGCCATGTCCTGGATACATGTTGTCAGGAGGGGGAAAAGTGATAGAGGAGCTGGCCCCTCCCTGAGGGAAAACATAACCCATAGGAGGATAAGTGTACAGATGTGAAAGGGATCCAGCGATACCATCAGCGGCATGAGATGCCCCCGATGCGTTGGCACCACCAGGTCTAGGGAGACCAGGTAAGACAATATAAACATAACCAGATTGCATGTAGATCAAGTCATATTTCAACGCAACTTGGAGGGATTATTCCTTAGTCTGAGGAAAGTGAGACGCGACATCTTTACCAATAGAGGGAAAAAGGGATCTAAGAAACTAGTCCATGTAGACACGGTCTTTGAAAATTGGAGCTCGACATAAGCTTTTCCTTTTGCACCATTCTTGAACATGGTCAGATAGGCGGGTGGAAAAAGTTTGACAGAAAGCGGTCAAAAGTTCGATACCAGTGTCATAGCAAAGGGGAAGCTGGAAGTAGGACAAAAATGCCTTTGCAAGAGTTGCAAAAGTAGCATGAGAGGTAGCGGCATGTTCGACATACCACTTGGAAGCTTCTATAGTAAGCGTACGCTAGAATAACCGAAGACATATAGAGTCATCAGTGATAGATTTGGACGAACACGACATGTGGAAAGAACAAACATGGTTGGTAGGATCCTCTCTAGCATTTCCTTCAAACTTAGGGATGTCTGAAGGAATCTTGGTTGGCATAGTAGGCAAACATGGATCATGGTGTATAGGTTCATTAATTAACTAGCTTAACTCGGGAAGGTTTAGGCCTGCAATATAAGGAAGCAAGGGAGTAGCCAGGACCGTTCTTGTTGCGGCTCCACTAGTAGCGGCTCCAGCATTAGAGACGAGGCCACCACCAGCGGTAGGTCCTACACCAGACATGATGAAGGTTAAAGGTGGAGGAGAACCGGGGATAGGAACAGAAGGAGAACCCGATGAACCAGAATCAGAGTCGGAATGGGGACTTGGCGGAGGACTAACTCGGACCCTATGCTGTTGAGTAAGTATTCCTAACGGAAACTGAGGATGAAGGTCTTGGAGTCTCCGGGATAAAATCCTTGGGGGCGAAATGATGGAAAAGATACACAGAACCCAATAAGGAATAGAGGTAAACAAGGGCACAGAGGTGCAGATTAATTAATTAATTACAATGTTTTAGTCTTGGCCTGGTGGTGTAAACTAGGCGCTCTTCACTTTAGGTGTTTGTGTGTGTGATAAATGTGTTATTTTTAATTAAGCCTAGACATGTGTATAGAGAAAAAAAATATATGTTGTATAATTCTAATTAAAACTGAAAGTGACGATAAATAAACTGCAAGTGACAATAAGATAAATAGCTAAAGATGCATAAATTTAAACCCAAAAAGGAGGGCTTCCCAACAACTAGTCTAAGGATGGGAAAAATCTAATCAAAACACACAATAACACATAATATGGCCAATAGATATAAGTTCAAGAGAGACAGGGATATAAAGGTCAGATCTGTCAAAAAGAGGTACAGAAAATAGCAATAAACCAAAGGGAAAAATGTTGAAAAATAGGTAGCGAAAGGCTACAACCTAAAGGGAAACGTAGGGGACCCTAAAGGAAGGAAAAAACAAAACTAAAAAGAGGTTTTTTGGATGGAAAAATAACCGATCTGAAATGGATCTGAAAAGACAGGTTCATATATGAAAAAATGGCTAAAAATTCACTGAAATATCATAATACCTGCTTCAGCTAAACTCCTCCTAAAAAGGTGGAAGCATATTGAATCCCTAAGGGGCTTGGTTCCTACTTTGACGAGTAAAACTAAGAAATTAAAGGTCCAAGACGGGTAAGTACGGAGGTCATAGAACCCTGAACAGTGCCCAAGACAAACTTTGAAAAATAACATAAAAATCCTGCAAAAAAGTTGAGGTCACAGGTACTGACCTGTTTTCTGCTGAGGTCGCATTTTTTGGGCATTTTTCCGCTACCTAAGAGCTGAGGTCGCAGGTTTTGGGTTGAAAAATTCGACCTACACTTTCGGCTGTCTCGGTGGAAGGTTTCAGAAAAATTTGTCGTCCCTGTCACGATTGATACCTGTTACCTGTGCAATTGGCCCAGAAACGTACGGAAGTTATAATTTTTATTATTTTAGGGTAAAAAAGGTTTAAAAAAACATCAAGGAATGCAAAATAAGAAGCCGAAGAAAAACCCCGGTGGCTGAAGCAGCTGGTCATGCAGGGATCTGAAAAACGACAGTGGTCGTAATTAAAAACCCTTGTGGAGTTGCCAGTTGTTAGAGTGAATTATAATCGCAAGCATATGAAAAAAAATCACTTTAGATGTGCATAAAAAACAGCCCTAACATCAAATTTGGCTGTCAATTTCCTTAGATCTGCAATAGGTGATCAGAATAAATGCTACAAAAATCCAGATCTATGCAGTTAAAGACATTAAAAAAGAAAAATAAACAAGAGTTTCTCCATACATCCAATACACAAGACAAGAATTTATAAAGAATTTTTTGTATTATGACACCTGGGAAGGGAACACAAAAAGATGTTACCAGTCCCCCTCAATGGGATGGGTTCTTTTATGTCCTCAGCGCTTCAAATCCAATATCTCTCTCTCTTCATGGGGCAAAAAACCCACACAAAATAGAATTCAAAGGGAGCTCACAAGCAAAAGTAGAATAAATATGACAATGATGGAGGATCAAAGTCAACCAAAAGTATAGATCAAAAGGTGATCAAAAAGGTAGTGAATGAATGGAAAACCCCTTCTATTTATAACAAAATATTGAGTTAGTCTATATATTGGTGGATAATTAAAATATTATTAACCAAATCTAGATCCAACTTACTTGGAATATTTTATTATTTTTGGTGGAGGGAAAAGGAATTTAGAATTGGTTAAATCCCTTTATTTAGAAATAATAAATAAAAATAAATGATTTATTTATTATTTCAAGGATGAGGTTAAGGAATAATTAAATAAATAATTATTTATTTAATTATTTAAAAATGATTTAGTCAAATTCAACAAGGAATATTATTAAATAATGATTTAAAATTCCTAGAGAATAATAAGATAAATGATCATTTATCTAATTAATTCTCATGTTTTGGGTTAAATATGACCAGGAATATTAATTAAACAATGGTTTAATTAATTATCCCTAAATGAAAATCAAACAAATAAGGATTTATTTAATTATTCCTCATTGGGTTTCTTGTTTAGACCAGAACTAGTTTAATAAACTATGGGTTATTAAATTATTTCTCATAGTGAAAACAATTTTACTATGGTAAAATTGTTCTTACATGGTGTACTTTAGTCCATCTAATAGTAACATATTAGATGACCAAAAATTGGTGTAACAACTCCATCTTCTTCCTTCAGCCTTTAAACCCATTTATTCTGCAATGTTGTTTTACCTATAGGCAACATGACTAAGTCCCAAGTCTGGTTATGTATTAAGGATTCCATCCCTTCTTTCATGGCTAGCTCCCACTTCTTCCTGGTTTCGACCTGCATTACTTCTTCATAACATTCAGGTTCACCAGAATCAGTCAACAACAAATAATATAATGAAGGAGAGTATCGTTCAAGGGGTTTACCTATCCTGATAGATCTTCTGACACCACTTTCAGGTGTTTGAGGTGCCTATTGTTGTTGTTGTTGTTGTGCCTGTTGATTATTATTATTTTCGGGCACCTTTACTTTTTTCTGTTAACTCATCAAGAACTTTGTATTCTTTGTTTTCTTTTTCATGTTTCTTTTCCTGCAACTGATTATTATACAATACCTTTTCGTTGAATATTTTATCTCAGCTCCTAATGATTTTGTTAATTTCATAATCATATAAGCGATAACTATAATCATTAACACCATATCCAATAAAGGTACATTTCTTTGATTTTGCCTCAAGCTTTGTTCTATTTTCTTTATTAATATGGACAAAGGCCTCACAACCAAAAGGCTTTAAAAAGAAGTAGTTTACCTTTTTACCTGTCCATGCCTCCTATGGAATACCACCATCCAAGGAACTTGAAGGCCCTCTGTTTATTATATAAATAGTAGTATCTACAACATCTGGCTAAAATTGTAAAGGCAGTCCTACATGCAATCTCATGCACCTTGCACGCCCATGATTGTTTTGTTCATCCTTTCTGACACACCATTTTCTTGTGGTGTTCATGGAATTGTTTTCTCTCTATGAATTCCATGCTCTAAACAGTACCTATCAAACTCTTTTCTTTAATATTCACCTCCAATGTCTAATTTTAGACACTTTAACTTCTTTCTTGTCTCAATCTCAACCAAATCTTTCCATTTCTTGAAAGTATCACATACATCATATTTATTCTAAATACAATAAATCCAAGTTTTTCTAGTTGCATCATCAATAAAAGTAACATAATAATGAGAGCCAATGAGAGATGATACATGAGCAGGCCCCCATACATTTTTATGCACAAGCTCTAATTTTTCGCTCTTCTTTTCTTTCCCAACTCTAGGAAATATGACTCTCTTCTGTTTTCCATAAATACAATTCTCGCATAAATCCAAATCCTTCAAACCGGACAACAAATTTATTGAGTGAAGAATATTCATCCTCTTCTCACTCATGTGTCTAAGACTATGATGCCATCATATGTTGCATCTTCTCCTTTGGAATTTAAATCATTAACAAAGTTAGAAATACCATTTTATAAATACAATGTACCAACATTTTCTCCTTTTTCTATTACCAGGGCTCCTTTAGTGACCTTCCAAGTTTTATCTGTGAAATTTGTCACACAACCTTCACCGGCTAAATGCCCTGCTGAAATCAGATTTTTCTTCAGATCTAGAACATTCCTTACCTCCTTTAATAACCATTGGTTTCCATTCTACTACTTTACAATAACTTCATTCATTCCAATGATTTTACAGGGTTTATCATCACCCAAATGAACCTATCCAAAATCTCCTTGAACATAGTCATGACAATATTTCTTATCAGGTGTGGCATGGAATGAGGCACCTAAATCTGCCACCCAGGAATCAGTAACATATTCTAAAGAAAGAATCAAATAATTTTGTAACACATCACCTATCACATTTTCTTCATGATTGTTTTCTTTCTTTGTGTCTCCTTCTTTTCCTTTCCAAGAGTTACAGTCTTTCTTAAGGTGTCCTTTCTTTCCACATTTCCAACACACTATCCCCGATTTGGACTTGGATCTGCCTTACCTTGATTTACTGTGATGTGCTAAGCTCTTTCCTCTTTCCATTTTTCTTCCCCTAGTCTCTGCACTCAAAGCATTACCCGATGTCTCATAGGAGATTTTCCGTCTCATTTCCTCACTAAGGATAACACCGACAAAATCATCAAACTAAAGTACTATAACTAGAGACAAAGTTACTAATGGCCATAACTAAACCATTTCAACTTTCTAGAAATGAGCACAGAAATAATAGAGCCCTAACTTCATCATCAAAATTTAACCCTACAGAACTTAACTAATTGGTAACCGTATTAAATTCATTTAAATGGTCAGCAAAAGATCCACCATCCGACATCTTCATATTAAATAAATGCTTCATAAGAAATACCTTATTTGAGGCCGAGGGTTTTTCATATAGTTTCTCTAATGCCATAATTAAACCATTTGTTGTTGTTTCCTTCGAAATATTGAAGGCTATCGATGTTGCAAGGCACAATTGTATTGTTCCAAGTGCCTTTCTATAGATAATCTCCCATTCTGCGTCTCTCATACTCGACAGCTTCTTTTTTTCTGCTCAATGGTAGGTACAGATCTTTCTGATACTGATAATATTCCATCTACATCTTCCACAACGGGTAATTTTGTTCATTAAATTTCTCGACCCTAAACCTACCATCTTCCGGAGTTTATCAGCCAAATAGACCTTCAGCTCTGATACCACTTGCTAGAAAAATATATATTACAGTGGAAAACGTAAAATATGTGGAAACACAAACGTAGAAAACATATAAAACAAGAGTGACACTGATATACGTGTTTCATCCAATTTGGGCTATGTCCACCCCGAACATCCAGTCCTTCCTTTATATTATCCAGCAAGATTAAGAGACACAATCTACAATAGATCCGTTGTAATATCCTCTGCTCTCTCTCACAGTCCCCCTTTCTGTTTCTGGCTCATAATACACATGCCACGCATAGTCGCAATACAATACACCCATACAAAACGAGGGGTTTCCTTCCAGGGAAAAAAATCCTAAATTAAACATAACTTCTGTCGTCAGATCATCCACCTAATGAACGGTTTAGATTGACTATGAAATTACAATATTTTACAAGGCAATTTTACATTTGTTTTTAGCTTCGAGGGCGTTGCCCCTAAAACCCCCTCTAGGGGGTGGTTCCAAAAGGTCATCATCACCCCCCTATACCCCCCCTGATGGAAATTAAGCAACGAGCGGCTTTGCCACCCCATGAGGAACAAGGTTCCAATGTGGAGATACATATACATAAGGAATATAATTAGGCTCCACACCTAACATTCAGCAATCGTCATCATCAACCAAATCAGCAGATCACTACCATACAAGTGACACAGATTGCATCTCTATCTGTCAGATAGGCTTTAATTAGCCAAAGAATCATGAGCATGGGACATGCCTGCCTTGTAGAAACATTGTATTTATGTTATATCTTGCAAGTATCCAACAGAACATGGTCCCTCTTTTACTCACGGCAAGGGGTCTCCAACCTTAGGCTTAACACAAGTTACTCTCTCTCTCTCTCTCTCTCTCAACACGGGTTATAAAAAATAGAAACTATAATGTATTTCAGCTATACAGTTCTTCCTAGACCTCATACATTAGGGGGAAATTGTTATCACTGGAAAATCATACAAGAAAAAATACATCATGAAATTTCAAGCAGAAGAATTTACAGGAAAGAAATACATTACAGAATCTGCAAAATTTAACTTTTCCTAAGGTCAAGCACGAAAATTTATCAAGTAGCACATAGAAATCACTGGCACTAAGTGCTCTGTGCGGCCTTTTCTTTTATAGTAACGGAGATTTCTGCGGCTATCCCTCAAATTTTCGTGTGATCCTAGGTATGGCAGAATTTCACCATACATGACCACTTGGCACACTTAAGGAAGAATATTCTCCACTCAAGGCCTCCAAGTACATCCACCTTGGAGAAACCTTGAGGCCTCAAGTGTATCACACAATGGAATCAACCTCCACCCTTATGTCACCATCCACAATTGTACCAATAGAGGGAGGGAAATTTGAATTTTTCCTATAAAATACCACCATGGGAAGAAAAATTTAGAACACATTGTTATGTTGCCCAAATTTCCCAAGATAAAACAAGCATTTTGTTGTCCAAGCAGCAAGGAGTGGAGGGAGTCATTTTTTTGCCATCCAACATCTCAATCCAAGAGGAGAAGTGCATCAGTTGTCTGTTATCCTGCCACTCATTCGAGGAGAGAGAGTGTAATATTCCAAAATTTTCCGACAATAATTTGGAATATTAATTTTCATTTATTTCACCTGGGAGGAGAATAATGGGTAAGGAGGCCCATGCATAGTGATAATCTCAATAAAATCCCTCATAGTATGAAAGGGGATCATCATTGGAGCTGGTTTTCACACCCTCATGTGTGAACAGGGTTATTTGCAAGTGGACAAGGTCAAGTTTGACCAAGTCAACAACGATGGGATAAGAGGTGGAGAACACTTAGAGAAATAGTGCAGTATGAATGGGAAGAGGGTTATTTGGTGAAGGAAACCCTAAAAGGAGTGCGGCCCATGGAGAGGGACTTTCACTTGTTTAAAAGGAGGGCAAGGCAACCATTGTTTCTCATGCTTTGTATTATTCATCTCATTATCTATTCAGACAATTGTGCATTCTTTTTTGTTTAGCAAGAGTGGCTGGGGGAATTCCTGTTTAGGATTCCTTATCCTTCTTGGGAGGCCTCTTGAGGGATTTCACTGATTTTCCTCACATCCAGGCTTGAGGCCATGCATCCTCCACCAAGACAGCGTTATTTCTGTAGCAGAATAATGTTGTGTTGTTGGGTGTTGCAGTGAGGGTTCACTACACTACCTCCGTCAGCTATTTTTCAGAGGGAGAGTCTCTCTTTCCTGTGAGAGATCATTTTGGAGGAATTCTGGAGCTTATTGCAGACTTTGGCATCAAGGCCAACTCATTCCCTAGCCCTACAGCGTAGTTTCATCTAGTGAATGTGTTATTTTAGTGGAGCATTTGCAGTGGGGCTCTTGCAGATTGTTGGAGGGTGAGAGCTTTGGTGAAGGGATCAAACTTTCACTTAGAAGATCCATTGGAGGAGGCATATTCAGTTTGGGCATCATCTACAACCATCTCCATCCAGTTCTATTTCTGAGTTGCAGTTGCTACCCAGCAACTCCGGCATTTTGTTGATTTTGTATTTTATAGCCAATCCTTCCAGGATTGACATGAGGTAGCCTTTGGGAGCTGATATCTTCACTCCCAATGTTTTATTGGGCCATAAATTTGTATATATATGTATTTGGCATATGTTAGCATGCAGTTTCTCTATAAAACTGTGTTTTCATAGCTTGAGCCTACATGTGTAGCAGTGGTTTTGTCATGATTTATGTATTTGTCTCTTAAGGCTAACTCATTGCCTATCTTGTGTAGCATTTCCTCAAGATCTTGTATTCATTTATTGCTACTATTTATTAATAAGATAGCTATGGATTTCTCTCATGTTTTTATGAGTTGAGTGTTGTTTCTGCTCCATTTTTATGTTTGCATATTGCTGGGTCTCCAACATTAAAATATCTTGAGATATTCTCATTGTTGTAGCATTTTCCTAATTTGGGATATTACAGTGGTATTAGAGCATGATCTCTGGCTCAGCCGGTGGATCTCGGCCATCATGCTATCAAGCAGATAGAAGATGAAGACTCCATTATGTGGAGAGAAAAATGAATATAAACTTACAAAGCTTCTTCCAAGATCTGTACAAAGCATTCATGAAGAATTTGAGAAGATAAGGAGGGAGATATGTACAGGATCTCCAAGAGGGTTTGAAACTGAGTCAAACTCTAGATTTTCTTGTAGGGAATGTGAGCATGTAGCCACACCCTATGATGTACAGCGCAGTCACATGGCCATTTTTTCCATAGGGGAGCAAGAAGAAGAAGGAATGCCGAAGAGAGGAACTCTTGGTGGTTTCTTGCATGAGTATGAATCTCAAACTCATAAGTTTAGAGATCATATTACTTTTCCAGATTTTTGCAAGATCATGGTGAGGAGGAGCAAGCAGCATAATGAGGATAGATTTCTTCTATCTATCTTTGATGGTTCCCCTACATGTTCAGCTAGGGCTTGGGTGGAAGAGCTAGATACCTTTCTGCAACAGCATCATATTTCTGAAGATGAAGCCATCATAATAGCAACGCTGCACTTTGGAGGTAAGGTCTATGCATGGTGGTTATTTGAGTCCTTTACTTTAAAGAATGCAAATACTTCTTCCTATGAAATGTTCATTAGAACTGTGGTGGAGATATTTGGTAGAAAGAATTATGAATCATATGTGGAGGAAACAAACAAAACCCTTGCATGTGATGGAAGAAACCATAGACTCAAAATAACTTCAGAGAACTATGAAGGAGGTTGATATCTTGCATGATACTTTATTGGAGGCAAGACCTTCATCTTGTATTTTGGCACAAGGAGGCAAAGATATCCCTTTTCCAAAAGAGGATCCAATCATTGGAGGATTGCCCACTCATTTTGAGGAGGCTAAGGGAAACAGCGCTGTCATTTCTAGAGCTGATCTAGAACCTCATGTAGAGGGAGAAGGAGCTCTTGCTCCAACTAGAGGGATTCTTGAAGCTTTGCAAGGAATTCCACAGGATCTCATACATGGAGGTCCAAGCATAATCAGTGAGAAGCATGATTGTGCGGCATTACAGCTGGAAAGAGAAGGAAGGGAGGAAGAGCAGCATCATGTGATGAGAGGCACACACCCTTCTCTATTTCAGAGAGATAGTACAAAGAGGAGGCATATTGTATTGCGTTGTGAGAGCAAGGGAAAGGTTTCCCAACCATATATACAGTCCAATATTGACATTGATGTTTCACTGCATAGAGGCATTCCACCAGGGAGGCCACCAAATCTATCATTGATGAGATACATTTTGTCTTTGGATTCACCGCTCTTGGATTTTGGAGAGGTGAAGAGTTTGGAGGAGAAATTTGGTATGGAGGATGTCAAAGTATCAGACAATAGCACCAGGAGAGCCTTACATGCTAGATCACCAGCGTTTTCCCTTAGGAGGATTGATCCTTACTGGAGATCTCAGCTCTTAGTAGAGTACTCCAAGGATCTTGGTGCATGCATGATTCTCAATGACCCAGAGAGAGATGACAGATACAGAGTGGATGATATGTTCATATATTCACATGGAAGAGTATTCTTGACTAGAGATTCTAGTCTCAAGGAGAAGCTATTGCATGCAGCACAAGAGGACTTCTCTTCCATGCATCTTGATGCATATATTGCCTTGGCAGAGGAGTTCATTTGGGAGGGAATTCAGCAATACATATTTCAGCATATGGAGAGATGCAGAGCCCGGATGATGATGGAGAGGATGTCACAACCACCTTCCTACTCATTGGGAGTAAGGGAGCTTTTTCAGTTGAGCCATTTCAGCTCAAGTCTTTGAGTACATAATGGAGAATGTACAATTTCACCTTATGTTTTATACTTCTTGTCTTTTTATGAGCAGCATATTGTACCAAGGAGGATTATTCCTTCTTGAATATTGTATAATGATGTACTTGAAGCCATTTGTAGCATTGAGATTGGCTATCTCATTGGTGGTTTGTGGGGAAAGCCACATGATTTTCGGTGTGCACCATTGACACCCTTTTGTACTTTCATGTTTATATCTTGTATAATGATTGTGGCAGCAAAAAAGTGGATGGAAAAGCACTTGTTTTTGTTTGATTTGATGTAGACATGGAATGCACTGTGTTGATTCCTTGTATGGGACCTTGATCCACTTTCCGGTTGTCATTTGGAAACTTGTTCTTATTGTACTATGCTTCCATGTATTGCTGATATTTTTATGTTCATGGGAAGCTTTGATTGGAGATTAGGCTTGAGAATAAGGATGCCCATTGGGAGCATGATTCTCCTTACTATACATGTTGTACATATCAGGAGGAACCATGGGCCAACCATGATTGCCAAATTACATTTATTTCCTTCTTGTGGGAGGAACCACTTGAAGAACTTGAGGAGGCATTCCATGGATCATGAGGAGATGGAGGAGTTAGCACAGTCAACTCTTTTTCCTTTGAGGATGGAGGGAAGACTCATCTATGAGCCACTCCATCTATATGAGAAAAACATATGGTAAGGGTATTTTCATATTGCATAGTGATTTTTCTGTATGCATGCATCTCTTAACCATATATGTGCAGGGATTTTCTCAAAGGGAGGATATTATTCCTTCTAGATTTGGTGGTCTACATAATTCCATTATGGGTGATCACTCCCTAGGTGGATATGGGGAGATAATTTCTCATGGATAATGTACTCACATTGCACATTACATCATTCACTTTCTCTATATTTGTGAAGAGACCGGGGCAACAAGAAAATGGTGGGGAGGTCACCCATAATTTTATTTTCTATGGCAGTGGAGAGTCTAACTACGTTGGCTACATTTGAGGTACCATTGTCCTTCTCCTTTACTTCACATGGCAGCCAGCATGATTCTCCTTATGGTTCCCTTGATTGATATTGCTAGAGATTTTCTTGGGAGCATGATTGGAGGAGAGACACATTAGATGGATGTGTCCTATGAGGGAGAAATTCCTCACACTTTTTGCACTACATGTTCTAAGGGGAGCATGGGACATGATATGGTTACCTTAACAGCACATTTTTCACTTTGTGAGATGATCCATATGATGGAGGAGATGCCATATATGGAGATACTTGGGCCAACATGATTTGCAGCGTTGGAGGAGAGATCCTTGGAGATCTAGTCTTCATCTTGCCACTTGAGGTCAAGTATTTTTCAGCCCAGGATCAGCACTTTCTCTACAGTTATCATAAGTTGAGAGATGTACAACGTGGGGTAGGCTACATTGTCTACCATGAGCATATTTTCATCCCACCCACTTTTCCGGAGCCAAAGGTGGAGGACAGTTTTCAGAGGTTGCCATGTTGGGAGGTAACTGATTTTGCATGGATGATTGCTTGGGGGATGGAGGATCCACATAAGGAAGATGTTACTCAACACATAATAGACTCCATGCCTTGAGAGGAGGCTTTCTAGTTCTGTCCTTGCATTTTCTTGAGGACAAGCAACATTTGGGAGGGGAGGACTATAATATTCCAAAATTTTCCGATAATAATTTGGAATATTAATTTTTACTGATTTCACCTAGGAGGAGAATAAATGGGTAAGGAGGCCCATGCATAGTGATAATCTCAATAAAATCCCTCATACTATGAAAGGGGGTCATCATTGGAGCTATTTTTCACACCCTCATGTGTGAACAGGGTTATTTGCAAGTGGACAAGGTCAAGTTTTACCAAGTCAACAGCGCTGGGATAAAAGGTGGAGAACACTTAGAGAAACAGAGCAGTATGAATGGGAAGAGGGTTATTTGGTGAAGGAAACCCTAAAAGGAGTGAGACCCATGGAGAGGGGCTTTCACTTGTTTAAAAGGAGGGCAAGGCAACCATTGTTTCTCATGCTTTTTATTATTCATCTCATTGTTTATTCAGACAATTGTGCATTCTTTGTTGTTTAGCAAGAGTTACCAGGGGAATTCCTGTTTAGGATTCCTTCCCCTTCTTGAGAGGCCTCTTGAGGGATTGCACTGATTTTCCTCACATCCAAGCTTGAGGCCAAGCATCTTCCACCAAGACAACGTTATTTCTACAGCAGAATAATGTTGTGTTGCTGGGTGTTGCAGTGAGGGTTCACTACACCACCTCCATCAGCTATTTTTCAAAGGGAGAGTCTCTTTTTCCTATGAGAGATCAGTTTGGAGGCATTTCGGAGCTTATTGAAGACTTTGGCATCAAGGCCAACTCATTCCTTAGCCCTACATCACAGTTTCATCCAGTGACTGTGTTATTTTAGTGGAGTATTTGCAGTGGGGCTCTTGCATATTGTTGGAGGGTGAGATCTTTGGTGAAGGGATCAGCCTTTCACTTATAAGATCCATTGGAGGAGGCATATTTAGTTTGGGCATCATCTACAGCCATCTCCATCTAGTTCTATTTCTGAGTTGCTGCTGTTACCTAGCAACTCCGGCATTTTGATAATTTTATATTTTATAGCCAATCCTTCCAGGATTGACATGAGGTAGCCTTTGGGAGCTGATATCTTCACTCCCAATGTTGTATTGGGCCATACATTTGTATATTTATGTATTTGACATATGTTAGCATGCATTTTCTCTATAAAATTGTGTTATCATAGCTTGAGCCTACATGTGTAGCAGTGGTTTTGTCATGATTTATGTACATATCTCTTAAGGCTGAGCATTGCTTATCTTGTGTAGCATTTCCTCAAGATCTTGTATTCTTTTGTTGATGCTCTTTCTTAATAAGATAGCTATGGATTTCTCTCATGTTTTTATGAGTTGAGTGTTTATGTTGCTCCATTTTTATGTTTGCATATTGTTGGGTCTCCAACATTAGAATATCTTGAGATATTCTCATTGTTGTAGCATTTTCCTAATTTGGGATATTACAGAGATATGCTTGAAAGAAGATTAAGGAAAGAGCCCTCCTTGCTTTGAATATTAGAGCTCCATATCTCTAAGGATTCATTGTGAGTGTTTTAGCGTTCTACCTCTTTTTTACCACCAGCATCTAATAAAACGAGATTCATTCTCCATTGGTATTATTAGTTTGTTTAAACTTGATATTGTACTTGTATTGTATTTGTATTTCTTGTTTCTTGTTTCCTCCTCTATTGTAGCATGCTAGGTTTTGTAAAGATTTTTCTACATGTTATGATGTTTCACTAACCATCTAACAACTCATTTTTCCCTGTTACATTGCATGTAGGAAAGCAACCTCCCCTACCAAGCATAGTGCATTTTGTACACCCACGTTCCAAATGCACCACAACACCCCATTTCAAGGTGTTTATCCTATTTCATTTAATGCTTCATTGAATAAATTCCCAACACATCCATTATTTTATTATTCCTATGAATGTGATCTCCTTTAAACATGTTTTTACAATATTATGTCAATTTCTCAACAAATTACTCTCAAATGGGTTTAATATTCCAACAATGCACTTGATGTTGCATGTGGTATTATCACAATCATAATACCAGCTCATACCTCCGCCCTTGCACTTTGATACTCACCCTTGGTATTTATTATATTACAATGTCATGTGTAAGCACACTCTCTCACACATCATATGTACGTTCTTTGTAGCATACTGTCATGACCATTGTTTCCATTGTATTTACCAATTTTGTTCTTATGAGTTTCCTTGTACTTGTGAGCCCCGCCATAATGTCTAGTGTACACACCTTTTCAAGATTCATTTTACAATTGTGGGTTTGAGCGCTAATGCAAAAATTAGAGGTTAGAGTTCAAGATAGAGTATTTGAACAGAATATTTCTCTTGTACAGGTCTTGAATATAGGGTTCTTCGTATGGTGAAAATTTATGGGAGAAGGCTCGATAAACTAGGAACTAGGGTTTTGTTGCAACAACAATGGTTGAAAACTAGTGTGTTGGGCACATGGTACAAATCCAATGTGCAAGGCTCAATGGAATAGATATATGCAGATATACATACACACATAAATGTGTGTGTGTGTGTGTTTTTGTGTGTGTGTGTGGGTCATACACCTATGTTATATCATTCATCCAATTTGGCTTTTGCACCTTACATTTTGTAATATCACCGCAGCGCTTTTTGCAATTTCATCAACCCATCATTATCACAATTTTCAATCCAGCGCAGTATCACATTACTTGCACCAGAATATAGTCACCTTTAATCTCCAAATGGATCACCTATCGCATCGTATTGAAATGTGTTATCAGTGTGGAAATTTAAACACAACATGCCTCTATAATCTTCCTTCTTTACCCAATGCAATAGAATTATCTTAGTCATTCTTTGGTTTCTTTAAAATATCCAGTGCACCCTTAAGTATTTAAATGGTCTCATTCATATAACCTCACATTGGCTTTTGATGAACCTTTCATCAACCATGGTATTGTGTAATCGATCTTTCCCCTCAATTTCATGTTCCAAAATTGATGTATGAAGGCGGAAACCTAAGGTCGATGGAATGTGATTAAACGTATGTCATGGGTTTTCAATACATTTGCAACCATCGTTGTCTCAAGTTAGAAACAAGTCACTTTACATTATTTCAATGGGTGATATTTAATGTATCATAACCATTGTTGCTTATGTTGTGCATGGCCTTTATCAGTCATTCTCTAGCACTGTTATAATTATTTGGAGATAATTCTTAGTGCATTTATTCACGGTAAATTTTCAAATAAAATTCAATGCCAATTTAACATATTACAATATCCTATAGTGGTTTGTTAGAAAACCATAATCCTTGTGTGTTTTTTAAGTGTTTTTCTTTGGATGGCATAATGTAATTTCTTTGATTCCTATCACATTCTCAAAGTGCAATATGACCATACTTCATAGCATTTTGTATATCTCCTCTATGTTGTCTTAAGTGAAACACTAATAAATGTGGCTTGGTTAATAAATAATTATATATTTGTGCATTCTTTTTTATCCATCCCTTCTTTTGCATGCTTGTATACATTACCCAACTTTAATGTTTTCTTGGCAATGTTGTAATACTTGTATCAGCCTCCAGCACAATGTAAAAACTTCCATGTTGTAACAGACCCTAGTTGATTTTTCATGTAAGTAAATATAATACTAAGGTCATGGGACATGTATTCTAAGCTTAATTTTGGGAAAATCATAGGGATGGGTATCACTGGTGATTAATTAATGGCTATGGAAACTGGCAAAGGCATTGGAAAAGGAAAAGTGACAATAATTGGCATTTTATTTATGAAAATAAATTAAAATAGGAGAAAAGGAAGGTGAAGAGATGCATATTTGCATGAGAGGGAAATTGAAGGGAAAATGAAGAAAATAGAGGCATTAATGATAAAAAGGCTTCTGAGGATCATTTCACAACCTTTTGATAGTATTTGGTTGAGCTCTCTTTCATTTTCGCATTCTCTCATACTCTTGCACACTTAGATAAGTCTTAGAGTATTCTTGGAGCATGCTTGGAGTACTCTAGTATTCACTTGGATTTGTAGAAATAAAGCAAATGAAAACAAGAAAGTACAAGGGAACAGTTGAATTAAGAGTTGCAGGTTGGATTGATTTGCAAGTAACAGGTTGCATGTGTGATTTCCTTGTTTATTTTTGGATGCATGGTATATGCATGTGATTATTTGGTTATGTGTTGCCATTGTAATGGATAGTATCCTAGATTGATAGTGGTTTTATCCTTTCCTTTCCATTTCCTGGATATCCATGGTGTTGTGGGTTTTTCCACTATGTTGTTTTTTTTTATTGGTGCTCGTGTGCCTTATGGTTTTGGGTTGGAACAAACACTCTAGAAGCTCTGGAATAGATTGGGTTGAGTTAATATTCCTAGAGCCTAGGTTAGGAAAAATTCTCTAGATCCCTTGGTGTGTTAATTTACTAGTCCCTTGATCTGGGTTGGGAAAATTATCTGGAGCCTTGGAAGGTTGTGGGTTGAGTTATTAATTCCTGGAGCCCTGGACAACTTGGGTAGAGATCAATCTGGTTGGTGTTAGTGATGTCTGACCGTAGCAGTGGAATCACTGTGGTTGAGGGTCTAGGTCGTTTGGACTATGTAAGACCTGGTTTTTTTTTCTTGGTTTATTCCATGAGATCCCACATCCATTCTTGGAATATGGCATGGGGGTGATTCGATGAAAGAGAGATTTGGTTCAGCCCAATATATGGTCGAGTGGTACATGGGATTCCCTGACTTGGTTGGTATTTTCATATATTAATAGAATTTATTCTTATACTATGATTCATCTATAATTGTAGTGATTATATTGACGATATTATGGTTGAGCTTCCATGGTTTTTATGTTGGTTATTTTCTGGTTATATGATGTGTACCATTTATGGCCCTTGTGATGAACTATTTAGATATTAATTGTTTAATGAATGTATGGACTAATAAGTGTTGTTGTGGCTATGTGGAGAGGGAATACATCCTTCTGGGTGATTCAAGATAAATATAAGACCCTTATGGTCATATATGCATTCATGATCTATTGCGTACATGTTTTCCATGTGTTTGAAAAAATATATACTATCGAATAGGCATGTCTTGAGTCAGTTCTTGTTCAAGTTTCATACAAAAATAATTATGATTTTGTAATTTATCATTATAATAAATTACAAGAAGTTCTGGACAGTGGTCTGGACGCTATCCTAGAAAGGTGGCTCGGATATCAAGAACACACCCTCTAAATTGGATATTTTGGGCTACAACCGCATGAAGGTAGTCTTGTGCATGCATTTGGAGGCCTATAACCGCACCCAGCAGGCCATGTCATGCATGTTTTTGTGGGCTTAGAGGAGTGAAAAAGAGCCTCAACTGTAGGTTTGGTCACCTAGGGTGGTCCTTTGGCCCCTGAGTGTCATGTAGCCCTGAGGGATGTTGTGATTTTTTAGTTTGTCGACCACACTTCCATAAATGGAGCTTGGAGGTTGGGTCATGTCATAGTAACTCTTTGTCTCATGTTTACCCTTGCAAGCTATTTAAATTTGGAAAATGTGAGAGGAAGCAGTTACATGGTGGTAGCGGAGCGGGTTGTATTCTCTTTGGGTGATATCTGATACAATGGGGTGGTATCAGAGCGAGGTTGCATCACTGGACCTCGAGGTAGATATGATTGTTATGTATGCATGGTTGATTTTCTATGTGTTATAATGCATACATGTTGGTTATCTCTCATGATGGTCATTGTGGAAGTTTTGTCGTCATGTAGAATTCGATGATGTTGGCATGTTGAGATGATTGATGTGTTGATATATATATATATATATATATATAATGTCAATTTGGACTGATTGGTGCAGACAAGATATCCTTCCCTGAACTTCACTTAGGTATGTTTGAGAGGGAATACATCCTTCTTGGTGATTCTCAGATAAATATCAGACCCTTATGGTCATATATGCATTCATGACCTATAGTGTACATGTTTTCCATGTGTTTGGAAAAATATATATTGTGGAATAGGCATGTCTTGAGTCAATTATTGTTCAAGATTTGTATGAAAATATATATCATTATGTAATTTATCATTCTAAGAAGTTACAAGAATTTCTGGACAGTGGTCTGGAGGCTGGCCTAGAAAGGTGGCTCAGATATCGAGAGCACGCCCTCTAAATTGGAGATTTTAGGGCTATAACCACATGAAGGTAGTGTTTTTCATGTGTTTGGAGGCTTATAACCGCACCCAAGCCATGTAACGCATGCTTTTGTGGGCTTAGGGAAGTGAAAAAGAGCCTCAGCTCAAGTTTTGCTCACCTGGGGTGGTCCTTTGGCCGCTGAGTGTCATGTAGTCCTAAGGGATGTTGTGATTTTTCAGTTTTTCGACCACACTTCCATAAATGCAGTTTGGAGGTCGGGTCATGTCATAGTAACTCTTTGTCTCATGTTTACCCTAGAAGGCTAGTGAAATTGGGAAAATGTGAGAGGAAGCAGTTACATGGTGGTATCGAAGCGGGTTGTATTCTCTTTGGGTGATATCTGAGACCACGAGGTGGTATCAGCGCGAGGTTGCATCGCTGGACCTAGAGGTAGATATGATTGTTATGTATGCATGACCAATTTTCTATATGTTATAATGCATACATGTTGGTTATCTCTCGTGATGGTCATTGTTGCAGTTTGTCTTCATGTAGAATTCGATGATGTTGGCATGTTGAGATGATTGATGTCTTGATGTTATATATATATATATATATATATAATATGTTAATTTGGATTGATTGGTGCAGAAGAGATAGCCTCCCCTGAACTTCACTAAGGTATGTTTGATCATGTTTATATTTGGTTATCAAACATGGTATGTTTGTAGGAAGTATAAGATCAAATATGACAAGCAAAATGGTGGATTAAATTTCACGTGACTCTCCTTGTAGATCAGATGAGTAGCACATAGATGAATACTCTCCTGACATAGCATATACCTTGATAAGTTTAAAGGCATAAATAAGAAGTTGTAAAGAGGTTAATGACAAAATAATTCAGCCACGGGAAAGACTTGACAAATCATAGGAAAAGAAACCAAAGTTCAATGCAGTGATCCTTCATAATCTATCATATTTTCATAGATAGGGACATCCACAGATTATTTGCAGATAGGAGGAAAGGATAAATGTGGCATACGGTAGTAGGTCTCATGGAGGACACGGGTCATATAGGGATGACACAGTTAGAGATGGTAAATGGATGGATATACCTGATAGGAAAGGTAGTGGTTATGGGTTCTATTATAGTTTTGGTTCAGATAAAAAACATGTGTTGGGAAAAATACTGAGGGGGGGGGTGAATCAATATTTTAAAACTCACAATAATTTTCTTTATTTTACTGATTTATGTATGCGACTTTACCTAATTCAACTAACATATGCACGCAGCTTTCTGAAAGGTAACTTGCGTATACCCAGAGCACTTATTATTTAGATAAATCTTCAGAAAGTTTACTTAACCTAATTCATCATTTATTCATCAAACATTTAGTAAGCAGTAAACATGTGAAGTAAGGAAAAAATAAATAATCACACATAAGAAACACTCATGAACACTATTATTTAAGGTGGAAACCCAAATCTGGAGAAAAACATCGTCATTGTCGTCTTTGTCTTTGATATTTATTATATATAAAACTACTTACATTCTTGTACTATTGCAGACTCATACCAACATGCAAGCACCCACCTGCAGAAGGTTGCAGCTTTCTCTCTTTCTCTAGTTGCTACTAGAAGGGAGCTCCAACCCCCTGATCTTGTTTACCATCCACCACTGGAAGGAAGCTTCAACCCCCTAAACTAATCACCAGCTCCTACTGGCAGGAAGCTTTGACTTCCACACTTACGGATTTGACCCTAAAAACCATTACATACCACGTTTCATAAATTTTCACACTGGATCCAATAGCTTTTACTTCAACACAACTTGTAGATCAATAGAAACAACCATCGACAAATTTTGAACAGATTAGTGAGATCATTGTACCTAGAACATAGAACCAAACCCAGACTTTTGCATCAACACACATACTAAACTTCAACTCTGATCATTCATAAAACAATTGTATATGCTACATTACTTATGGAAACCCACGTGTATACGCGCTTTTCTGTGGCGCAACCTGCATATAGATATTTACATACTGAGATTAAAGTTCTAACCAGGCTCAGAACATATCAAATATATTCAGACACACTTTTTCATATTTACAGAACCCTTATACATTCAGTAGAATTCATCATTTCAATTAACCAATCACTGATATTTATACACAATCAACTAGCAGCGTAATCAGTTTTCAAACAACCCAAATATATATGAAGACATCATTGACAGAAATCATAAATGCAGCAAAAATAATCATACTTTTCCTTCAGCATTCTTCATAAAAACCCTAGCTTACATATGTGCCTTTGCAGAGTTGAACCCGCATGTGTACACGCCTTTAACGTGACTAACATGCATACAGATTTGTAGATAATTTAGGACTACATAATACTTCATAACTGCAAATTTTACTCGGATTATACCCTTCACTTCAATAAACATGTGCTAGGCCATAGATCTAAACAACCCATAAACAGATCATGCAAATACATAGTCATTTCAGGTCTATAGATCCTGATCCATTATTTCATTCATGAGTGCATCATAATATCAGATCTATCTATTGATTATAGCCCATTCCATGCAGATATACTTCATATTGAAGTATTCATTCAATTCACACACATATCCACCCTTTAGCACTATGATCTTCACCTCCTTATATAGTGTGAGGCTTATCCAATACCATGAGCCAAAACCACACAAGTGTCGATGGTATTCTTGGATGTGATCAATTAACCATTACTATGCTTAATATTGTGGGCTAATACCATGGTAAGGACCCCTGGTATCATAAACTTAATGCGCAAGCACATACGCGACTTTTCTTCTTCTTACCCGCGTGTATATGCGACTTTGCCTTGACCAACTCGTGTATAGTTCCTTAAATATGTACTTTTTCACCTTTTGATTATGATCTGTAGAGCTTTTGACCCATCATGCTATAAATTATATTTTTTCATTATGCCATATCTGAGCTTTATCCTGAACCAATATATTTGGTCTTTTACAAGTGGGTTGCCATCAAGGACAACTTATGCAAAAATAATGCCAACAATATCCCCCTTTGGACATGATGGAAACCATCACATATTTGATCATTACAACCTATAGACACATCTATTTCTAAGAGTGTTGAGATTTGTGCTGCATTATACGGACCATACTCCCCCTGAACATATGCTGAAACTTCAGACAGATTATAAATGACTCTATGGAATTTCCTATCATCAAGGACTCATACTAACATCAATAACCAAACCAAGTGGTGTTACATAATTGACTCAACTACCCAACCAAATGGGTTTACATTTTGGACTCAAGCACCCAATCAAGTGGGTTTACATATTTGAAAAAGTACATACATGATTGAATATGACAAGATTTACATCATAGGTCTCAACATTACCCTTTCATAAAATTATAGATATGGATTATAACCAAGACCAAAGGGCCTCAATAGAGATATATCATCAAACATTATTTAGCAACCAACAGAATTCAAACAATGAATTATACCCAACAAGGCTAATGCTCCCCCTAAACCTGTGCATCCTGCAAATTTTCAACAACCAATTCATCAAAGCATCTTCATCAAGAAGATAACTATCAAAGATGGAAATGTAAGTTGAAAAACATAATTGTAGATTGTACCTATCAACACCTGAGAAATAGAGCCAAACTATATATGTTAGTAACATGAAAAATTCAATTCTAGAGGCTGACCCATAGATTTTATGACAAAAATATCCATACGCAACTGTCAAAATAGAGACTTGCGTATATACGTGACTATGCATCACGCAACCTGCGTACTGAATTTAATCTTTTGAAATTGCATCTAAAAATAGATCAAATAATTTTAACAACATAATGAGGCAGATAAAACTCCCAGTTTCTGTATGAGATATTCAAATTCTTCTCTGGGAAGAGGTTTAGTAAATATGTCAGCAACTTGTTCCTTGGAGGGAACAAACTCCAATTTAACCTTTTTCTCAAGCAATTGTTCTCATAAAAAGTGATATTCGATAGGAATATGCTTGGTTTTGGAATGCATAACAGGATTTTATGAGATGTTAATAGCACTTGTTTTATCACATAAGATGGAGATGGGTGGAGAAATTTTAATTTGAACGTGTTGTAATGTTTTCATCATCCATAGAAGTTTTGTGCAACATAATGCAGCAACCACATATTCTGCTTCTGCTTTAGATAAAGCAATGGAACTTTGTTTCTTGTTGAACTAGGATACTAATCGGGGCCCCATATAAAATGCACCTCCACTAGTGCTTTTCCGGTCATCAGAATTTCCATCCTAGTCTGCATATGTGTAACCATTAAGGGTAATATCAACATCCCTGGGATACCATAGACCAAAGTCTTGAGTTCCATGTAGATATTTGAATATTATTTTTACTTCCTGAAGATGTGACTCCTTTATATTGGCTTGGAACCATCCAATAATCCCAACTGCATACATAATATATGGTCTAGTACCTATTAGTGTTGGAACACCTAATCCTACATGGGTAGGTGTGGAATGAAAAAATTCACAATGGAGTCCAAGTGACCTTGGAATATGAAACCAAGAGTCACACCATTGTACTATAAATGTACATCTTCGTATAATAGAAAATAAGAAAGCCTCACGCTTATCTTTCATTGTGTGTTGAGTCTCTTCTGTGTGTGTGTTCATCTTCCTCATACACCATGTGTGTGCCTTAACATGGTGTTTAACATGGTATCAGAGCGGGCAATTGCTGGCCCTACTCCAAATTGAATGAGCCATTTGTGTTTATGGCATGTGCATATCTGCAAAAATTCTTGGCGTTTTTGCAGCATTTTAGAGAGTTTCTGCAGTAGTCCTTTTTGCCGCATTCATTAGTCAAAGATTTTCTGCAACATTCAGAAATCTTCTTTGAAAAGAAGAAGCATTCAGAAATTGGCAGCACTGGTTTTGAAGAACAACATTGTGCATCTGAAGGTTTTCTCACTGCTCATTCTTCCTGCAATTTCTATCTTTTAAATTCTGGATTTTTCTACTGCTGGAAAATATTCTCTACTGCATCTCTCCTACAACATTTGTGAAATTACTACTCTCTATTGTTTTAAGATTCTGAGTTATTTCTCTACTCTCTGCTGTTTGAAAAAAAAATTAAAAAAAATAAATAAATAAATAAATAATTTATGAATCACATCAGGCCTTTCGGCCCCCACTTTACTCTCATCGCTCAAACCAACACTCCAGCCATACCTCTCTTCCTCACAGCATTCACTCCACTCCACGCTTAACACTCATCTCTCCCACACACGACCCTCACCTGCTCCATCCCCTCCTACGCCCTGCGCCTTCACAAACTCCACCTCACCCCTCTCCTACGTGGCCCTCCCTGCGATACACATCTACGCATACTCAAAATCACAGCCTACCCACACCCTCCCACGATGTCCCTCCACGCCTAGACCTACGCCTCTACGCTCTCTCCCTCTCAACGCCGTCTCCTCCCCTACCCCTCAACGCTCTACAGCTTACTCCTTTCCTTCCCCAACGTGCCTCCATTCCCCTTATCACTCCATTCCACCACTCCCAATTCGATTTTTTAATTTTAATTTTTATAAAACCCCCTCTCCCCATTAATAAAACCCCTTCAATATAATACCACTCCCCTCTCTTTTTTTTAATTCTTTTTTTTAATTCTTTTTTTTATGTTTTTAATTTTTTTAATATTTCCACTTCCCTTTTTAAATCTTTAAAATCCCTTTTAATTAATTCCCATAATTTCTTTTTAATAATCCATTTTTTATTAATCTTTCCCTTAGTTTTCCCACCACCCTCCCTTTTTTAATTTATTAAATTTCTCCCATTTTTAATTAATTTCTATTTTTAATTAATTTTTTAATTAATTAATTCAAAAAAAAAACAGCAGAGAGAGAATATGAACAGCAGAAAAGAGGAATTGACATATGAAGAAAATGCACTGAATACATAGTGAAAAGAGAAGATTTGCATTTTGTGGCATTGGTAGAAGAGTGATTTTCTACAAGAGATTTACATGTGAAGATTGGTCCTCATTTTGAAAAACAGCTCTTTGAAGAAAAATCAGGCTTTTTGCACAAGTGTTTTCAGCTGCACATTTACAAAATATTTTTGCAAAGATATTGACATTGTATTGTGAGTGGAATTTGCATCTTCTTCATAGTTGAAATCAGTCAATTTGAGTTGTTGATGTAACTCATTGTTGATTGTCCTCCATCATTTGAGGAGCACACTTTCTACTTTGACATTTCTATAAGTCATTTGTATTTGTTGTTGAATCACATTGTAAACGGGTGCATTTTCGGTTGAAGCCGACACCCTTTCATTTTTTAGCCTAAGTTGTTGAAATGGCTAAAATCAATGAGGTATTAGAGTTGTTGAATAACCTCATTCATTCAAATGTTCATGATATGGTAAAAATGAGCAAGAATGCTATTTGTAAGATTCAGACTTGTTTACAAGATGCACAAGAAAAGATTGAGTTTTTGCAGTTGGAATCTCAACTCCAGCAAGACAAACTTCAGAAAAAGAGTCACCATTATGAACCTATTTATGTTTAGAAGATTGTGAAGGACTCTCATTAGAAGAAAGAAGATAAAGTTCCAGTTGATGTACATGCAGATGCAACAGTTCAACCTGCACTTATCAAGCCCATCATCAGACCTTGGGAAGAGCTTGTCCACAACAAGCACCGAAATGGTCTTGGATATGACAAGGATGTGTCCTTTCATATTCCAGACTACACCAAACCCGTCATATTTCAGAGTGCCAGATTCATGTATGACAGTTCACCTGCAGTTGTTCCAGATCCTGCTCCACAACAACAACAGTAGATTTTAAAATGCCAACACTGTGATCGAGTTGGCCATATGAAAGATCACTGTTTTGGTCTTCATCCATGCAAGCATTGTGGTCGGCACACTCATTCTTCAGATAGATGCTTCAGAAACAAGCCTCCTGCAAGAACAAAGATTCATCTTGGATGGATCGCTTCTTGGCAATGGGCATCAGCAGCCAAGAATATGTTTACGACACATGCCAGAACTCGTTCACGGATATTGAGCAAACTTGCAGTTGAGTTTTCGCCATCATCTCACCTTTTCCCTGACAGGGGGGAAAATGGTGGTCATGTACAAGCTTCGAAGTCAGATCAAGCGAGCTTGAGCCATAATCTCTCATTCCATGTTCAGAGTTGTAGCCAGAGACACAGCAGTTCAAGCGAGCCTGAGCCACAATTCGTCATTCCAGATTCATAGATGTAGCCAGAGACATGGATGCCCATGAGCATACCTTTGGTTGGTGGATAACCTTAAACCATCATCTTTTGTTGGTAGATAACCTAAAACCACCACAGGTAGTAGACCTCCCTTCTCTTAGGTCGAAGGTCTCCCTTTCATATATGAGGAACACTTCCTCTAGCAGAAGCCTTCAGCTTCTTGCCAGCTTTGGTTGAGTTCTAGGAAATGCTTTAAAGCATTCCAGAGTTGTTGGTAATCCTAAAACCATCACAGGTAGTAGACCTCCCTTCTTTTAGGTTGAAGGTCTCCCTTTTTTTATGAGGGACAATTCCTCTAGCAGAAGCTTTCAGCTTCTTGCCAATTTTGGAAGAGTTCCGGGAACTGCAACAAGTTTTGCGTTCCAGTGTTGGTGGTCATCCTTAAACCACCTCTTTTTTCCAACATTTCAGAGAGTTGATTCAGCCAAGTGCTACCATGTATACTTTGCAGATTTGTATTACAACTCTTTTCTTGGACTCACACATACCCCTTCGGATTAAGGGGGGATGTTGGAACACCTAATCCTACATGGGTAGGTGTGGAATGCGAAAAGTCACAATGGAGTCCAAGTGACCTTGGAAGATGAAACCAAGAGTCACACCATTGTACTATAAATGTACATCTTTGTATAATGGAAAATAAGAAAGCCTCACGCTTATCTTTCATTGTGTGTTGAGTCTCTTGTGTGTGTGTTCATATTCCTCATACACCATGTGTGTGCCTTAACATGGTGTTTAACAATTAGATAAAGCAGAATTCCAATCACATATATATACTCTATTCGGTTTACCATGGGAGAATCATCATGAGAACTGAGGTTACATCCAGTCATCATTGGAGTGCACAGAGGTTTGCAGTCTTCCATACCATACTTCTTCAGAATCTACTTGAGATATTTTTCTTGTGAGAGAAAGATGCCATCTTTTTCTTGTTTCACTTGTAAGCCAAGAAAATATGTTAGTTCCCCAAGTAAATACATTTCAAATTCCTACTACATAACATAAGCACATTTATGAATCATCTTCATTACTCACAAAAATGATGTCATCAACATAAACAACAATAATTAATATTTTTCCATCCTCAATTTTTGTGTACAATTTATTGTCTACAAATCCTTTTGTGAAACCTTTTTGTTGAAGATATTTGTCAAGATGATAGTACCATGCCCATGGAGCTTGCTTTAGCCCATATAGAGCCTTTTTGAGTTTGCAAACAAGTTTTTCATCATTTCCTAGAATGAATCCTTCTAGTTGTTCTATATAAACTTCTTCTTCCATATCTCCATTAAGGAAGGCAGATTTAACATCCATTTGATAAAATTTGAAATGTTGAAAACTTGAAAATACAAGAAATATTCTTATGGATTCAAGTCTAGCTACTGGTGAAAATGTTTCTTCAAATTCTATACCTTCTTGTTGAGCATATCCTTTACAAACAATTCTAGCTTTGTTTCTAATTACGTCTCCATTTTCATTTAACTTATTTTTGAATATCCACTTTGTTCCAATAACATTTTTATCATGAGGCTTTGGAATCAATTCCCAAATATTATTTTTTTCAATTTGATCCAGTTCTTCATTCATGGCCTTAATCCAACATTCATCTTTACTAGCTTGATTTACATTTTGTGGTTCACTAGTGGATAATAGTGCTAGATAACTAGGGGATCCCACAAGTGTTCTTCTTGTTTTTACGCCTCATTTCTCTTCCCCCAAAAATTGAGATTATGGATGATTCTTTTGAACATACCTGCAAGGAGCTTTTTCTCTTTCTGTTATATCTTCTTTTGATGCTTCATTAGGTTCTTCTTCTATATCATTGGGATTTGATGATGGAAAGCATTCATCATCATCATCATCCTCGTTTTTTGGTATTTCCATTTTGGGAGTTGTGAGTGTTTCATCAATACATTCAAAAAACTTCTTAAGTCCCTTATTGTAGCATTTGTATGCTTTAATAATAGAAAAGTAACCAAGAAGTATTCCTTCATCTGCTCTAGGTTCAAACTTACCAAGTTTTTAATCATTATTTTTGATAAAATAATTTTCTTCCAAAAACTTTAAAGTGCTTCAGAGTGGGAGTATTACCATACCAGAGTTCATAAGGAGTTTTATCACTATTCACACAAACATGAGCCTTGTTGAGAATATTTACTGCGATATGAGAAGCTTCACCCCAAAAGGTGTCAGGATTCTCAAATTCATCAAGAATAGCATGAGCCATTTTCTGAACTGTTCTATTCATTCTTTCTGCCACGCCATTTTTTTGTGGAGTTCCAGCTACAGAGAATTGTCTTTTTATGCCATATTATTCACATAAATCAAATAATTCATCTGATACGTATTCTCCTCTTCGGTCAGATCTGAGACATTTGATTTTTAGATCTAATTCATTTTAAACTAAAGCTTTGAAGACCTTCAATTTTTCAAATGCTTCATCTTTGTGTTTCAACAAACTAATCCAACACGTTCTAGAAAAGTCATCAATGAATAAGATATAGTATTGTTCTCCATGAGTTAATTTTTTCCTTACAAGTCCACACAAATCATTATTTATAAGTTCAAGAGGCTTACTTATTGATCCTTCTTTGGCATTAAATTGAACTCTGGTTTTCTTACTGAATTGGCATGACTTGCATATGGTACTTTCTGGTAAAGTGATGTTGGGTAAATCACAAACAGCTATGAGCCTGCTTGATTTACTGATTTGAGAAAAGCTCAGATGTCCCAATATTCTGTGCCATAACCAGTTTTCTACAGATGTACCTAGATAACATTGTTCTTGGCCACCTTTTAATATATACATATTGTTTGTAGTTCTTGTTCCGTCTATTATAGTTTTTCATGTGTCAAGTTCACGAACCACACATTAGTTTGATCGGAAGACAACTTCATTACCTTGGTCACATCTTTAGCTAACACTCAACAAGTATATTTTAATCCATCAACATACATAAAATTATTGGCTTAAACCTTTTTATTTAGAAAAATGGATCCTTTACCCTTAATGACAACAGGAGATTCATTTCCAAAAGTCACACTCTTTTCCTTTTCTAAATCATTGTATGAAATAAGTTCGTCTTTATCACTTATCATATGTCTTGAACATCCGTTATCAATGTACCATTGATTTTCTTCTCCTTATGAAAATAAAGCTATGTCACAGCTTTCGAAATGTAAGTCCTTCCTTCTCCATACCTTATAACTTGTGGATATTTGTTCTTTAGGTTGTATTATGCTCCTACATTCAGATTTCTCATGACAAAAGTTATTGCAAAATTAACATTCAATTTATTGTTGAAAAGGAGAGAAATTGTTGTAAGTATTCTTCTTCATTCTTGTCTCATTTCTTTGCTTTCTTTCTTCTCTAGTCAAGATGGTTTTGTATGCAACACATTGAGTAGCTTTGTGACCAAAATTATGACATGAGAAACATTTTCCATTAAAGAATAAATTTATATGATCATAGAACCTTCTAATGTTGTTTACCTTTTGACTGATGTTTTTGTTATTGTTCATCCTTGAATTCGAATAAACATGCTTTACCTAAGAATTGTCTTTTTTCTTCTATTGAGTGATGAAACTTTGTTGACTGGCTTTTGCTGCATTTAGATAGCTTGTAGCTGAGGATTTTTCTAACTGAGAAGATTCACCAATGTATCCAAGACCTTTCTTCACAAGAGGAGAGCATTGAACCTTAATAATTTCATCTAAGGTTTCAGATCCTTTAGCAAATCTAAGATTTAGAGTTTTTACTTTCTCAATTTCCTTTCTTCGACTTACTAATTCACATTCTAATTTCTCATTTGAGCTTCTCATTTTCTATGAGTTGATTCTTTAGAGTATCTATGGCTATTTTGTCTTATACCAAGCATATTTTGAGTTGAGTGATTTCTTCAAGAAATAATTTTCTTCTAAAGCATCCATAAAATTTTCTTTAGCCTCACTAGTGTCTTTTTCAAATGCCATGAGCAGTCTAAGATCTTGATCAAAATTCTCCTTCTTCACTATTTGACAAACCATCACTATCTTCATGAGTATAGTAAATTTTCTATTGAAAAATCGTCTCCTATTACCTTTTTCTAAATCCTTTCCCTTATCATGACTATATTTATGAGGACATTTAGCAGCATAATGACCCACTCTTCCACAATAAAAACATTTGAAAGGAAGCTTACCTCTGAACCTTCTAGTGCCAAGTTGAATTTTCTTTACAAAACTTACCTCATCTTCTTCTGATACATAACCTGATTCTTTTTTTTCTTCCTTGTCATTTCCTTTTGCAGTAGCTTTAAATGCGGCTTCTTTGACTTCAGACAGACCTAATTTTCTCATTTCAAAAGCAGTCATGATCCCATGAAGCTGAAAAATAGTAATAGTTTGTAGATCTTGGTTCTCTTAAATAGCAGACACTTTTGAATCCAATTTAGGAGTTAGAGATCTTAATATTTTCTCTACTGAAGTTTTTTCTCTTATATCTTCACCCAAATTTCTCATACAATTTACGACCTCGTCTAGACGCAAAAATAAACTAGAAATACTTTCATCATTATGCATTATGAGCTTTTCATATTGAATTCTGAGAGATTGGAGTTTAGCACTTTTTACCTTAGCATCACCTTCATAGCTTAGAATGATTTTGTCCCATATCTCCTTTGTTGTATTTAACTGCATAACCTTGACAACTTTTGATTCGGTCAGGCTTCCCAATAATTCATTGACAGCTTTTGCATTAGTTTCATAGTTCTTCCTTGTTTTTGGATCTGTCAGAACTATAGCTGGATATTGGTAACCACCTTCAACAATTTCCCAAACATCTGGTCCAAGAGACTAAAGATAGGATCTTTTTCTTGTCTTCCAGAAGACGAAATTATTTATGTTGAAGAGTGGTGGTCTGGTAGATGTTTTTCCAACTTGATTTCTCATCTTTGTAAATTTTCCTTCAAGCTTCTTCAGAAGGACCTACTATGATACTAATTGTTGGGAAAATATTGAGAGGGGGGGTGAAGCAGTATTTTAAAACTCACAATACTTTTCTTTATTTTATTGATTTCTATACGCGAATTTACTTAAGTGAACTAGTGTATGCACACGGCTTTCTGAAAGTTAACTTGCATATGCCCAGAGCACTTATTATTCAGATAAATCTTCTAAAACTTTACTTAGCCATGTTCATCATTTATTCATCAAACATTTATTAAGAAGTAAACATGTGTAATAAGGAAATAATAAATCATCACACATAAGCAACACACACGAACACCAAGATTTAAGCTGGAAACCCAAGTCGAGAGAAAACTATCATTGTTGTCATATTTGTCTTCAATATTTATTATATAGAAAACTGCTTACATTCTTGTACTGGTGCAAAGAGCTCCAACCCCCTAATCTCATTTACCAGCCACCACTGGAGGGACTCCAACCCCTTGATCTCATTTACTAGCCACCACTGGAAGGGAGCATCAACCCCCTGATTTGATCACCATCTCCTACTAGAAGGAAGCTTCAACTTCCACACTTAAGGCTTCGACACTCAAACCCACTGCAGACCATGTTTCATAAATGTTCACACTAGATTTAACATCGTTTACTTCAACACAACTTGTAGATCAATAGAAACAACCATCAACAAAATTTGAACAGAATAGTGAGACCACTGTACCCAGACCACAGAACCAAACCCAGACTTCTGCATCAACACACATAATGAACTGCAACTATGATCATTCATAAAACAATTGTATATGCTACTTTACTTATGGAAACTGTGTTTATACATGCTTTTCTATGGCAACCTGCATATAGATATTTACATACTAAGATTAAAGTTCTGACCAAACTTAGAACAGATCAAAGATATTCAGACACACTTTGTCAGATTTACAGAACCCTTATACAGTTAGTAGCATTCATCATTTTCAATTAACCAATCACTGATATTTATACAAAATCAACTAGCAGTGTAATCAATATTCAAGAAACCCAGATCCATATGAAGACATCATTGACAGACAACAGAAATGTAGAAAAACTAATCAGACTTTTCCTTTAGCATTCTTCAGAAGAACCCTAGCTTACATATGCTCCTTTGCAGAGACAACACCACGTGTATATGCACCTTTAATGTGACTAACCTGCGTACATATATGTAAATAATTTAGGATTGCGTAATACTTAATAATTGCAAACTTACTTGGATTATACCCTTCACTTCAATAAACATGCGCTAGGCCATAGATCTAAACAACCCATAAACAGATCATGAAAATACATAGTAATTTTAGGTTTAGATATTTTGATCCATTATTACATTCATGAGTGCATCATAATATCATATCTATCTATTTATTATATCCCATTCCATGTGGATATACTTCAGATTGAATTATTCATTAAATTCACACACATATCCACCCTTTAACACTATGATCTTCACCTCCTTATATAGTGTGAGGCCTAGCCAATACCATGAGCCAAAACCACACAAGTGCCAATGATATTCTGGGACATGATTAATTAACCCTTACTGTGCTCAATAATGTGGGCTAATACCATGGTAAGGACCTCGGGTATCATAAACTTAGTGTGCAAGCACATACGTGACTTTTCTTCTTCTTACTCACATGTATACGTGACATTTCCTTGACCAAATCATGTATAGTTCCTTAAATATGTACTTTTTTCACCTTATGATTTTGATCTGTAGAGCTTCTAACCCATCACTCTAACATTTTCTTCCATCATTATGCCATATCTAAGTTTTATTCTGAACCAATATATTTGGTCTTTTACAAGTGGGTTTCCATCAAGTACAACTCATGCAATCATAATGCCAAAAACATGCTCATCATCGTTATCATCCTTATAGGAGGAGTGAGAAGCAGTACTTTCCAGATGAGTTCAAGAAATCCAAGCCTCTTACATTTGATGGAGATGTAAAGAAATCAAAAGATGCAGAAGCATGTCTGCTGGGGATGAAGAAGTTCTTAAAGTTTCGTGACTATTCAGAGAATATGAAGGCCATGATATCTATTTTTATTCTTAAAGGAAAAGTGGACATATGGTGGGAATATGTGAAGCGTGTTAGAGGCATTAATACATAGGAGTTGAGTTGGAATAAATTCAAGGCCCTTCAGAAAGAAGTGCTTGTCAGAGAGGTATTGTGACAATAATTCTAAGGATTTATATGAGTTGAATATGGGGTCTATGACAAATGAAGAGTATATGACTAAGTTTCTGGAGTTGTTGAGGTATATGCCATACCTTAAGGATGAGAAGACAAAGGTTCAAATATTTGTTAGTGGATCGCCATCAGCATTTAAGGATTAGACTAAGTATGATGAGCCTAGGAAATTGGAGGAATTAATTGGGAAGTTAAAGCATTGTTATGAGTATTATAAGAGTAATTTGGAGCCTAAGGAAGGTTGGAAAGGTAATGACAAGACTCTGGGAAAGTGGGATATGAAGCGAGGAAGACCTCAGGATGCAAGTAACAAGGATAATGTAGTGTCGTATTAGAATGTCAATGTAGTTGGTAGAGGACAGGTATTTTAGTCTGAGGAGCAGAATAAGGGTGATGGAAGGAATCCTTTGCAGTGTTGGACTTGTGGTAAGGATCATCGCAGAAGAGATTTTCCACAACATTAGGGTGGCATACCTGAGATCTATAGAGCTCAAGAGGCATAGGCAGTTGGGGATGTTGGACAGAGTATTACTCATATTTATGCAGCCTTGGATAATAGGCAGGATGATCATCAGGAATATTTTATCGAGATGGAAGGTATGCTTTGTGATAAAGTTGTTTTTATTTTTATTTACCCTAGATCTAACTATAGTTATATTAGTCCTCAACTGGTGGATAAATGTTGCTTGAATAAATAAGTGCATATGTTGGTGAAAGAATGACTTCTGGGCAAGACCTAGGTTCAGGCTCAAAGGCCAACAAGGTCCCGTTGAATTTTAGGACAAGGCCAAAATTTTCACCTTTCTTAAGGGAGAGCAAGGAGTCTCACCCAAGCCGTGTCATGAACTTACTGAGATAAGAGAACTAGAACCATAACGATGTTACTTTTACCCTCTATTATCTAATGTAATTACATTATTATCATGCATAAACAACTCTCATTACCCATTATTAAAAGAAGATACAAATCACATCAAATACGTCAAAAAGCACTATCATAAAATTTTAATTAGTCCTCTAAAGCTTCGTACACAGAAACACATTCATCTTTACACAACAATGACCATAACTAGTACATATATATATTAACTTTCATAACTAGTACATATATATATTAGTAGAGATCTGTTCATGGATTCCAAAACCTAAGACTAACTACCTCCTCGGTTCTCTTTGTTCCTTATCTACCCACTTCCTTCCGCACTGGCAGTATTTTCTTCTTTTTTGCTTGGATGCTTTACCACACTGCGTTGTTCCTAATTTTGTTCTTCTTTTCATTCTGCTTCTCGAAGTCTTCCTTCCTGTTTACTATCATTTTTTCTTGCCACTTGTGCTGTTGTTTTCCCACAACCCACCACCCACCCAATGGCTATCCGCAACTTGCCACATTTACAACTGCTGGCCTGCAACTTCCAAAATTGTTTATCCTTTTCCAAAACAAATTCCCCAGTAGGCCCCAACCACAAGATATTGACTCATCCTAAGTCAATTTTTTTTCTGCTGGTGAGGTTTCCATTTGGTCTTGTGCCATACTTTTTTTCTAGTACTGCTCTGATGTTCCCTTCTCTTGTTGCACCTACTCTGTTGTTCCCTTTTCTTGTTGCACCTGCTCTGTTGTTCCCTTTTCTTGTTGCACCTGTTTTGGCCCTCGTTCTTCAAACAAAAGCCCCAACTCTAGGACTTTATTTATTGCCTATGTCTTGAACTCACAGAAATCAGTAATAGCATCTTGCAAAGTCTTTATGAGTGCATCTGTGGTGTTCACTAATTTTTCAATATGAGTAGCATCAACCAGTTGTGGAAATTTTGAGAATGTTGAGTTGTATTGTGTTTCTGAGTCGGAGACCAACTGCTGGATCAATTCTCCCTTCTGTTTGACAGGTGTTCTGAGGTCACACAAGAGTTGTTTGGTATTGGCAGAGCCTTCCTATATTGTCTGAATTTTTATCGATAAGGCATCGGCTTCATCATATAATTTCTTACGGGTAGTTGGCTTGGTATTTCCTTTAATATATGAAAATAATTGGTGAAGTTGCTCGAAGATGGGCTGAGCTTTCATAGCTAATGAGTTTTAACATTCATGGATATGTTCCAGCAGTGTATATGCTTCAGTTACTATATTCCCCAGTGTCTCCTTCAGTTGATTAACATGTTCCCTTCTCTAAGTAATCTTGTCTACATAAACCGTTGTTGGATCTGGCAACACTGGTCGGGTTGACAGAGTTTGTCATAGCTCTTTGTTTGCAATGTTGAGGTCTCTACATTCTGTTTGAATGTGTAGATAGCATTCTAGCACATCACATGTCTACATATCTTCTGGATAATCTTCCATTATATTTTCTAATATCGGCCATAATTCTTGAAAATTTTCAGTGAATTGATCGATCTGTTTCCTTAGATTGTCTCTTTCCTATTGTAACTAGTTACGCTCTTCAGTAAATGCTAGTAACAGTTGTTTTTGTTGCTCGTGCTTCTAAACTATATCATTGTGCAACAATTATTCCTGTTGTGCTGCTCATTGGATGAAGTTGAACAGTTGATTTTTTGTCCATCCTTGGAGGTTCTCGTTGCTCATTGCTTCGGGACTCAGATTTCTTTCTCTGAGTGGTTTGTCGCTGGAAATAGATTGCTCGGATTATCCTTGTGGTTAAATAGGTTGATTCAGCGGCATTGTTGGTGAAGGGCTTGGGTTTAAAATGTGGGTTGATGGAGGGATGGAAATAAATGGAGACAATGCTAACAGTTACTATTGGAATTCTGAAAATGGGGTTTCTTTTGGCGTAGCTTCAACTATCGAAAGGTCTGCTTGAATAAGTAGGTTTAAGAATGTTCATGGCTCTACCATGTTTGGGTTAACTACATATACTTGGAAGGTACATGAGTTAACTTCTACCTTGATATCATTCACACTAACTGTGATTGTCGAGATAGTATCAGAAATGGTTGTGGAAGTCGATGCAGTGTGGATTGAAGGGTCTTTAGAGTTATGGGATGTATGCAGAGATGAAATTGAAGTATTCGAGGATGAAGCCATGGTGTTCTAGGATGGTGTTAAGGTATATTATGGGAGAGTGGAGGGTGTTTGGGTACTTTTCTCCAGTTCTTCTGTGATAGGGATACTGGTATTAATTTGGGTTTTCGTCTCCTCTTCTGTTAAATCCACAACCTGGGTTGAATTTATGATTCGGGCCCTTTTTCCTTTAGGACCTGGGATGGGTGGTTTGGTCACTTTTGTTTTGTGAGGGGAAATGAACATTGGTTGATATTGGGAGTGGATGGTTGTGACAGGAATATTAGAAAAAACAGGGGTCATAATCATGGGTGAAAACATACCAAAATCTTGAAATTCATTAAAATAAGGGAAGGAAGTACTTGCGGCTCCAATACTTATCATTGCCCTATTGAATTCTAGCATTCTTGTCTCCATATTTTGTAGTACTGGTTGGAGTTGTATCTATGTGATCTGTTGTGCTGCATCTGCCTTTTTTTCTCCTAGAAGCAGCTAAGGAACCATAGCATCGAAGGAGTGTATATGTTTTTTGTCCCAAACTTCTCCTCATACTCCCAGCCATCACATGACCTTAGTGTGGAAGGCCTCTTCTATCAATTGGAACTTTTGTAGTCTCTTCTGGAACATATCTGCTCTGACACAATGAGGCCTAAGTCATGTGTTTCCGTGGGAAGCTCCAAACCATATTTGTTCTAAGTAGTCATCCAATAATATTCATGGGATTATTTCTTGGGAGTTAATAACAACTATCAACTTTCTATACCATTCTGCAAAATATTCTCCAGAGACACTCCACGGTGTGTATTTGAGTTCTAACGGTTGTTCTTTGGTTACCTCTACAATTGGTCCCTTTCCTGGCAGACACCACTTCCACATTGCTATTTCCATTATCAGGTATCCATAGATGAATCCCATAGCTCTTTGGAAATTTTCCTCGCTGGCCTCAACAAGTTCTTGCAATAGGAAAGCACACCAGTTGAGTTATTCTCCTTGCACACAGTGCTCCGCAACTGAGATGGTGGCCATTGTGAATTCTCTTTTTGTATAGTGTCTCATTGTTTTCCTTGCTATCAAGTAACATGTAAATTTGATGTTGATCATGTTTATCATGTCTATCTTTGCCCACTTCCCCCCTCTTTTTGTGGCATACTTCCTATAGTAGTCCTCCTCCCCAACTTTATTTGCTCTCTTGGAGGTGTTTTGGAACGTTGTAGTCACATCTTTCCCCGTCACTGAAATCTCGTTGAGACGGTGGATTTCCTCTACGTGAATATTTATTTCTCTGCCAAGCCATAGGGAGTCACTATGAATCCTGCTAATCAACAATTTTGTACATTATATCGCTTCTCCTTGTGTACGAAAAAATGTTAGGCTCTGCAAATGTAGGATTGTCGATATTTGAATTCGTCAGAAATCTTGATGGACTCAAGCTGCTTCGTTTGTGTTTTCTTTTACATAATTTTCTATGTAGAACTGCCTCTTGAGCGTCGAGAACTGAAATGAATCAGTAAAATCAATGTATATCAGCATTTCATTATCATATTTTCTTATAACTGGCTCTAACTTCTAAATCCTTTGGTCAAATTCTGGCTCCACCACTGATACCGCTACCTTTGTCATACTTCTTCTTCTCTGATATACCGTTTTTATTGTTCATCAGTGATTTTGTAGTTCTACTGGTGTGTTGTTGCTAACCATTATGGAAACTTTTCTCTTCTCCAATGCTTTGATTCTTGACACTCTGGTTTTTTCTTCATCCACGCAGAATAAATAGGAGTTTTGACACGATGGAAGTTGATGAGAATGGATAACTAATTATTTTTCAGGTTCCCTCCACGGCTACAATCGTGTGGGTGATTAACTTGGGTGAGGTGGACTCTGACTCTGCTGATGGTGGTCTCGGAAATTTGAACAGATGTGATGGGCAATTATTATGGCTTGATGTGGAAACTTTATTATGGAATGATGTTTCTAGTTACGAAAAATATTTCCTAATTTTTTACTAACACCTACATGATGGATAATTATGGTGAAATGAAGCTTGACATCATAGGCCATATGGTATCCCCCCCCCCAACCACAATTGGTTGCAGGATGGTCCCCATTCCGCAACTGTGTAGTGGGTTATTATTCATGACGAATGCATTATTTTATTGCTTATGTTTTATGGTTCTTGCGGAAATGACTTACCTAACCTACAGACTTCTCTTAGGTGTAAGATATTTATTCTAAATAAAATTCAAAGTGATCATTCGTGGAAGGGTTTCACGCGTGCGCCATCAACCCAACCAGGCAATACTATAACATCTAGTTGTGTGAGCTTAATAGCTCTTGAATCTATGATATATGTGACATAGAACAGCCCCAACCAGTGTATTTGCAGTTTTCTAGGAATTTTTTGGAACCTTCTATCGTAGAACAGGACACGGCTTTTAATGGTAAACATTTTTTCTTGATGTGTTGATTATGCCAAGCCTTTTGGCACTGCTTCTAGACTGATTAATGAAAATCTGCAATGAATCTTGATTCCTCCAATTCTTGAAGTTCTTGTAAGTGCTTTTCGACAAACTCTTCTTCAGACATTTGGGTTGTTGTGGCGATAAAGGGACTGGGAATAATAAATTTTTCTGGTACAATTGCTTCTCTTTCGTACACCAGTTGGAATGGTGTATGATTATGAAATCACTTTACCATGGTTCTATATTCCCATAACATAGTATGGATCCTCTCTTCCTAGTCGTCTCGATTTTCATTACATAATTTTGTCAAGCCCTTCTCTAAAATTTTATTGAAGGCCTCTATGGTCCCATTTTCCTATGGGTGGTACGGACTGTTGTTGTGATGTTGTATCATAAAGTTTTGCAGTAATGATTGGACAGTAGCATTGATGGAGTGTGTCCCTTGATCGCTTGTTAAACTCCTCGGGCAACCGAAACTAGTGATGATGTTTTCAAAAGTGAATCTAGTTGTTGTATCGGCAGTGCGGTCCTTTACTGGCATTGCTTCAGCCCATCTATTTAAGTAGTCTGATGCAGTTATGATGTATCTTTCTTGTGAGTGGCGTGCAACTAGAGCTATGGGTCTAGTGAAATCAACTGCCCACTTTTCAAATGATTGTATTTATCTTATAAGTTGTAATGGTAGCTCATCCCTGTGGGAAGGTTTACCAGTCATCTGACATACATCACACTTTTTTACATATTCCTTTTCATCCTTGTGTACGGTGGGCCACCATAACCCTGCTTGTAGTATCTTCCATGCGGTGCACTTCCCCCCAATATGTCCTCCCGCAACTCCATTATGACATTCCCATAGAATATTCGGTCGTTCATGATCCAATACACACCTTCTTAGTACTTTATCTAATCCCATTTTGTATAATTGGCCTGCAATGAGTTGGAAATCCACTGCTCTGACTACTAAATTATTTATTTGTACTGTTGTATATTCTTCTGAACACCTTCCCGTAGCCAGAAATATTTCTATTTGTTCCAAATAGTCTGGTATAGCTTCCACCCGAAAACAAAGTGAATCTGGTAACTAATCATCAATCGGTCCTCCATTCTCTCTTGATTCAAGTCTTGACAAATGGTTGGGTCCTACATTCATCTTCCTTGGCTTAACTATTACCTCAAACGTGAATTCTTGGAATAATAGCAGCCATCTACAAATTCTTCCTTCTAGCACTGGTTTATTTACCGGATATTTGAGTGTTGAATGGTCTATGAAAAATTTGAATGAGCCCCCTAGAAGATAGTGGTGGAAATTTTGTAGCAAGTAGACCATTGCAAGTGCTTCCATTTCTGTAGTTGTCTAATTCTTCTCCGTAGTTGATAGTTTTCGGCTGGAAAAGTATATCAGATGGTCTAGATTTGTCTCCCCTAGTTGCGCTAACACTTGTTGAAAATGCAACAAGATGATGGAGCTTAGTGAAATGAAGTCGCCTTCACTAAGTGGGCCCGCAGGCTATTTTTGGTGTAAAGTCTATTTTTAGACTATGTCTATTTTTAGACATATGGAGCATGGTCTAGGAGTTGCAGTATGCTATTCTTGGATGATTGGTCGAGTTGGTAAAAATAGATGGACCTCTATTTTTAGACATACAGGTCGAAGTCTATTTTTAGACTGCCTGTCTAAAAATAGGTCAGTCAAATATTATTAGCCCTTAATAATATTTGGACTATAAACTTCAGTTTATCCTCTTGTAGCACTTCAGTTGGAACTACAGATGTGGCCCATGCACCTAAAAGAAGGAATTACGCTATTCCTAGGGTTTTGGTGAGCTCATGCATGGTTGACTTCAGTTAGAACTAAAGTGGCAGAGTTTGGTGGAGTTGATGAGACAGTTGGTGGAGTTGTGTTCGGTTTAACTTAGTTGAACTAGTTGTGTTTAGTTTAACTAGCTAATACACTAGTGATGAGTTGAGTGAATTAAATATTATTTAATTCATTAATTATTAACTCACTATTCAACTCAAGAACACATCATTTCACTACAGTGCATGGACAATTCAGTGAAGACCAGTGGAAGAGGTAGATGAAAGGGTGATTTTGCTATTAGTTGCGACATCAGTTGTGCATGAGATTTGCACAATCATTGGAGGAGATTGCTAATGAGGATTGCATAGTTAAAGCCAAGGCAATTCGAATTCATTCCATTCATTCTCTCATCTTGGATTGCGCAGTAGAGGCAGAAAAATAGTGGAGGAGTTTTGAACCCGTGACTTGTTCAAAACTGAGCTAGTTTGTGTGTAACTTTTGGAGACAGTACTGAGTACTTGTGAGGAGTATTGTACTGAGATTGTTACATGATTCTTCTTCATTATAATATACATACAGTAGGGGGTTTTCAGCTGTAAGCTTTCCCCGGTATACATACTGTGTTATATGTGTTGAATTTCTATGTGCGCATGTGAATGTTTTCAATACCGCTTGTTGTTTTTATTTCCACATGTGATGATTAATGCGTAGAAGAGATTATGTGTTATGTATGAAGCTCAAATAGTATGTGACCAAGATAATATCGGTGAATAATTCAAAAAATTATTCAAATTTCTACATGGTATCGGAGCAATATTGATCATCAGATCTATTACGGTGATTACAAATTTATTTCGGTAGACAGAGTCTGTAAGCGGGCCAGGTAGCCTCTGGATCCATCCTTTCTCTGAAAGGTGATATATCCAGTAAATGCCCCTACAGTTGATATCTGTGCTAGAAATAATTTGTTCTCAAGTGTAGATCGGAAGCAGTTGAGTTTTAAGCTGTTGGAATTCGAATTGCAGAATTGTTTTCTTGGTGTCACAGGAGAAGATGTCTTTCGTCGGATTGTGATTGGAGTATGCCTTGGAAGGCAGCTCAAATTATATTGCATGGAAAGACAGGATGGAGGCGGTGCTCGATGACAATGGGCTGAAGGATTTCATAGATGCTGAAGTTCCAAAGCCTAGTGATGCAGCCTTGGTTGAGGCTTGGAAAAAGAAGATGGCAAGGTGTCGAAGGATTCTGTTGGACGGTGTGAAGGATCACATTGTATCCAGCCTGCATGGAAAATATTCTCCATACTTGATGTGGAAAGCGTTGACAGAATTGTTTCAGAGCAAGAGCGACCAGAGGAAGTTGGCGCTCAAGGATAAACTCAGGAAAATTAAGATGGAGAAGAATGACACTATTCCGGTATACTTGACAAAGTTTGTCCACTGCAGGGATGAGATTGGGAGTGTAGGAGTTAGTGTGGATGATGATGACTTGGTGAGCTTGGCTCTCCTTGCTCTTCCGAAGAGTTGGCATTCCTATGAGGATTTTGTCAATCTTCGGGAGAAATTGCCAGGATGGGAGCGACTTTGGTCGGATCTTGTGCAAGAGGAGATAAGGCGGAATACCGGGGATGGATCTTCATCAAAGATATCTGATGAAGAAGACTGCGCTTTGGCTACCAAAGCAAGGAAGGGGAAGGGCAAGGAGAAAGCTTCTCAGTCTGGTGCGAAAGGCAAGAAGCAAGACATGTCCAAGGTGAAGTGTTTTCACTGTCACCAGCACGGACACTATGCCACAAATTGTCCGCAGAAGAAGAAAAATAAGAAGGCTGCTGGATCTGCAGCAGGAGAGGCATTGGCCTCCCAGTTTGAACTGGATTTTTCACTGATCGCATGCTTGGTCTCAAGTGTGATGGGATCAGTATGGTTCTTGGACAGTGGTGCGTCATTTCACATGATAGGAGATCGGGATCTGTTTTCAGATCTGGAGGAAAAAGATCTTGGAGTGCACATCGAGATGGGCGATGATGGTAGATACAGTGCGACCGGTATCGATACCATTTCCTTTGAGAGGGAGTCTGGTAAACCCTTCGTATTGAAGGAAGTTTTGCATGTTCCAGGATTGATGAATAATCTGATCTCTATGGCGATGTTGGAAGACAAGGGGTATGATGTGGTCTTCAGCGAAGGAAAGGCTTTCCTGCGCAGTAAGACAACTAGAGAGACCTGGAAGATAGGGGTTCGAGTCAAGAACCTTTATCAGTTGCAAGTAGATGGCTGCGCAGCAATGGCATGCAAAGCGGGAGAAGTGGTGAGCCGGGATGATGAGGGCGAACTGTGGCATAGGCGATTGGGCCACCTTCACCATGGAGCTTTGAAGATCCTGCAGCAGATTTCTACTGGGCTTCCTAAGGGCACTCTTGCGCAGTCAGATCAGTGCAAGGGGTGTACCTTGGGAAAATATGTGAAATCCACCTTTCACGAGAAGGGTAGTCGCGCCACGATGATCCTTGAGAGAGTTCACACAGACGTGTGTGGTCCTTTCTTAGTAGCTTCTATAGCAAAGCACAAGTACTATGTGATCTTTGTTGATGATTTCTCTCGGAAGTGCTGGATCTTCTTCATGCAGAAGAAGAGCGATACATATTCAAAGTTCTGTGAATTCAAGGCGCTGGTTGAGAAGGAATAGGGGAAGCATGTGAAGGCTCTTAGGAGCGACAATGGTGGTGAATTCATCTCTACTGAATTCAAGGACTTTTGCAGCGCAGAAGGGATTCAGAGAGAGCTCATCGCACCCCATAACCCACAGCAGAACAGGGCTGCTGAGCGGAAGAACAGAATGATCGTGGGTGTTGCACGGGTGATGTTGCATGATCAGGGCCTACCCCTTCACTTGTGGGCTGAAACATGCAATACTGCAGTGTATGTGCAGAACCGTTGTCCTCACAAGATACTTGGCATGAGTACACCGGAGGAGGCATTTTCTGGCAAGAGGCCTGACATCTCTCATCTGAGGATTTTGGTTCTCCTGTCTACATGCATGTGACGAAGGATGCGAGAAGGAAGCTGGATCCGACCGCAGAGTTTGGAATATTTGTGGGGTACACTGATACACCTCACAACTACAAGGTGTATTTTTCAGACAGTCGAAATACTGTTGTGCGACGGGATATAAAATTTCAGGAGGAGAAAGCCATGCAGTGTTCGCTTGAGAGGGAGCTACACTTGCATGCAGATGAGGAGCTGTTAGTTCCTAAGGAGGAGCTTCCGGATGTGGATCAGCCACAAGAGGAAGTTCATGAGGTGGAAGAGACCACTCATGCAGCGCCAACCATCAGAGGGCGCAAGTGCACTACAGAAGCTGAGCGACTGGCTCGAGATGCAGAGAAGGTTGTAGGACCACCTACAGCACAGCGCAGACAGAGACAGTCACCGGACCGGTACACTGGATACATGGCTCTTATGAGCAAATGTGTCGTGACAGAGCCATCCTCTTTCGAGGAAGTTGTGGAGGAACCCGCATGGGTAGATGCCATGGTGGAAGAGTATGATTCGATTGTCAGAAACAATGCATGGGAGATTGTCCCGCGACCGGAGGGGAAATCAGTGGTGGGTTTGCGATGGATCTACAAAGTGAAGCAGGCGGCTGACGGGAGTGTGGAGAAGTACAAGACAAGATTTGTTGCCCGTGGCTTCTCATAGATCGAGGGGATCGATTCTGAGGAGACCTTTGCACCTGTCGCAAGGTACTCTTCCATACGGACGATCCTAGCTCTCTCAGCGTAGATGGGATGGCACATCCATCAGATGGATGTGAAGACTGCATTCCTCAATGGAGTCATTGAAGAGGAGGTGTACATAGAGCAGCCTAAAGGTTTCGAGATCTTCAGCAGTGAGGCGGATCCTAACCTGTACCAGATTGTGGTGGAGGGGAAGTTGCTGATCATTGTACTGTATGTAGATGATCTGATTTTGACGGGTGATGAGCTGTTGATACTTTCATGCAAGGAGGACCTTGCTAGAGAGTTTGAGATGAAGGACTTAGGCCTCCTTCATTATTTCCTGGGATTGGAGATTTGGCAGCGCAGTGGAGGACTGCTTGTTTCTCAGGGTAAGTATGCCCGGGAGATACTGGAGAGGTTCAACATGCATGGCTGCAAGCCTGTTGACACTCCTCTTCCTGGTGGTTGGAGGAAGGAGGATGCTACTTCAGCGGAGGTAGTGGATGCCATTGTCTATCGACAGTTGGTGGGGTCACTTATGTATCTGGTCAATACACGACCCGATATATGCTATGCTGTTAACCAGCTTTCGCAAGCTATGGTTAAGCCTACCAAGCTCTTTTGGAAGGCAGGCAAGCATGTATTGTGTTATCTTAGTGGCACATCGGGATATGGTCTATGGTACAGACAGGAGGATGGAGCGAAGCTTTCTGGCTTCACTGATGCAGATTGGGCAGGGAGCCCAACGGATCGAAAGAGCACATCTGGAGGAGTTTTCAGCATTGGATCGACAACAATTTCCTGTTATAGCAGGAAGCAGAGATCCGTGGCACTCAGTTCAGCATAGGCCGAGTACATGGCAGCAAGCTTGGCTACATGCGAGGCTATTTGGATGAGGAAGATCCTTGTCGGATTGTTCGGGTCGCATTTGGAGCCTACTGTGATTTATTGTGATAACCAGAGTTGCATTAAACTCTCGGCTAATCCAGTATTTCATGATAGATCCAAACACATCGACATCAGGTACCATCATATCAGAGATTGTGTGCAGCGGAGAATCATGTTGCTTTCATATATTCCCACGGAGGATCAGGATGCTGATATCTTGACGAAGGCGCTCACCAGGAGAAAATTCGAATACCACAGAGGCAGGATAGGGGTTGCAGATAATCCATATATTGTTGAGAGGGAGTGTTGAAAATGCAACAAGATGATGGAGCTTAGTGAAAATAAGTCGCCTTCACTAAGTGGGCCCGCAGGCTATTTTTGGCGCAAAGTTTATTTTTAGACTATGTCTATTTTTAGACATATGGATCATGGTCTAGGAGTTGCAGTATGCTATTCTTGGATGATTGGTCGAGTTGGTAAAATAGATGGACCTCTATTTTTAGACATACAGGTCGAAGTCTATTTTTAGACTGCCTGTCTAAAAATAGGTCAGTCAAATATTATTAGCCCTTAATAATATTTGGACTATAAACTTCAGTTTATCCTCTTGTAGCACTTCAGTTGGAACTACAGATGTGGCCCATGCACCTAAAAGAAGGAATTACGCTATTCCTAGGGTTTTGGTGAGCTCATGCATGGTTGACTTCAGTTAGAACTAAAGTGGCAGAGTTTGGTGGAGTTGATGAGACAGTTGGTGGAGTTGTGTTCGGTTTAACTTAGTTGAACTAGTTGTGTTTAGTTTAACTAGCTAATACACTAGTGATGAGTTGAGTGAATTAAATATTATTTAATTCATTAATTATTAACTCACTATTCAACTCAAGAACACATCAGTTCACTACAGTGCATGGACAGTTCAGTGAAGACCAGTGGAAGAGGTAGATGAAAGGGTGAGTTTGCTATTAGTTGCGACATCAGTTGTGCATGAGATTTGCACAATCATTGGAGGAGATTGCCAATGAGGATTGCGTAGTTAAAGCCAAGGGAATTCGAATTAATTCCATTAATTCTCTCATCTTGGATTGCGCAGTAGAGGTAGAAAAATAGTGGAGGAGTTTTGAACCCGTGACTTGTTCAAAACTGAGCTAGTTTGTGTGTAACTTTTGGAGACAGTACTGAGTACTTGTGAGGAGTATTGTACTGATATTGTTACATGATTCTTCTTCATTATAATATACATACAGTAGGGGTTTTTTAGCTGTAAGCTTTCCCCGGTATACATACTGTGTTATATGTGTTGAATTTCTATGTGCGCATGTGAATGTTTTCAATACCGCTTGTTGTTTTTATTTCCACATGTGATGATTAATGCATAGAAGAGATTATGTGTTATGTATGAAGCTCAAATAGTATGTCACCAGGATAATCTCGGTGAATAATTCAGAAAATTATTCAAATTTCTACAACACTTCCCATAACGCGATGCCCGAAGCGTCAATGTGCACATGAAATTGTTTATCGCAATTAGGGTATAACAAGATAGGTGCACTTGCTAGTTTTTCCTTTAGTATATCCAGCACTTCGTTACACTCATCGATCCAAGCGAATTGTTATGTTTTCTTTATTAACTTCTCCAATGGGGCTACAATGCAAGTGTTGCAGATAAACCTCATGTAGTAGCATGTATGCCCCAGTGTGGATCTTAGTTGCTTAACATTTTCTAGGGGGGTACATTTTGACGATTGGTGAAATTTTAGCAAGGTCCACACATACTCCATCCTTGCACACTACATGACCCAGCAATGTTCCTAAAGGAAATACGAAGATTTATTTCTACCTACAACGATCAAACACTATGCGGAGTAAACTTGCGTGATTTTTCAACAAACCGTTTACAGTCCAATCATCCATGTAAACCTCCATAAATCTGTGTATATATTCTCTAAATGCTGCTATAACTATATTTGAGAATAATTCAAGTGCATTTTTCAGTCCAAATGCATCACATGATAGGCGGAAGAGCCCCATTTAGTTGTAAATGTGGTTTTTTTTTTTTGTCCTCCTCAGCTATTATGACCTTGTTGTGCCCATAGAATCCATCCATCAAATAATAAGCTTCATTCCCTACTAAGTTTTCTAACACTTCATCATTGAATGGTGTAGGGAAAGGATCATGCACACATGCATTATTCAGACTACGGTAGTCGACACATACTCTTATTTCTAAATTATCCTTTTATTCATAATAAAAATGGGACTTACCCACTATGCTTCTTCTACTGGAAATATTAGCCCTGCCTCTGGCATTTTTTCAATCTCCTTATTCACCTTTTCTTTTACCTTGGGATTCAATCTGTATGGCCTGTGTTTCACCAGTCTGGCATCTAGATTTAGCATTATGCACATTTCCCCCAAATATCCTTTGATTCCTTTCATTTCTGCAACAGAAGAGGGAAATCTATCTTCATACTCCGCCAATAAATCAAAAATTTCTTTTCTTGTTTCTCGTCCCAGTAGTATCCAATGGAAGCTAATTTGGGCTTTGCAATACTTCCAATATTATGCTTCTAAAATTTGAGTGGCAGTAAGTGGAGTCCCTTTGTAATAGGCTCATCTTTGATTTTTTTCTCCCCTTCTTTTTCTCCAAACGATAATTGTCTCGGGTTTTCTAAATCATCATCATTCACTTCCTGAACTATTTTTCTACAAGCCACTACTTCTCAGTAACTTGATTGAAAAATTATGTTCAAAATTACCCGATCCATCGTCTCCACGGGCCCTATTGTGAACAAGATCCTCTTCATGTCTTGCAAAGCGTCCGTTATTTGTTGAGCATCCTCTTTAAAAGAAATTTTTTTTACAAACCTGTCGAACAGTAATTCCCAATTACTTGTCTGCCTATTTTTCTCTTCGGTGAGGTATAATTCTTGCGAGATTGTGTATAAATAGTGAAAAAAGTTATGCACCCACAAGTTCTTGGATATTCTTCCAATTCCCACCGTTCTTCACAGTCTTTTATGTGGGCTCGGGGGTCTGAAGTTCCCCTATACTTCTCATCTAGTTTCGGTCATGTCGATACTTGGAACCTTGTCCTTGAAGCCTTCACCACATATTCCCATCTATGGAGGTGGTTGCAATGGTTTCCCCACCACCTCGCAGAGGTTGATTGCAACACCATGTTCATTAAGGAATTTTTTTTCTCCTCGGGAACATTATCATCTACTTTATTGATAAAATTGTTAACAGTTTCCATACTAGTAATAGTAGGATAACCTCTTACCTTCGTCTCGATCCAATTGAATCTGTGAATGACAGCATGCCTCTTGGTATTGACTTCATACCTTCCTCGAACCCCACCTTGGAGCTCTGGACACTCCACCATCTTAATGACCCTTTTGCTTTCGGATTAATATATTCTTCCTTTTTTCCCACTGTCATCCGGTTTAATTTGTCTAGGATTCCAGGATCTTCTCTGGTGTCAACTGATCTATGTAGCGAGGCCCTTGATATGGATATAATCGTTGAATCACCCTAACCTCTCCATCTTCAAATATCATCAACTCCTTCTTTAAATAAATGACTGCATAATTCTCAAATGCCCATTTGATCCCTAACAATGTTGGATATAGGTCTTTATCACCCATAATATCTATCACTTCAAAATCAGTATATGTTTTTACCCCCACAACATCAACCTCAACATCTTATAATATCCCAATTGATATAATACAATATTGGTTTTCAATACGAAATTTTATGGGAGAGAATTCTAACTTGGGATTTCCCAGTGCCTCCCACGTCTTCCTCGGGAGTATGTTGACATCTGAACCTAAATCCAGCATTGTATCCCTTATTTCAAAACCTGCAACTTGTGCATTGATTCTGAATTCCCTCCCTGTCCATCTTTTGTTTATCTTAACCCTTTGTACATGCCTTTCCGGAATATTGGTATTGATTGGATTTACTTTCTCTATTCCTCCCTCAACAACTCTCCTCAATTTATGTTTAACATTTCTAACATTGTACAACATTTATGGTATTCAGGAGTAACCTGAACCATTCTTCTATAGGCGTACTTGGTATTGCAGTATTTTCTCCTTTTTTTTTGGTTTTATCTATTGGAGGTCTCTGTGGGTACTTAATTTCGAAAAGGTCTCCGCCACTTCTTTTAAATACTGCTTTTGTTGTTCAGAGTTATAGGATTTATTTGGTGATACAAGCTTTATCAGATTCAACAGAGCTATTTCTCCTGTGTCTCCTCATGTCTTCTTTCCTCCTCTTGTTATTATGACTACACCTAGTAATGGTTGCATCTCATAAATTATTGGCTCTACATTGACTAAGTTAGCACCCTGTTGTTTGTTCCTCTCTTCGCATTTTTTTATTAACTCAGGACAATCTTTTGTGGCATGTGTGTTCACTCTGCATTGAGAACACCATGGCCTTCTGCGTAGTGGTAAATCCATCGCGACATGTCCCTCTTGATCACAATTGTAACATCTTAGTGGTCCTCTCCCACCTGTCCTACCCCATCTTATTCCTGGCCCTCCTCGTCCCTGAGGAGCCTCATTGACTCTGTAATATGTTATGTCTAGTCTATCATCCAGTGCATCCAATGCTCTACACTAGTCATTGTGGTGTGCATTTGAGGCACATAACTCACATTAAATTTTGTTTGGGACATTAGAGTACTTTTTTAGAATGGGGCATAGGCGAGGTGGATGGAAAAATCCCTTAAAAATATCACAGTACTCATTTGAAGTTGTATTCTACTGGTTCATAAATCCATGGAAGTGTGTCTGACCAGGGTACAAACCTTTTGTATTTACTTTCCCGTCTGGCATCTGGATTTAGCATTATGCACATTTCCCCTAAATATCCTTTGATTCCTTTCATTTCTGCAACAGAAGAGGGAAATGTATCTTCATACTCCGCAAATAAATCAAAAATTTCTTTTCTTGTTTCTCGTCCTAGTAGTATCCAATGGAAGCTAATTTGGGCTTCGCAATACTTCCAATATTATGCTTCTAAAATTTGAGTGGCAGTAAGTGGAGTCCCTTTGTAATAGGCTCATCTTTGATTTTTTTCTCCCCTTCTTTTTCTCCAAATGATAACTGTCTCGAGTTTTCTAAATCATCATCATCCACTTCCTGATCTATTTTTCTACAAGCCACTACTTCTCAGTAACTTGATTCAAACATTTTGTTCAAAATTACCCGATCCATCGTCTCCACGGGCCCTATTGTGAGCAAGATCCTCTTCATGTCTTGCAAACTGTCCGTTATTTGTTGAGCGTCCTCTTTTAAAGAAAAATTTTTTACAAACCTGTCGAATAGTAATTCCCAATTACTTGTCTACCTATTTTTCTCTTCGGTGAGGTATCATTCTTGCAGGATTGTGTCCAAATAGTGAAAAAATTTATGCACCCACAAGTTCTTGGATATTCTTCTAGTTCCCACCGTTCTTCACAGTATTTTATGTGGGCTCGGGGGTCTGAAGTTCCCCTATACTTCTCATCTAGTTTCGGTCCTGTCGATGCTTGGAACCTTGTCCTTAAAGCCTTCACCACATCTTCCCATCTATGGAGGTGGTTGCAATGGTTTCCCCACCACCTCGCAGAGGTTGATTACAACGCCATGTTCATTAAGGAAATTTTTTGCTCCTCAGGAACATTATCATCTACTTTATTGATAAAATTATTAACAGTTTCCATACTAGTAAGAGTAGGATAACCTCTTACCTTCGTCCCGATCCAATTGAATCCGTGAATGACAGTGTGCCTCTTGGTATTGACTTCATACCTTCCCTGTTTCCAGTCGTCCCACGCAACCTAGAACCCCACCTTGGAGCTCTGGACACTCCACCATCTTACTGACCCTTTTTCTTTCGGATTAATATAATCTTCCTTTTTTCCCGCTGTCATCCGGTTTAATTTGTCTATGATTCCAGGATCTTCTCTGGTGTCAACTGATCTATGTAGCGAGGCCCTTGATATGGATATAATCGCTGAATCACCCTAACCTCTCCATCTTCAAAGATCATCAACTCCTTCTTTAAATCAATGACTGCATAATTCTCAAATGCCCATTTGATCCCTAACAATGTTGGATATAGGTCTTTATCACCCATAATATCTATCACTTCAAAATTAGTATATGTTTTTACCCCCACAACATCAACCTCAACATATTCTAATATCCCAACTGATATAATACAATATTGGTTTTCAATACGCAATTTTATGGGAGAGAATTCTAACTTGGGCTTTCCCAGTGCCTCCCAAGTCTTCTTCGGGAGTATGTTGACATCTGAACCTAAATCCAGCATTGTATCCCTTATTTGAAAACCTGCAACTTGTGCATTGATTCTGAATTCCCTCCCTGTCCATCTTTTGTTTCTCTTAACCCTTTGTACATGCCTTTCTGGAATATTGGTATTGATTGGATTTACTTTCTCTATTCCTCCCTCAACAACTCTCTTCAATTTATGTTTTAACATTTCTAACATTGTACATCATTTATGGTATTTAGGAGTAACCTAAACCATTCTTCTATAGGCATAATTGGTATTGCAGTATTTTCTCCTTCTTTTTTTGGTTTTATCTATTGGAGGTCTCTGTGGGTACTTAATTTCGAAAAGGTCTCCACCACTTCTTTGAAATACTGCTTTCGTTGTTCAGAGTTATAGGATTTATTTGGTGATACAGGCTTTATCAGATTCAACAAAGCTATTTCTCCTGTGTCTCCTCATGTCTTATTTCCTCCTATTTTTATTATGACTACACCTGGTAATGGTTGCATCTCATAAATTATTGGCTCTACATTGACCAAGTTAGCACCCCGTTGTTTGTTCCTCTCTTCGCATTTTTTAATTAACTCAAGACAATCTTCTGTGGCATGTGTGTTCACTCTGCATTGAGAACACCATGTCCTTTTGCGTAGCAGTAATTCCCTCGCGACATGCCCCTCTTGATCACAATTGTAACATCTTAGTGGTCCTCTCCCACCCGTCCTACCCCATCTTATTCCTAGCCCTCCTCGTCCCCAAGGAGCCTCATTGACTCTGTAAGATGTTATGTCTAGTCTATCAGCCAGTGCATCCAATGCTCTACACTAGTCATTGTGGTGTGTATTTGAGGCACATAACTCACATTAAATTTTGTTTGGGACATTAGAGTACTTTTTTAGAATGGGGCATAGGTGAGGTGGATGGAAAAATCCCTTAAAAATATCGCAGTACTCATTTGAAGTTGTATTCTACTGGTTCATAAATCCATGGAAGTGTGTCTGACCAGGGTGCAGACCTTTTGTATTTACTTTCCCAACTCCTCCCATTGGTGGTGGTACTTGAGGTCCTATTTCTGATGACCCAATTGTTATTCCCACAACCTTGGACACTCTGAGACTAAATTTACTTCTAACAAAAAATGTGTGCACCACACATTGGGTCGGGTTGGGAAAGTTGGTTGTATATCCTTAAGTTTTTGTGTTAAACTTGCAATTTGATGTTGTCTCCCCAGCAAGGAGGGATCATGGGTGGTTACCCCTCCTCTAAATTCTTATGGATATCCTGCCACTGCTTCAATTCGTATCGTTTGTTCTAGCGCATCTTAAAGTGTGTCAATATTTTGTTGTATCAACGGTGTCCTGGTGAGAGGTATAAGAGCCTTAATAAACTAGTGGCATCTTTGAACCTTCTCATTGGCTCCCAAGTAGTCTCCCCTTCTTGTTGCTTAATTTACCATAGTTTATATAACCCTTGCTGGTTGGTCTGTGTTAATTTAAATTCTTGCACAAATTCCCTCTTTACATCATCTATGGTTGGATTTGGATGTACTTATGACCATTTAATGAACCATCGTAGTGCTCTCTCTTGGAGCATAGTTTGGAACTCAATTAACATAACAGCATCTGGTGTTTGGCGAACCCTCCAGATTTCCTCACACAAGTACCAGTGTTGTTCCACATCATCGTTCCCTTTTCCTGAAAACTCAGGATATATGGTGAACAATCCTGCCATTTTTGTTTGTGTATGTGGAAGTATTACAAATCCTCTAGTTCCTAGTTGATAAATTCCTCTACTAATACTACTGCTAGTGTTTACTTGCACTTTAGACTGAATATTATGTATTTTACTCGACCTTCGCAACTTTATTAAAAAAATATCTTGGGGGTGATAGAGTACCAGAGGAAGGTTAGGAAAAATGCTACTTGGAATTTGGGGAATAGGATTACCTTGAATTGATTCCGCTGGTACTTCTTGAAACAGTTGTTCCATCGCAACATGTATTTCACCATATGAATCATTCTTGGCGCTTGTGTCCTCCTCTCCATTGGACATCTTTCCTTTCTCCGATTAGGATGGGCTCCTATGAACCTATCTAACTCCTCTGGTGGACCCCTCTATTCCTGTGGGCCCTCTTGCAACTCCTTTCTCCATTTTCATCTATGGCACCTCTTCTTTTTGGTATGTGTTCTCCTTCTGCTTTTAAAACTCCCGTATTTCCCTCTCCTGCCACTTCTTAGTGAATTACACCCTCTGATATGCTCATAGATCTCTTGACTTATTAGAACTTTCAACATCCATATCATAAGTTTCATTTTCCCCCCTTCTGTAGCATTTCTCCCTTAGGTCCCTCCTCCAGTACTATTTTTCTAGGCTTCCATAGCAGGATTTTGGAAATCTAGCAATCCCTCTTCCACCATCAGAGCCTTAATCCATAAGGGGATTTCTTTCAACAACTCTACTCGCAATCCGAACTTGAATATAGCTTCCTATTTAGAAAATTATTGATGAATTTTAGTTCAAACTCTATAATGTACCCCTCCAGTCTCTAGTCTATGCAAGGCTATCATATCTACGTGTGTACAGTCACTTGGATTCCCCAAATTTTTTTTCACTTGGATTATTCGCAACCAATTGTAGATCTCCTCAAGAAAATTTCCCCAATACATCTCACAAAAATCTCTTTTTGATTCGGATAATAGGATCTGATCCCTAACGTTATTGCCCTCTGATGTCGGAGCTCATCTTGTTGTGATATGAATCAATCTACATTATTATCCCATAAACTCCAAATTTCCCTCTTGTAGATCCTTGATGCCATGATCTAGTTCTCTAATAAAGTTTCAAGTCTCGGCAATAGAACCATTTGTTGGCGAAAAAATGACTTCTAGGAAGGACCCAGGTTCAGGCTCAGAAGCCAACAAGGTCTCTTTGTAGTCTAGGACAATGCCAAAATTTTCACCTTGCTCAAGGAAGAGCAATGAATCTCACCAGAGGTGTGTCGTGACCTTACTGAGATAAGAGAACTAGAACCATAGTAACGATGTTAATTTTACCCTCTCTTATCTAATATCATTACATTTTTATCATGCATAAACAACTCTCATTACCCATTATTCAAAGAAGGTACAATCACATCAAATACGTCAAAAAGCACTATCAGAAATTTTAATTAATACTCTAAAGCTTCATACACATAAACACATTCATCTTTACACAACAATGACCACAAATAGTACAAATATATATTAACTTTCAGCACAGAAGCTTACATCAAATATCAAAGTCTCCACCAAGATATGTTCACATAACCCAAAACCCAAGACTAACTTCCTCCTCTGTTCTCTTTCTTCCTTATCTACCATATTCCTCCTGCACTGGAAATCCTTTCTTCTTTTCCTCTTGGCTTCTTTACTGCGCTCTGTTTCCTCATTTTGTTACACTTTTCATTACGCTACTCAGTGTATTTCTTCTTGTTTACTTTCATTTGTTCTTGCCACTTGTTCCTTTGTCCACCCGCAACCACCACCTACCCAATGTTTATCTGCAACACGCAACGGCTCTCCGCAACTTGCCACATTCTCAAATTTTAGCCCGCAAGTTCCAAAACTAGTTTATCCTTTTCCAAAACAAAGGCCCCGACAACATCTATAGTCTTGGTTGGTGCAGTTGGCCATAGGTACCAAGAAAATATTTCATCCTTGGGTAATTTTGTAGCCTAATTCGACTCAGCTAAAAGTCGAGAGGTTTTGAGAAATTCAAGGTTATTTAGGAATAGTTGTTAAAATTTCAAGAAGACCTATAATATGCTCGAAAGGATAACCACAAGCTCAACAAGGATTTGTCATCACATGTGCACCAGAACCAAAATCAAGGAAGTAGCAGCATTGGAGGTGTAATCTAAGCTAGAGGAGTAGCAAAGAGAAAAGCGTGTAGGAGGGGTCAAGTCGGGCTTATTCGCATGCAGAACAGTTCAAGAGTCAGACCGATGGGAACGTTCAGAACATTACACACTGGTAAGGGTCAAGTCGGGCTCATTCATGAGCTCAGGAGATACTAGCGCTACAGAAATAGGGAGCACAAATTGCACGATATTTATACCAAGGAGTGCCCCCACAAGTAGTATCGATTAAATCATCTCACCTACAAATCAACAGTTGACATTAACTGCGGGAACACTCTCTCCAAATTCCAAAAAACTGCTTAAGTGCCCCTGCAAGTGGTTTCAGGTTTCAATGAAGGACATTACATGGTGACATCTGGAGCCCATGCCCTTTACTTTCAAACCAGAGAAGGCAGATAAATGGCATATTTCCCTTAGACACTTAATAGTTTTGGAGAAAGCGCAAAGGGAAAAACAAACGGTCAGGATCAAAGCACATAATTGAAGCGGAGAGATGCACGGCGGAAATTGAATCGCAAATCGCAAATCACGAGTTCTAAAGAATAATTGCAGAGGTAAATTTTAAATTCGTCGAAGTGTGATCTGTGATGCAGTGGGTCCCGATCGCAAATCACAAGTTTTAACAAATAAGTGCAGAGGTAAGAGTCAAATTTTCCGAAGTGCGATATGCAATCACGGTGGGACCCGATCTCATTCACAAATCACAAGTTTTAAAATATAGTGCAAAGGTTTCATGTTAAAGTCACTGAAGTGCGATGTGTGATGCCAGGTGGGACCCAATCGCATAGCGCACATCGCAAGTCTTAGAAGATAAGTGCTAAAGAAAAGTTAAAAACAGCGAAATGCAAAGTGCGATGTGCGGGTGGATGCAATGTGGTTTCAAAAGGGAAATCCAAAGGTTTTCAAATCCATAAGTAAGGCATTTCTTGTGTTAAATCACATCAGAGGAAGAAAGGAGGATTATAACGTAAACCTGGTGAAACGCCTTGCTAATGGAAGAAAGTATGAATGCGGGCAGAGAGACTCAGGTAAGTTACCCGATAGAGAGAAAAGGAGAAGAGAATACTAAACACAGCAGGAACGTGAAGAAGAGGCAGAGTCAGATAGCAGGTGACATGATGACAGCGTTCAAAACGCAAAAGCATGGGCAGAGTTGAGTGGAGATGTGATTATGCATAACTGCTAGGACATCATAGACTAAATGGAAGGTGACACATCAGCAACAAATCATACTCAGCTAAAAGATTATATTCCAAGTGTATTTTGTTTTCTTTGTTAAGATCAAAGCTACAATGGCATCCTCAATTACAATGTAATAAGTATTTTAACAGTTTAGGCAGTTTAGGAGTTTCAAGAAGCTCGATCAATTAAAAACTGCTTTTGTTTTTATTTAAGGAAGAGAGAAAGAGTGAAGAAGGGTTCCAAGTTCTGGACCTCTTGGGTATTACATTTTGTACTTCTTTTTCTGATGGGTAAATGAAAGAAACAGTAACCTTCCTACAACTGTTGATGGTGATTCGTGTTTCCTGTTCCATTTTGTGTCTTTTCTTCTTTGAATTAAGTGAAGTAATGTAGCAGTCGGTCTCTTAATTACATTTGTGAGTAAGAGTTAAAAAACCTTAGTTTGCGCTCCTTCACTCCATCTCTTCTCCCTTCACAAATTATCTCTGAAACTTAAAATTAATAGATTATGTGTTTATAGCATATTATTCTGAGTTTCCCCTCTCTTCACAAACTCCTGATGAAACTTTAAATTAATATATTTTGTGTTTACAGCATATTATTTCGAGTTTCATCTCTCTCCATGAATTTCCTCTTAAACTTAAAAGTGCTAGATTCTGTGTTTTCAACATATTACTTTGAGTTTCCCCTGCAGTTCTTCTTTTCATTCAGATATCAATAGTGAATGGCATTATGTAATCTTTTATTATTCCAGATCATTAAAGGTTTTAGAAAACTAGTCTCCAGAGGGATAGAACAAAGACCTCATGATAAAATCATTTTTGTGACACATTTTTAAAATGTCTTAAGCACTAATTCCTTTCACAACTGAGGGATTGTTTCTTAAGATACAACATTTTCGGCGTCGTTTCCGGGGACGAAGGCATGAAGTTATTTTTCCCTAGGTATTGAAATATATTTCTTGATGGTGAACAAGATTTAGATACAAATTTGGTTGTGTATTATTCACTTGGTGACTCCACTGATGAAGGTTTCATTATATGAGGAATTCTGCGGGCAATAAAATGAGAAAGCACCGTGGAAAATATAGATATCAGAGTTTGAATATTTTAAAGGAAGTTTTATTTTTCACTATCAGTTTGGTGTGTTAGGTAAACTTGACTCACGATAGAGTCAATGTTGACTAGGGTATATAGTAGTGTTTTTGGGGCACATGGTATTGTGCACCCATGGTTTTCAGCCCATGGTATTGCATGTAATGGAGCCTATAAAAGGCTGGGAATACTTCATTTTAATGTAGGCCTGGAGGTGAGCGATGAAGGCTCACTTGGCCGGATTGGCCAGGGTTTTGGCCAATGGTTAATGAAATTTCATTGGTTGGGTTTTGCCCCAGATTTTTGGTTTTCCCGGATAAACATATGTTTTTATGTTAATTATTTGTTGCTGGCTCTTTATGTTTATTTCTCTTAGTAAATTCTTTATTTTTCTTGCGGTAAATTTCTAACAACTGGTATCAGAGCTGGTTGAAAATGAATCTGGTTGAAAATGAATTTGATTGGGGCTAGTTTTCCAAGTGCAATGAAATCAAATAAATGAGATCATGAGAATCAAATCTGGGGATGATTTGATGTGCCTAGATCGATCAGAGCCATGATCCAATTCCTAAGTTCTTGATGACGTTAGATAGGTCATACAGGGTTGCATGAGCTCCAATGGGAGTCGATGCTGGGATGCGCAAGAGAATCCTCTATCGCTGCCAGATTCGAGTAACAATGTGGAAACCAGGAACAATATCATTTTGGATTCAAGGTTTTTGAATCCTCTATCACTCCACAATTTCGCAGTCTGTACCTACGAAACTTTGCAGGAATTTATTTGAGAATTCATTCAATATGTTCGAGGGAAGAGTTCGTTTACACTGGTTTTTGAAGTCGTGCATGACGAGGTATATCTTCTCAATGCTTGAATGGTGGAGACAGTGTCATTGTGGAGAAGGCAATGATACTGGGTGTTAGTGGATGTGGCAAAAATAAAACTAACCGTGGATTTGCAGGATGTGTTTCTTCATTATACATTTGATAATACTTGCAGTGTCATTTTTTAGAAAAAAAAATTCTCGAGTACCTTACTATGGGCATACCGCATATATCGTCTGCCAAAGCCTCGGAATTTTGCAGCAGTGATGATTAGAAAACACAGGGGCAGTCTATGGACGCCCAACATAAGGTGACTGTGAACACCATTGACACATGCTTGGTGTATGGTTGTGTGATAAATCACATAGGTGATGAAACCTAATCGTGCGATGTTGAATAATACTACAGTGGTCTAGATATTAGCCATCGGGAACAACGTCCGAGCCCAAATAATGATGGTGGCACTGTGGCAGAGCGTGGAGCGTTACAACATTACAGGGATCCACAGAGGGATGAATCGATGGCGGTTATTGGTTGTGTGAAGTAACTACAAATTAAATGTGTGGTTCAATTAAATGGTCTTGAAGCATGGAGAGCCACAATGATGTGAGGGGATGGGTGTCAACTACGCTCACAAGTGTTTGGAAGAATTCATATAAGAGATGACTAAGGTAGAATTGGTTGTAGAAGTCTCAATGTAAGCGATGAGCAGATTCATGTATGATGTCCTCTTTGAAGAGGACATCATGAATGTAGAGAATGGTTATACAAAGAATAGCAACAATGAAACAAAAAAAAAAATATTATTATAATGGAGTTAATTTATTACATGTAAATGGGCATACTGATGTAAGACCTAGTATGGCATGCGTACCCCTGGGTAATCACTGGTAAAGTTTGGGTTAGAGCTAGGTGATAGGGGGGATGTCAAGTTAACAATTACCCTGGGTAAAAAATATTGAGGGGGGAAAGGGCTATAGTGAGCGGGGTTGTCTCACTTAGTAGTTTTGGATAGATTTAGTCAATAATCCCCAAGTCAAGTTTAAGGGGGGAATTGTTAGGTAAACTTGACTCATGATAGATTCAATGTTGACTAGGGTATATAGTATTGGTTTTGGGGCACATGGTACTGTGCACCCATGGTTTTCAGCCCATGGTATTGCATGTAATGGAGCCTATAAAAGGTTGGGAATACCTCATTGTAATGTAGGCCTGGAGGTGAGCGGTGAAGGCTCACTTGGCCGGATTGGCCAGGGTTTTGGCCAATGGTTAATGAAATTTCATTGGTTTGGTTTTGCCCCAGATTTGGGGTTTTCCCAGATAAACATCTGTGTTTATGTTAATGATTTGTTGCTGGCTTTTTATGGTTTTTTTTTTTTCCTCTCGGTAAATATATTATTTCTACAATAAATTTATAACATGGTGCTCTATTTTCCCTTACATTTCAATAATATGTTTCGTGCTTTATTTTCTCAGAAGATTATAAGGCCCAAAATGTACATTCTTTATTGGAGAAAGAATATTTTTCTTTTGATTGTATTATTGATCTTGATACAAATTTATCCCCTAAATATGAAAGGAGATATGACCGTTGCATTACTATTCCTGAAGGTAATCTGTCATAGTCTGGGCATAAAGGTGAGGATTCATCATATTTGGGTAATAAAATTCTACCTCATAGGAAATCTATTAATTTCCAGCTTGGAACCAAGGTGATTTTCAAACCCTTGGTGCTTCCCACAATCCTCCATCAATATCCTTCAAAAGGATTCCAATTTTTGCCAAGTTTTTTCTGGAGAGGAGGAATATATTTTAGTTGAACAAAATATCTTGGAATTTGAGTACTTTCTAGACAAGTTTCATATTATTTATTAATGCATGGCTTTAAGGATGTTTTTTCATTCATTAAAGCAGGGTGCTCATAAATGGTTCTAGTGTTTCGAAACAAGTTCAATTAGTTCCTGGAAAGGTTTTCAAGATATATTTCTTAGATATTGGGGTGAGCGTAAGTCATATGAAAAACACATCTTGGAATTATATTCTATCCAGAGGTAGAGCAATGAATCAATCACGGAGTCTAATAGGAGGTTTAAAAAAAATTATTTCAGCATGCCAAAAGAGATTTGGCCTCTTGAAGTTGCAGCTATGGTTTACTATTTGAGGGCTCTTTCTATTGTCTTGCCTTTTTATCTCAAGGAGAGAAAGCCTTACACTCTAGAGCTTATGTTTCTTTATGCATGAGAAATCGAAGATAATGTGTGGGCTTGTAGAAATTTCTCCTATCATGTTGAAAGAACAAGTTTTGTTAAAGACAAGAGGGCCTGTCAAGGAAACATTGGAATTTCTTTACAAGAGAATGAAAATATAGAGATGAACAAGGATTTTCAAATGGGGTCAGGGGATTCTTATATTTATGAAACACGAGAATTCAATCATTCTGAGGATTCTAGTCATAAATCCATTGCAACGACTGAACTACACGCTGAAATCCTAGAAGATCATTACAATTTTCATAATTTTAATGATTTTGTGAATAGAGGAGAAACTAGTGGAGCTTCTCAGGTGTGTTTGCGGGAGGGGGAAGAATTTTGTCAAGAATTGGAATTATATGAAGAAATCATCATTATGAGGAACAAACCTTAGATTCATCTTTCCGCCTAAATGGTTATCAGCGAAAAACAACAATCAATCTTCTCACATACAACCTCAAGTTGAGGAGTCAAACAGTGAAGGAAGCTACCCTGTTCAAAGAATTCTACATCAGCAAGATGTTCAAGAAAAGGAGGTAGCCGAAAATTTGTCTCTTCGGTTCTATGATCCAGCTGCTGACTATATGACAACTTTCTTTTGTCAGCAACAGGCATTTATGTAAGGGTATGTGCAAATCTTTGTATCTGAAAAATTTTCATTGTACATCCCTGTTTTGATTTTCAAATTTCCACGGTATGGGAGCATCAAGACTAACACACAGATGTTCGATTGGTGCCATTGGAAGGCTGACTTCACCTAATTAAGTTCAATGATGTATATAGATAGGAGTTGTGCATAAATAAGCTCATAAGTTGAGCATTTTTAGTTGTAGTATTTTCATTTCGGTATTTTCAGTTTAAGAATAAAGGAAGGAGTCCAAAGTGTAGCAGGTCTCTCGAGGTTTTCATACTGGATCATCTCCCATTTGGGATTGACTCCATGCCCAATTCAGTCTATCGATATACAAGTGCTCTTTGACTCCATGCCCAATGAAGGCTACTTATATACAAGTGCTCCTTGAATCCATGCCCAATAAAGGCTACTGATCTACAATTTCTCAGCACTTTTCTACCAAAATGTTGTCCCCAATTGGAGCCAGATGTTGTAGCCTAGTTCGACTCAGCTAAAATTCAAGAGAGGTTCTGAGAAATTCAAGGTTATTGAGGAACAGTTGTTAAAATTTCAAGAAGACTTGTAATATGCTCGAAAGGATAACCACAAGCTCAACGAGGATTCGTCATCACATGTGCACTAGAATCAAAATCAAGGAAGCAGCAGCATTGGAGGTGTAATCTAAGCCAGAGGAGAAGCAAAGAGAAAATCATGTAGGAGGGGTCAAGTTGGGCTTATTCGCGTGCATAACAGTTCAAGATTCGGACCGATGGGCACGTTCAAAACATTACACACCAGTCAGGGTCGAGTCGAGCTCATTCACAAGCTCAGAGAGACTAGAGCTCTAGAACCCGGGAGCACAAATTGCACGAGATTTATACCATGGAGTGCCCTCGCAAGCAGTCTTTATTAAATCCACTCACCTGCAAATCGACGGTTGACATTAACTGCGAGAACACTCTCTTCAAATTCCAAAAAACTGCTTAAGTGCCCCCGCAAGTGGTTTCAGGTTTCAATAAAGGACATTACGTGGTGACAACTGGAGCGCACGCCCTTTACTTTCAAATCAGAGAAGGCAGAGAAATGGTGTATTTCCCTTAGACACTTAAGAGTTTTGGAGGAGGCGCAAAGGGAAAAACAAACAGTCAGGATCAAAGCGCAGAATTGAAGTGGAGAGATGGATGGCAGAGATTAAATCGTAGATCGGAAATCACGAGTTTTAAAGAATAAGTGCGGAGGTAAATGTTAAATTCGCTGAAGTTTTATATGTGATGCGGTCGGGCCTGATCGCAAATCTCAAATCGCAAGTTTTAACGAATAAGTGTAGAGGTAAGAGTTAAATTCGCCAAAGTGCGATATGCGATGACGATGGGACCTGATCACATTCGCAAATCACAAGTTTTAAAATATATTGCAAAGGGTTCATGTTAAAGTCACCGAAGTGCGATGTGCGATGCTAGGTGGGACCCGATCGCATAGCACATCGCAAGTCTTAGAAGATAAGTGTTAAAGAAAAGTTTAAAACAGTGAAATGCGAAGTGCGATGTGTGGGCGGATGTGATGTGGTTTCAAAAGTGAACTCCAAAGGTTTTCAAATCCGGAGGTAAGGAATTTCTTGTGTTAAATCACATCAGAGGAAGAAAGGAGGATTATAATGTAAAGCCGGTGAAACGCCTTGATAACGGAAGAAAGTATGAATGCGGGAAGAGAGACTCAGGTAAGTGACCCGACACAGAGAAAAGGAGAAAAGAATACTAAACACAGTAGGCACGTGCAGAATAGGCAGAGTCGGGTAGCAGGTGACATGATGATAGCGTTCGAAACGCAAAAGCATGGGCAGAGTTGAGTGGAGATGCGTTTATACAGAACTGTTAGGACATCACAGCCGAAATGGAAGGTGGCACATCAGCAATAAATCAGACTCAGCTAAAGGATTATATTCCAAGTGTATTTTGTTTTCTTTGTTAAGATCGAAGCTACAATGGCATCCTCGATTACAATGTAATAAGTAGTTTAACAGTTTAGGAGTTTCAAGAAGCTCGATCAGTTACAAACTGCTTTTGTTTGTATTTAAGGAAGAGAGAAAGAGTGAAGAAGGGTTCTGAGTTTTGGACCTCTTGGGTATTACATTTTGTACTTCTTTTTCTGATGGGTAAATGAAAGAAGCAATAATTTTCCTGCAATTGTTGATGGTGATTCATGTTTCCTGTGCCATTTTGTGTCCCTTCTTCTTTGAATGAAGTGAAGTAATGTAGCAGTCGGTCTCTTAATTACATCTGTGAGTAAGAGTTAAATAACCTTAATTTGTGCTCCTTCACTCCATCTCTTCTCCCTTCAAAAATTCTCTCTGAAATGTAAAATTAATAGTTTATGTGTTTATAGAATATTATTTTGAGTTTCCCCTCTCTTCACAAACTCCTGATGAAACTTTAAAGTAATAGATTTTTTGTTTACAACATATTATTTCGAGTTTCATCTCTCTCCATGAATTTCCTCTGAAACTTAAAAGTGGTAGATTATTTGTTTTCAGCATATTACTTTGAGTTTCCCTTACAGTTCTTCTTTTCATTCAGATATCAGCAGTGAATGGCATTGTGTAATATTTTATTATTCCAGATCATTAAAGGTTTTAGAAAACTAGTCCCCAAAGGGATAGAAAAAATACCTCATGATAAAATCATTTCTGTGACACATTTTTAAAATGTCTTAAGCATTGATTCCTTTCACAATCGAGGGATTGTCTCTTAAGATGCAATAAGTAATATCTTGTGAATTTGAGTTGAACTGTATGTCTATATTGGCACATCTAAATGTGCTTCTGTTGGGATCATACAGTATGTTGTTGGGTATGGATTGGTTGTATATTCACAGAACTAGGGTAAATTTATATGATAATTCAATTGAATGTTTAGATGATGATGGAGAGAGGAGAAAATTACAAGGTAAGAAGGAGTCGGCATCAATGAGAATGGTTACAGTTATGCAAGAAAGGCACGGTTTAGGAAAGGGTTTATATTGTTTGCAATTCATATTTCTAGTGACAAAGGGAAGGATGTTGAAGATGATGAAGTCTTAAATAGGTATTCAGTTTTGCATCAGCCTCAAGATGTGTCTATAATATATATTTCATAGTTACCGCCTCACAGGGAAGTGGAATTTTCTATTGAGTTGATGTCGGGAGCAGCACTAGCATCAAAGGCACCATATAGGATAAGCACTCTAGAGTTGGTAGAATTGAAGGTGCAACTTATGGAAATGTTGGATAAGGGATACATAAGGTAAAGCGTGTCACCTTGGGGTGTAGCAGTATTGTTTGTGAAGAAGAAGGATGGTACTCTTAGGTTATGCATTGATTACAGGTGGTTGAACAAGGTGATGATCAAGAACGGGTATCATTTGTCACAGATTGATGACTTGTTTGATTATTTGAAGGGAGCAATAATGTTCTTGAAGATCGAATTGAGATTGGGATATCATCAAGTATGCATCAAAGAAGAGGACATCTAAAAGACCACATTTCGTACCAAGTATGGGTATTATGAGTTTTTTGTAGTTCCTTTTGGTAGTACTAATGCTCCAGCTACTTTCATGTGTTTAATGAATAGTGTGTTTCATTTTTATATGTTCAAGTTTGTGATAGTATTCATTAACAACATATTTATATATTATAAGAATGAGGAATATCATGCAGAAAAACTAGCAACAATGTTAATATTTCTAAGAGATTGACAGTTGTATGCCAAGCTTAGTAAGTGCAGTTTCTTTCAGAAAAAATTTCATAACTTGGGACATGTCGTTTCCAAGGAAGGGATAGTAGTGGACCCAGAAAATATCAGAGCTATCATGGATTGGGAAACTCCTAGAAATGTGGATGAGGTCATATCATTCATGGTTATTAGGTTACTACAGGCGGTTCATCAAGAACTTCTCACAGATTGTCCATCCTATTACATCTTTGCAGCGAAAAGGGAATAATTTTGAATGGACTAAGGAGTGTGCAGCTAGTTTTGGGAAGTTGAAGCATTTGCTTACAAATGCTTCAGTCTTGAAGATTGAAGATCCAGAAAAAGAGTTTGTGGCTTGTAAAAATTCTTGCAAGAGAGGACTTGCTTGAGTCTAGATGCAGGAATGATAGGTAGCATGTTATGAGTCAAGGAAGTTGAATGAACAAAAGCAAAACTATGTGACTCATGATCTTGATTTGGAAACTAACATTCATGCATTGAATATGTGGATACACTATCTTCTTGGCAGGAGATTCATCTTTATGATTAATCACAGTGGGATGACTAACTTATTTTACCAACCTAATATGAATGTTAGGCAAGCTATATGGTTGGCTAATCTCAGTGAGTATGACTTTGATATCATGTACATTAAGGGAAAGGAGAACATGCTTTTTGATGCTCTTAGTAGAAGAGCACAAGTGAATCACATTGCAGCAATGAGTTATTATGGGACAAACTTGCAGGATTGGATCTTGCAAGAAGGACAGCATGATGACAAGTATCGGTAGTTGAGGCACGGGTTATAGCAACAGGGTGAAGGTAATAGGGATGAGGAGTATCGTCTCATGACAAATAGCGTGGTCAGATTCAGGAACATGATTTATGTACCAGATGGTAGTGAGCTCAAGAATCTTATCTAGAGGGATTTTCATGTTAAGTTGTATTCAAGTCACTCGGGATAGCAGAATACATTGACAGCAGTTAAGAAATTCTATCATTGTCTGAACTTGAAGAAAGAGGTGGTTGAATTTATCGCTAGATGTTTGGATTGGTTGTAGGTAAAAAAAATGTAAGCATCCATGTGGTTTATTATAGTTGTTTCCTATTCTATAGTGGAAATGGGATGTCATTTCCATGGACTTCATTACAGGTTTATCGAGGATATTGAGACAATATGATTCCATAATGGTTGTGGTTGACATGTTAAGTAAAATAGCTCATTTCATTGCAATTAAGTCTACGAATTCAGCTAATGAGGTAGCTCATTTTTTCATCAGAAAGGTAGTGAGATTACATGGTGTTCATAAGAATATTGTATCCAACATAGATGCCAAGTTCACTTCCACGTATTCGAAGGAGATGTTTGCAGGTTTGGGGACATATTTATCTTTCAATACATCTTATCATCCACGGGCAGAGGGACAAACAGGGTTAAAAAGATTCTTGAGGAAATGTTGAGGATGTACGTTATTCATCAACAATGGGAGTGGGGACAGTATATTCCACTGGTAGAGTTTGCATATAATAATGGGTATCAGGAGTCCTTGAGGATGAGCCAGTTTGAGGCACTTTATGGGTGGAATTTTAATACTCCTTTCATATGGAATGATCTAATGAACAGGGTACTGATTGGAACAGATATGTTGGCATAGATGGAATCGGAAATGCAAGTTATAAAGAGAAATTTGTAAGGCAGTATAAGAAAGGAAAAAGAGTTATGCAAATCAACATAACGTGTTTAAGGAGTTTCACATTAGGGATCATGTGTACTTGTGCATCAAGCCATGGAAGAGCTCCTTGGGGATTAGTTCATGTGCCAAGTTAGCATGTCGGTATTGCGGGCCTTTCAAGATCCTTGAGAGGATTGGACCAATGGCCTAACAACTTTCACTACCTCCAACAATCAAATTCCATGATGTTTTCCATGTTTCATTTCTTAAGCATTATGTCCAAGATTTTGATCATGTGATTGACCAGTTTCTATTGCAGATGGAACCAGAGGGAGAATTCCAGCCAAAACCACAATACATATTGCAGCGGAAACAACTCATGCTCCAGAATAGAGCAATCGAGTAGGTTAAAGTGCAGTGGAAACACTTTGGTCTGGATGAAGCTACATAGGAGATGGGTGATCAGATGTGGCCTTTATATCCTTCATTATTTGTTGGTTTAAGAAAATGAGCTTTTGGTATATTTATATGTATATGTGGATGTTGTTGTAAATAACGCGATGAGTTTCGTTATAAAGATCCAATAAGTAGTATGTTGCCATGTTTGTTATGTTGGTCATGGTTTGCAATAGTTAATCATTGTAAATATTGCATTGAGCTATGTTATAAATCTCCATGGGAAGTATGTTTTGTTTTTCAGCATTTTTGTTGGTCATAGGTGTCATAGAACACCGAAGGCGGTGTTCCCCCAAGGGGAAGGAGTTTGTATTAGACCCTGGTTTATTTCAAGGTCATAGGACACGTATTCCAAGCTAAATGTTGGGAAAAACATAGTGATGGTTATCACTGGTGATTAATTAAAGGATATGGAAACTGACAAAGGCATTGGCAATGGAAAAGTGGAAATAGTTGGAATTTTATTTATGAAAATAAAGTTAAATAGGAGAAAAGGAAGGTGAAGAGATAGAGATTTTCATGAGAGGGAAATTGAAGAAAAATGAAGGAAAATGAAGAAAATAGAGGCCTGAATTATAAAAATGATTATGAGGATCATTTCACAACATTTTGACATATTTTGGTTGAGATCTCTTTCATTCCCTCGTTCTCTCATACTCTCATACTCTTGCACACATAGAGAAATCTTGGAGTATTCTTGGAGCATGCTTGGAGCACCCTAGTTTGCACCTGGAATTGGAGAAAGAAGGCAAAGGAAAGTAGGAAAGCGCAAGGGAACAGTTGGATCAGCAGCTACAGTTGCATTGCTTTGTAGGTAACAGGTTGCAAGTGTGATTTCCTTATTGATTTTTGGATTCATGGTATATGCATGTGATTTTTTGGTTATGTGTTGTCATTGTCATAGATTTCCCTAGATTGACAGTGGTTTTAGCCTTATATTTCCATTTCTTGGATAGCCATGTTGTTGTGGTTTTTTCCACTGGATTTTTTTTCTAATTGGTGCTCATGTTCCTTATGGTTATAGGTTTGAACAAACGCTCTGGAATCCCTAGAACATCTTGGGTTGAGTTACTAGTCCTGGAGCCTAGGTTGGCACAAATGCTCTGGATACCATGGTGGGTTGAGGTACTAGTCCCTAGAGCCGGTTTGGACAAACACTCTGGATCCCAGGAAGGTTTTGGGTTGAGTTAATAGTTCTTGGAGCCCTAAACATCTTAGGTAGAGACAGATCTGGTTGGTGTTAATTATGTCTGACTATAGAGGTGGAAACACTGTGGTTGAGGGTTGACATGGTTTTGCCTCTAGAAGCCCTGGTTGGTTTGGTATTAGTTTATTCCATGAGATCCCACATTCATGCTTGCAATATGGCATGGGGATGATTGGCTAAAAGAGAGAATTGATTCAGTCTAATCTATGATCGGGTGGTACGTGGAAGTCCCTAAATTAGTTGGTATTTTCATATATTAATAGTATGTATTATTCTACTATAATTCATGTATAATTGTAGTGATTATATTGGTGATATTATGGCTAAGTTTCCATGGTTCCTATGTTGGTTATTTTTTGGTTATTTGTTGGTTATATGATGTGTACCATCTATGGCTCTTGTCATGAATTATTTGGCTATTTATTGGGATGAGTGTATGGAATAATAAGAGTTTTTTCATCTATTTAGAGAGGGCATAGATCCTTCTTGGTGATTCTTAGATGAATCTTAGACCCTTATGATCATATATACATTCATGATTTGTAGTTTACATGGTTTCCATGTGTTTGATTAAATGTTTGTTATGGACTAGGCATGTATTGATTCAGGTCTTGTTCAAGTTTTGTACGAAAATCTTTTTCATTGTCATTTATCATTTTGGGAAGTAACAGGCAGTTTTTGGCAGTGGTCTGGACGCTGGCCTGGAAATGTGGCTCCGATATCAGGACCGCACCCTATGAACTGGAGATTTTAGGATATAACCATATGTAGGCAGTTTTTTTGCATGCGGTTTGAGGCCTATAACCACACACGGGCCTTTTCGTGCATGCGGTTGTGGGCTTAGGGCAGTGAAAAAGAGCCCCAACTCAGGGTTTGGTCACCCAGGGGGGTCCTTTGGCCCCTGTGTGTCTTGTAGCCCTAAGGGATGTAGTGAGTTGTCAGATTGTTGGCCCTGCTTCCATAACTGGATCTTGGATGTCGATCATGGTATAGTAACTCTTTGTCTCATGTTTACCCTAGAAGGTCGGTGAAATGACGTAAATGTGGGAGGAGGCAATTACACATGCATTTTCCATTTGGCTCAGCATACCCTTGGATCCAAAATATTCATTTTGATATTTGCACCAACACAAATATATTTCATCCAAAAATGAACTAAAAAAAATTACAAACCTTCTCTTATGGCATCCATAATTGAAAATTCATCTTTTTTTGTCAAAATATCATACTTTCATAGTGATATATTAAAAAAATTTATACCAATTTTCTTAGGATGTATATATCAATCAACACAACATTCCATAAGTGATAATCTTTGTTAGGATATTCCAACACATAGAAAATAGTTTAGTATAATTTGGTTTAGCGTAGAGTTAGGTAAAGTGTGTTTCTTTACTATGTACATTTGTAACTTATAATCTGACGGTCACGATATGTAGCGATCCAACAGTTCACTCTCTCATCGGTATAACCGACACTTGATATGTGGCTTAACACCAGATTGGTCCATGATCTCTATTTAAAGAGCATATAGGTTCATTTGTTTGGTAACCTCTTATGAGAGAAGATTATGTAAATTTTCTTTCTTTATATTAATAAATTGCTTGAAGTGGTCGTGTTGGCTCAGGTCGTGGATTGTTTCCCTCTTCAAGGTTTTTAACCATATCAAATACTGGTGTATTGATTTTTGATCTGTTTGTGAGTGGTGATCTTTGGTGTTTGATCTACGGAACTTACCCTATAAATTCCTACATGGTATTAGAGCTTTTATGAGGGTCGCATCCGTTGTTGATCCAAATCTGAAGCTGGTTTGATTGCATGCGACTGTCATTTTCCAGACCTACTATTTCTTACCACTTTCGGGCCAGGAGGACTGCTCTATTGTGTCTGGAGCCTTTGTTACAGTGAGGAACCCCTTTTGTTTCATGCGAAAAGGTTTCTGGTTTCCCAAGTTATGTCATTTTAGATCTAGAGGTATAAATCATTTTTTTACATTTATATTTATTAATCTCTATGTTTATTTTGGTTTGTAGTATTTTTTTATTGTTGAATCTATACCCTCTTCTCTGCGTATGCTCTTTTCTTTGTGTTGTGTCCGATCTCGGCAAATCGGAAACAGGAAGAGGGGATTTTTCTACTACGTATGCTCTTTCCCCGCAACTTTGTACAATCTCGGGAAATCAGAAATAGTGAGAAAATAGATAGTTGCCAGTAGGACTAACCAGAAATCTAACGTTCAGCCATAATGCTTGTATTTTATGTTTGCACGAATTGTGTTTTTTTTGCAGGAAAAAACACGGACACCGAAGAGAAAAAAAAATACCCTTCCTCCTTTCAAACAATTACATAATCCTTTTACTAGCTCACTTGGTGTAAAGTTACTTTATGAGAATAGAGGTCTTGGGTTCAAGTCTCTTTCTTAAGCTTCTTTTTCTGAAAACATTTTTGTTAAGTTACTTTTTCTTGAGAAGCCTTTTGGAAAGTTTTCAGTTTTAAAAATGGGGTTTAATTTAAAAAACACATGTAAAAATAACATTGTAAAAATGATTCTCACTTATTTATAAAAGTGGGTCATATAAAGTAGTTTTTTTTTAAAGTGAACTTATTGTATTAAGTTTGGAAAATGGAGGGGATTTTTTTTTAAGTGAGCTTATTGTATTAAGTTTGGAAAATAGGGGGGGTTTTTTTTTAAAGTACAACTTCATCATCAACTTTCAACCTATCACGTAACTATTCAACATCTACTACAAGTTTTGTTCAAAAGGGCATAACTTCTTCATCCGGAAGCCGTTTTTAGAGACTTTTTTTTTTAACCGACCTAATTTTTCAAGATATTTCCATTGGAGCAGTTGATTTCAGCCTTTTCAGCTTTAGTTTTTTTTAAACGGAAATTTCATGTCCAGTTATTCTTAATAGCGCCAATTATTTCCAATGGTTATCCTACATGGTAGACTTACTTAGAAGTAAAAGGCTTTATATAATAGCCACACAACAAGAATATAAACCTACCAATGGAAATAAAGCTGCTAAATGGGAAAATAAACAAGATCAACCACGAGGGTTGATAGGAATGTCCATTGCTCAAGATCTTAGAATTCATATCCAAGAAATTGACTCCCCTGCTGAAGCTATGAAGATGCCAAAGTTATTGCGAAGATTGACCATTTCCAACACCGTAAGTTGAGGGAGGTCTTAGAAATCGAAAAGAGGTCAGTTAACCTTAATAGGGATGATGGGTCGCGTATTAGAAAATTTTGGATTCCTGCCCTTCACTCCTAGTTATTTTTTATTTTATTTTATTTAATTTATTTTTTTATTTATTTTTTTATTTTTATTTTTTTATTTTTTTTATTTTTTTTCTAATTCTTTGTCCTTTTTTATTAAAATATTTTTTGGCAATCTAGATAAACATTGTAGCTATTATATTATTTAACTTATTAAAATTACCTATTGAATAAAGAAAATATGAATATTAAATTATATAACATATAATTATTAATTAATTTTAATTATATAACATATAATTATTTAATTCAATTAGTAGGTAAGTAATAAGAATATTAAATTATATTCAAATTATATAACATATAATTATTAATTCAAATTACAAATATTATATATATATATATATAACTGTTAATTAATTTTTTTTAGATTATTTAAATTTCTTATTCTAGTCAAACTAGTCGTTATTTACAACGGCTAATTGGAACTTTCCTCATCTATTTCAACTGGCTCCTAGATCAGATTTCTCATCTTGTCCTGATGATGAACCACACTCGTTGGTTCAAAACGCATCAACAAAATATACTTTGATGTGATTTTTACCGAAAGATTGTATACACTTTTATGGGTCACAGAAGCCAAATTCCTGATAAACCTAAATATTGTTTTGGCATTAAAAATGAAATCAAAGCCTACCAGCTTGAAAATGAGTTGCTTACTTTGGACCCCAATAATTTCTACTCTATTGAAGAATTTTTTTCCAAATTCAAGACCCTTAGACTTCTTTTAAAAGGTTGTAAGGTCAAAAAGGAATATGGTAGCCTTATATATTCCATTCTTACTAAGCTTGGCCCTACACACTCTATATTTGTTTCCACCTTCCATTCCACTAGAGAAGCCCTCATTTCTCAAGGAACAAGCTACAAGTCCCCCTCTTTTGATTATTTTTGTGATTCTTTGATAAGAGAACACGAAAAATCTTATACCTTGGTATTATTAATAATAGAAACTCTTCTAAGAAAGCCTTAGCAGCCCAGCATCAACCATATCCAAAGAATCCTAAGAAGTAGCATCCTAAAAAGAATAGTCCTAAACCAAACAAGGGACTTAAGCAATTTCAGTCGCAAAATGAAAAAGAAACTCAACAAATTGATAAGGAAAATAAAAAAAAAGGGAAGAAGATAGATAAACATTGCAAATTTTGTAATCGTGATGGCCACGTAGATTCAAAATGTTTTAAGAATATGGAAGCCTTGGAAGCAGCAATGAAGAAGCACAACATCAATTTGGAGAACTCTTCAACTTCATCTTCAAAAATGGCACTTTCTTCTTGTGGTTTTCAAGCATCAAGATCTGGTTATGCATTGAATGTATCTTCTTCTTCTCATTCTCATGAATGGATCATTGATTCTGGAGCCTCTTAACACATTGCCAAAAATAAAGCCATATTTTCTTCTTTAAATGATTGTAACACCAAAAACATTTATGTTGGTGATGATAGATCTCTTAGTGTTGTAGGGTCTAGAACCATTCATCTAGATAATTTTCAGTTTCATAATGTATTATGTGTTCCTACCTTGTCCTGCAACCTTCTATCTATTTATCAAATAACTCATTCAGGTGAAGGGAAAATAGTAGAATTCTCACCTCGTGATGTTGTAATTAAGGACCTAAGAGATCCAAGACATATTTTAGCTACTTGCATTGCTGATGATTCCACAAGGTTGTATAATTTTGACAAATTTGGTTCATCATGTCTTCCCTCCATTTTTGTTGCTCATAATGATGAAGTAAGCAAACTTTGGCATGAGCGATTTGGTCACTTAAAATATCGCTCTCTTCAAACTCAATGTAAAGAAAATATGGTGACAGATCTTCCTATGGTATCTTGCCGAGATGGTGTTTGTTACGGATGTGTACTCGAAAAACATCATCGGGATAGTTTTGACAAACGTGCCTCTTAGCATGCTTCAGCCCCTTTGCAGCTTGTGCATGGTGATTTATGTGGTCTACTTCTAGTTGTTTCTTTCTCTGGCTACAAGTAATTCTTAAATTTCATTGATGATTTTTCCAAACACACTTGGGTATACTTCTTTAAACTCAAGAGTGAATTTTTTAACATGTTCTTGGCCTTTAAGGCCTTTGTTGAGAAACAATCTGGACATCACATTCTTAAGTTAAGATATGACAATGGAGGAGAATATGTTAACAACAAATTTATCCACTTTTTCACTGAGCATGGCATTCAATTGCAACATATTGTTTCATATACTCCACAACAAAATGGTGTAGCTGAAAGGAAGAATCACACTCTAAAGGAAATGGTTAATTGTATGCTTCAATATAAAGGACTTAGTCTTAATTTTTGGGCAGAAGCAATTAATTGTGAAAATTGCATAGTAAATCGCACTCCTACTATTTTTTAAGGGAATATAACTTGAGAAGAAGCCTGGAGCTCAATCAAACCAGATGTAACTCACTTTCGAGTTTTTGGAAGTGAAGCTTGGGCCCATATTCCAGATGTGAAACATAAAGACTTAGAACCTAAGAGTGAAAAATGATTTTTTGTTGGATATTCTAAAGATGTCAAAGGATATAGACTTTTTCAACCAAAATCCAAAAAATGTAATCATTAGAAGAGATGTAAATTTTGATGAAAATATATCGGCCTGAGAGCCTAGTTCGATGAGTTTTCCACCTTTGGCTTGTGATCCTGATTCGGCATATGTGCCACCTCTCTCTATCTCTTCTATTTTTGACAACATTCCTTCTAGTTCAGATGATGACAGCGAGGATAAAAATCATCCTCCACCTCCTCAATATATTCCTTTAGCTCCACAACTTCCAAGATGGGTCCGCTCTACTCAGGATGCAGTAGGTTCTCTTGCAGGTGACCCTGCAGATCAACGTCATACACGTTCTCAGTTTGAATGAGTCTCTTCCTTATTGGCTCAAGTTCCAAAAAATATTGATCCAGACACCTTTGAAGAAGCTTTAGGTCATCCAGATTGGGATGCGGCTATGAATGAAGAATATTTTTCCTTATTGGAAAATGATACTTGGGATCTTATTCCTCTTCCAAAGGGAAGAAAACTTGTCAGATGAAAATGGGTTTACAGAACAAAGTTTGGTCCAGATGGAAAAGAGGATAAACATAAATCTTGTCTTGTTGCTAAAGGAATTTCACAAGTTAAAGGGATTGACTATACTGAAACCTTCTCCCCTGTTTCCAAAATGAATTATATTTGCCTTGTTCTTTCTCTTGCTGCCTCCTTTAAATGGGAAGTCCATCAAATGGATGTTAAATCCGCCCTCCTACATTGGGATTTGCATGAAGAAATCTGCATGGAACAATCCCCTGGCTTTATCCAAGACGACTCTAGCCTTGTTTATCGCCTTAGGAAGCCTCTTTATGGTCTCAAACAAGCCCCTCGGGCTTGGTATGCCAAAATGGATAGCTTTCTCTTAGATAATGGCTTTTCTAGATGTCATTTTGATAACACTGTCAACACCAAGACGGTGGGTAAGTCCTTAATCATCCTTGTTCTTTATGTTGATGATCTTATCCTTACTAGTCGTGATCCCAACCATATAAACCATGTGAAGTCTAGCCTCAAAAAGAAGTTTGAAATGACAGCTTAGGACACTTGCATTATTTCCTTGGTCTTCAAGTCTTGTAATCCAAAGAAGTTATTACCCTTTCTCAGTCCAAGTAAGCATGTGATCTTCTATGCCACTTTCAGATGGAATACTGTAAGCCATCCCCTTCTCCCTTTCAGTTTGGAATCAAGATTTCAGTCACTTGTATTTGCCTAGAAGTTGAAGCTACCTTATATCGTCAACTTGTTGGTAAAATTATGTATCTAACCCATACCCATCCTAACCTTTCCTTTGTCGTTGGTCTTTTTGCTCGGTTTATGCACCGACCTCATGAAAGTCACTAAAAAGCAGCTAAAAGAATACTTCAATATATTCGAGGTACGATTCAGTTCGGGATTCATTAAAATGCAAGATAATCTCCATTGTTGATTGGTTTCACTGATTCTAATTGGGTTGGTGACCATGATGATCGAAAGTCTACTCTAGTTTATGTATTCTCTCTTGGTTTAGGACCTATTACATGGTCTTGTAAGAAACAAAGTGCCATCTCTATTTCTTCGGAGGAAGCAAAGTATCATGGTGTTGTTGAAGCCAGCAAGGAAGCCTTGTGGCTTCATCACATCCTGTCTGAATTTGGTCTTCATCAGCAGCATCCAACTACACTTTGGTGTGATAATCAGAGTTCCATTCAGCTATGAAAATATCCAGTTCAGCATCAGCACATGAAACACATTGAGCTACACATACACTTCATCAGAAATCTCATTCATGATCGTGTTCAAGTGCAGTATTGTTCAACCAATGATCAAGTTGTTGATATCTTTACGAAGGCTCTCACAGAAGCGAATTTTACCAAACTTCAAACTATGCTTGGAGTTCAGGAAAGTTATCAATAAGGGGGGATAGGCTCTATTGCCTCCTTACTTCTCATATTGTGTCACCTTTGTAAATCCTTCAATCCTATCCCAAGTTGTTCTTAAGGGGGGATGTTAAGATATTTCGACACATAGGAAATAGTCTCCTATTGTGTCACCTTTGTAAATCCTTCAATCCTATTCCAAGTTGTTCTTAAGGGGGGATGTTAGGATATTCCGACACATAGGAAATAGTTAAGTATAACTTTGTATAGTGTAGAGTTAGGTAAAGTGTGTTTCTTTACTATGTACATTTGTAACTTATAATCTGATGGTCATGATATGTAGTGATCTGACGGTTCACTCTCTCTTCGGTATTACCAACACTTGATCTGTAGCTTAACATCTGATTGGTCCATGATCTCTATTTAAAGAGCATGGAGAGTCATTTCTCTGGTAACCGTTTATGAGAGAAGCTTATGTAAATTTCCTTTCTTTATATTAATAAATTTCCTGAAGTGGTCGTGTTGGCTCAGGTTGTGGATTGTTGCCCTCTTTAAGGGTTTTAACCACGTCAAATACTAGTGTACTGATCTATGATCTATTTGTGAGCAGTGACCATTGGTGTTTCATCTAAGGAACTTACCCTATAAATTCCTGCAATCTTCATTATAATAGAAAAAATGCAATTATATAGTGCAGTACGAAAATATTGTGAACAAATGATTTGCCCCAATTATATAGTAATAATAATAATGACATGGTATATTTTTAGCCTTAATATAATTATAATAATGAGACTTTATTCATATTATATATTAATACCCCACCAAGATTGACTTAGAGGCAAGCAAGAGACATTATGATCGTTACCTCCTTAATGGCAAGCCCCTTTAACTCATGCAACCAAAGATGACTTGCAAGGAAGGAGAATACCCACACATAGCACACCACATGGGGAGAATTCAAACATTTCCTAATGTCAATCAAGGTTTTTCTAAAATAGTAGAACTTGACTTTTCAACTCGGCTATTAGCCACCGTTTTAACTTATGTGCACCAAGATGACAATTTTATCCTCTTGCTATGGAAATTAGCAAGGTTTGATTTATTAAATAATTTATTAATTCATATTGTTTTATCCTCTATCCATCATGGTGATGATTTCACCCTCTTGCACAAAGGTTGGTGATAATAAATTTATCAAATATGCTATTAGTCAAGATTATTTTGTCCTCTAACCATTGAAGTGGCAATTTTATCCTCGTCACAAAGGTTGGCAACCTTTAACTTGTTGGTTAGGCTATTAACTTAGATTAAATTCTCCTCCATCCATCAAGGTCCCAATTTTATCCTCTTGTGACAAAGGCTGATGACCTTGGATATGTTATCCAAGGATCATTTTGTCCTCAATCCATTGTGGTAACAATTTTATGCTCTATTCAAGGAGGAAAATGTTCAATTTTGGTCAACTGAGACATATTGGTCCACTCTAATAAAGTCACAAACTTGAGATTGCATAAATAATGTGGAATATATAGGTTCAAATTACAATTTCATTTTTGTAATTTAGAAAGAAAAATTATTACAATATAAAATACGGGAGATTTGATCAAACTAAAAATGACAATAAAAAAAAATTTCTAGTCAGATTTGGATATATGAAATTCATATAATTAAAAAATCGGGGTTCCAAGGAAGAAATTTGAAGAGGAAAGTGTTATATCAAATAATAAATTTAGAAAACAAATTTAATAATAATAACAATAATTTAATAAAATCGAAAAAATAGGAAGTAAAAGAGCAACATATTGAAGATAGATGTAAAAAGTTAACAAAATAACTAATAATTTAATACCATTGCAAAAGTTTAGGAAATTAAAAAGCAACCTAATGATAACATTACAATGCAAGAGCATCTCCATTGTTGATTGGTTTCACTGATTCTAATTGGGTTGGTGACCATGATGATCGAAAGTATACTCCAGGTTATGTATTTGCTCTTGGTTTAGGACCTATTACATGGTCTTGTAAGAAAAAAAGTGCCATCTCTCTTTCTTCGGCAGAAGCAGAGTATCGTGGTGTTGTTGAAGCCAACAAGGAAGCCTTGTGGCTTCATCACATCCTGTCTGAATTTGGTCTTCATCAGCGACATCCAACTACACTTTGGTGTGATAATCAGAGTTCCATTCAGCTATGCAAAGTTCCAGTTCAGCGTCAGCGCATGAAACACGTTGAGCTACACATACACTTCATCAGAAATCTCATTCATGATCGTGTTCTTGAAGTGCAGTATTGTTCAACCAATGATCAAGTTGTTGAATCTTTACAAAGGCTCTCATATATTTTACCAAACTTCGAACTATGCTTGGAGTTCAGGAAACTTATCAATAAGGGAGGATAGGCTCTCATGCCTCCTTCCTTCTCATATTGTGCCCTATCCCAAGTTGTTCATAAGGGGGGATGTTAGGATATTTCGACACATAGGAAATAGTCTCCTATTGTGTCACCTTTGTAAATCCTTCAATCCTATCCCAAGTTGTTCTTAAGGGGGGATGTCAGGATATTCCGACACATAGGAAATAGTTAAGTATAACTTGGTCTAGCGTAGAGTTAGGTAAAGTATGTTTCTTTACTAAGTACATTTGTAACTTATAATCTGATGGTCACAATATGTAGTGATCCAGCGGTTCACTCTCTCCTTGGTATTACCAACACTTGATCTGTGGCTTAACATCTTATTGTTCCATGATCTCTATTTAAAGAGAATGGAGGGTCATTTGTCTGGTAACTGTTTATGAGAGAAGCTTATGTAAATTTCCTTTCTTTATATTAATAAATTGCCTGAAGTGGTCACGTTGGCTCAGGTTGTGGATTGTTTCCCTCTTTGAGGGTTTTAACCACGTCAAATACTGGTGTACTGATCTGTGATCTATTTGTGAGCAGTGACCATTAGTGTTTCATCTAAGGAACTTACCCTATAAATTCTTACAATCTTCATTATAATAGAAAAAATGCAATTATATAGTGCAATACGAAAATACTGTGAACAAATGATTTGCCCCAATTATATAGTAATAATAATAATGACATGGTATATTTTTAGCCTTAATATAATTATAATAATGAGACTTTATTCATATTATATATTAATACCCCACCAAGATTGACTTAGAGGCAAGCAAGAGACATTATGATCGTTACCTCCTTAATGGAAAGCCCCTTTAACTCATGCAACCAAAGATGACTTGCAAGGAAGTAGAATGCCCACACATAGCACACCACATGGGGAGAATTCAAACATTTCCTAATGTCAATCAAGGTTTTTCTAAAATAGTAGCACTTGACTTTTCAACTAGGCTATTAGCCACCGTTTTAACTTATGTGCACCAAGATGACAATTTTATCCTCTTGCTATGGAAGTTAGCAAGGTTTGATTTATTAAATAAGTTATTAATTCATATTGTTTTATCCTCTATCCATCATGGTGATGATTTTACCCTCTTGCGCAAAGGTTGGTGATATTAAATTTATCAAATATGCTATTAGTCAAGATTATTTTGTCCTCTAACCATTGAAGTGGAAATTTTATCCTCGTCACAAAGGTTGGCAACCTTTAACTTGTTGGTTAGGCTATTAACTTAGATTAAATTCTCCTCCATCCATCAAGGTCCCAATTTTATCCTCTTGTCACAAAGGTTGAATACCTTGGATCTATTATCCAAGGATCATTTTGTCCTCAGTCCATTGTAGCAACAATTTTATGCTCTGGTCAAGGAGGAAAATGTTCAATTTTGGTCAACTGAGACATATTTGTCCACTCTGATAAAGTCACAAACTTGAGATTGCATAAATAATGTGGAATATATAGGTTCAAATTACAATTTCATTTTTGTAATTTAGAAAGAAAATTTATTACAATATAAAATACGAGAGATCTGATCAAACTAAAAATGATAATAAAATAAATTTCTAATCAGATTTGGATATATTAAATTCATATAATTAAAAAATCGAGGTTCAAAGGAAGATATTTGAAGAGGAAAGTGTTATATCAAATAATAAATTTAGAAAACAAATTTAATAATAATAACAATAATTTAATAAAAATCGAAAAAAATAGGAAGTAAAAGAGCAACATGTTGAAGATAGGTGTAAAAAGTCAACAAAATAACTAATAATTTAATACCATTGCAAAAGTTTAGGAAATTAAAGAGCAACCTAATGATAACATTAATGGAAAGCAAGGGGCAGCAAGTATGACTAGAGGGGTCAATTTTCAACCCTACAGGAAAATCAATAAATGCGTACTAGAGCTTAGGAATCTTTTCAAAAAAGATTAGCAAAATAGAGTAGTCTATTATAAGGTTTGGATATAGTTAAGTCACCCAACATATAAAACCTAACGTAAATGGGAACTCTCAAATTTTATCTGACATATGATTCAAGGAACCACATCATAAACTCACCTTAGTGCTCACTTAAATATGGAAATATCATTGCTCATTCTCTGAACTCAATTTTTATCATATACCAAAAGACAGTAACTCCAAAGCATATTCTCAAGCATCTTATGCCACTTTGCAAAAAGGGACCTTAATCCTCAATAATATTGTCACATATGAGCTCATTCCCTCAACATCATTTCGTGACATACATCAAACAAACATACTGGCACTCAAGCAAGTTTGTAGTCGGGAGCTCAATTGAAGGGAAGGTGGGCACAACAGTACAACCCACTTCCTCTCACACGTAAACCACGTGTGGAGAATTTACTTGAATCATTACACATAGTTATTGGGGATATATGTGGAAATTTTCTAGCTTTGTTCTATTTTCCATTAGCAATGGGTCTAGTGGTTCTTAGTTTGCCTAAGAGTTGAAGAATTTAGATTCATGGTTGGAAATCTTATTTCTCAGTTCCAATTCCTCACTATTCTACATATTGAGTTGGGAAAATTTATGGTGAGGTCTACAAGGGAAATGTTTGGTCTTGGTTCTTCTAATTCCTACTCAAATTTCTTCTCTCACTCCTCAATAGCTCATCCAAGTTTACAACCAATTGCTTTTCCTCTCAGGATTTAGGTACAATTTCTCCCTTTGTAGCAACGCACTTTTAGTGTTATTTGGTTTTTAAGCTATATGTTCACTCTCCTAGTTTATTTTCTACAGAGCGTGTTTGCTTGATATTGGGTTTGTCTAGTCTTCATGTTCCTTGGTTGTTAGGAGGGCCAATTATCCTTGGGAGCCAAGTTTTAGCCCTCTTTTCTTTCAATCAAAGGGACACTTTTGCAATTGTTTATGTACAATGAAACTAGATTAGGATACTTAAACCAATGAATTGCATGTAGCTTAAAATTACCCAAAGGGCCCTTAAGCAAAAATCTAAATCTTTGGAGAGGCGTGACAACCTAATTCAATTTATTTAGAAAAAATTGGGGGAACAAATTTCAATTTATGGTTCCCATGTGGAAATCATTACGGGTATTATTATATTTATGAAAAAAATATCTTTGCTTTTGAAGATGAACTTGTCATTTTACATCAGACTATAGCACAAGTTGTCAAGCAAAAACAACTAGAGCTAGAATACATTTTCATCCCTCAACCAAGGAGCATGGATCTTGAGGAGAAAAAATTTTAACTTATCCATTCATGGGGAAAGAAATCCAATCAAGGGAGGCAAGCACCTCAGCCAATAATGAAAGGATGAATTTCATCAATGCTGCTCAAGCTCAATCACTTTTACTTATGCTTTTGAAAGTTATTAAGTTGTAAGGCATCTTCTACAAATTTTGCACCTACCAGTTTGAAAGGCTCAAGATATAATTTAAGAATAACTACAGTTTTAGTATCTTGTTGGTCAACCTTTCCTTTTTGGCTTGTAAATTGAAGAGTATAACTTGTTGGATGTATTCCTTGATGTGAAGTTTGTTGTAACCTTCACATAATATACATGCTCCATTTATAGTTTAAAAAAAAAAAAAACATAGATGTGAAAGAAAAATAAAAGAAAAAAGGTTTAATTAAAGTAGGGATTAATGGGAGAAAATATTGAATAAGAAGAAAACTTTTAAGAATTAAGATGGTGTGACGACAGAAATTGAAAATGATTTTAGTAATTAGGAAAAGGATAATTTGGTCATCTAAAGGAGTCAAGGGACTTATCGCCAACATCTAACCACCTAGAATGTGATACAGGTAATCATTGAAAATGCAATATGTCCCCTTGCTTCCAAATTTCTTGGGTTGTTCTGAGAAAAAAAGGTTTCTTCTTGATTAACCAAGTTTATTATATCTTCAAAATGAATTTTACGACATGTCCTTTGATAAACAAGTCCATCTTGCCTCAACCAATCCACCCTAACTATTTTTTTAAGTCATGGCATGCAATTCCATAGAGGACACATGTCATTCATTAGCATTCACTGCATTGTGTGTCCACATCCAAATCATTGCATAATACAACATCATCCTAGATTTTGATTTCTATTTTGAGCATTGTTCTAGTTTCTTCCTTGATTTTGTAATCGCATCATGTCAATGCACATCAAATCAAGGGAATAAATGTTGGTATAACCCAATCCTAGTTGTTGAACTAGAAGATAAGTTTGTGGTTTGATATTATATTGGGAAATTGAAGAGGTTGTACGAGAGGCATGGCATTGAGAGCATGTTATAAGGAAAAAACAAATTGAATGGAATCTGAAGTACTCGGTGTTATTGGAAGAGATTGCACTAATGTGGATAGACATGGAGTTGGTTTTTCTACATCAGTCAAATGCATTTGTGCTAAGAGCAATGATCAATAGTTATGTTGATTGTATCTCCATTATCTATACATTCAGTAGCATTCTTATAGTGTCTTTGTTCAATCCATTAGGTGGTTGATTGATATGGCATGGGATACATACAAAGAGTTCCTATTTTGCAATAGGTAGCATACAAAATCATATGTAGCTAGAAACATTGGGCCTTTGGCAACAAATTAATGTTATGTTGGCTACAGTGTAGTGTAATAATGCACACACAGAATCAACCACAATGGTTGCTTACATTTTTTGAATCTAACTAGCTATGGAACACATATAACCAACAAGATAAGCTTACTACTTAACAATCAAGGTATCAATAACTATAGATATGCCCATTAGAACAAAACAAGTAAATAACTGAAACAAAATTCTATATTATTTGGCTAGTGCAGTAACCATTAAACAATTAGGAACAAACACAAAAGAATATAAATATGTATGGTTATAAGAAATCCAACAAATCAAAACCATACATAGCTAGAAACACTATTCCTCTGGCAATAAACGGTTTATTAAACCTAACCATGGACCACACATAACCAACAAGATAAGATTCTTACTTAACAAACCAAGGTAACAATAACAATAAATATGCTCATTAGAACAAACCAATTAAATAATTGAAACAAAATTCTATATAATTTTAGCTAGCACAATAACCATTAAACAATTGGGAACAATCACAAAAGAATAAATATGTATGGTTGTAAGAAAGCCAATAAATCAAAATCATATATAGCTACAAACATTAGGCCTTTGGCAACAAAACTAGTGTTATGTGTGTTATGGCATTAGTCTAACCAATCAAAGACATGGAAACCAAGGAGCAGTCAAAATCAAGAAGGAAAAGGTCATAGTTGATGTTCAAATTTCACTAGGATGTATTGGATCATTATGCATAGCAAAGATATAAAAACCAAGGAGCAACAAAATCAATATCAAGAAGGAAAGGCTACAGTTGGACCCCGTGTCCACATTTCACTAGGATCTATGGATGTTGATGCATAGTACCAATTGGTTACATTGCTTAATAGATATATTTTACAACTTATTCCCATTTTTTAGAGATAAAAGATGCCAAGGGAGATGGAATGAATGTACCTAAAAAGGATAATATGGGGGTGGTAAACAAGCCCACCAAGTCACTGGAAATAGTACAATAGTAAATGGTACTTGGCATAGGCCAAGGGGATAAATACATGAGTGTGATTGTATTAAGACATATTTGATGTTGATTCTTGTAACAAACATGGCTTAAGGAGTATTACCCTACCATAAGGATTATTTTTATATTTTTGTGTATTTTATTGGGTGGAATGCATCTAATACTTCTAAAGTTTAAGGGTTTACTTCTAAAGTTGAGGACTATATTCTATCTAATTTGAGGATTACTTCTAAAGTGCATACTAAGTAAATGAAAATTGTGTGTTCAATAAACTATCAAAATAGTGAATATCTACTTCAATTTTGAACTAGAATGCATGCGATGCAATAAAATTATCAATCATATGAGGTCTACCATTTCAATCAAAGCCCTTAAGCAGTGTAATGATTACCTAAGTTAATATATTTACATTATTTATATTTCAATACTTGGAATAACTTATAATATTCACACATTCATTTAGAGTTTCCAGTTAATATCATCCTTATAGAGAATGCATTGACAAATCCAACCTTTATGACTTGACGTTTTTAAGTTGTGATTAATATTCTTGTTATGATTATGTCGACTTATAAACTACTTCGTTACTATTTTTACTAATAATCAAATACATAATATATGATGCTTTTATGTTTCCACTCATCTATGCTTTTTGTGATCTATTGACTTTCAGTAACCTCCATGTTTTGGTTTAAAGGGCTCTATTTTACAATAATTTGAATATTGCGCAATCGGTAAAATTGCCACTATATGAAATTGCATTAAATGCTTAAATTTTGTTTTGATTTGTAGTATTCTATCCCACGACTGTTTTCATTGATTCTTCGCCACTATCACCATTAATTTGCTTATTTCCGCTACTTACCTAATGCAATATTGTCATCTATATCCTTCATTAATATTGGATCCTTCCTTATATTCCCTTAGTTTTAGTATTGCATTATTTGTTCTATTTTATTCAAAGGGTTCCATTGTTGCTCGATCAACTAACAACAGTTGGTTGTTTCATTGTACTATCATAACAAAGTGTGCTTTGCTTGTTTTTGTATGTCATTACAATTAAATGTATTACATCTTTCTAGCAATGAGCCAAGGCTTATCGCCTTAGTTTTAGTATTGCATTATTTGTTTTATTCTGTTCAGTTGGTTCTATTGTTGCTTGATCGATTAACAACTATTGGTTGTTTCATTGTACTATCATAACAAAGTGTGTTTTGCTTTGTTTCAGTACGTCATTCCATTAACATTGGACTTATTATGCCACTAGCTAGCAATGGGCTAAGGCTTTCCCTGCAATGTTGATTAGCTAGCAACAAGGGTTAAGGCTTTAATTGCAAGGTTGATTCCTAAAAGTGTGTTTTGCTTGTTTCAATAAGCCATTCCATTTACGATTGGACGTATTATGTCTGGCCAGCAATGGGATAAGGCTTTCCCTGCAATGTCGATTAGCTAGCAACAGAGGTTAGGGCGTCATCTGCAAGTTTGATTCCAAGGTTCAATCATAGTTTCTTTATCTTTAATTAGTCTTTCACTAAAGTTGGGTCATTTCTTGTAGGAAACATTATAACTAAAGCTCAAATACTCGAAGAATCATTCATGCTACACAAGGTCAATATAGCACTTCTTATTAACCTTAGATGTCAACATAGAGAGTCAATCTAGCTACACAAGGTCATCTGCTAAATGCGGTTATAACCATGAAGATACAAGTCCAACTAAGCGGCCATAATTGCATGGCCAATCGAGTGAGCATAACAAAGGGTAGCAAGCATACTAATATCAATAGCATCATATCATGTAGCAGCCAATTTTAGCCTCTTGTTCCTTTATTTGTCCAATATCTATCCCACCTTTAGCTTCATGTCATGGAGTATGCAGTCTCTTTACCCCTTTGCCTCTAACATCTCAAGTTGCAAAAACATTACTAATGATCTGCCTTACAATGCTGCAAAGTTAACACCGATGTCTTGATGCACAATATTATCACTTTTCCGCTTGAAACAGGTAAGGAATATTTGAGGGGCTAATATTCATAGGTGGGCTAATTTTTCATGGTTTTTCTCCAAAAAAATCTTCGCAAATTTCCATTTATACTAAAAATGTTTTGCCCAAATTTTGTAGTATAAAAATATTTTACCTCAAAGATTGCCAAAATTTTATAGACACTATATATAACATCACTATAAATTTGAAGATTTTTACAAGGATATCACCAAATATTTTGTATTTTGCATATTAAGGACTAATATGATTCATCAAGGTTTCTAAACTTCAAGATAAATTTTCATCCTTAAATTTTCCCTGAAAACAGGCTACGTGTCATTTGGCTATAATGATGTTCAGCATGCATGAAAGAGTATAGGCTAAGTAATACAGAGCTGGTCGTTTAGTTCGGAGCATTTTCACAGACAACACACTCCTGGTTTGAGCCAATATAGGAATGATGAAGGGTAAATTAGCTATAATGCTACCGTGTAGTGTGAACCACAAAACCAATACATTTTTGAAACACTCTAGTATGATGATCAATTAAGCAGATGTGAAGGGGCCTATGAAGGTTGTCTTTCAACATTGGTTACGAGGGAGGAGGAAGGTTGTACCCCGTATATGTTATATAGTTCAAGACTAAATGCATATGGCCTAATAGAATATGGAACAGAATGTTGTCATTGTAACAATTTAGCATGCACTATACATCTGGTTAATAAATATTAAATTCTCAGTTCTTCCTGCAGTTAAAAAGATGCCACAGAAGCTTTATGCCAACCTCTGGACAACAAATAGCCTGGAAGACTAATTCTGCCACCAACGTGGAACTGTTAAAAGACTACATAAATATTCAAACTAAGAAATAAAAGTCAAAATTAGCACAAGAGTAGGTACAATATACATCCGAGGCCAGGAATAGAATAACTTAGAGGGATCCTTGGTGCTGACGTGAATGTCTGGAGTCTAGTTAGTAATCAGGGCGGCCACTCTCCACTTCCTGTGGCCCAAGATGCGTGCCAGAAAGCTCATCTGATGAAATAATTTAATATTGACAAATTATCTATTCTAGACTTCATAGCTATTCAAAGTTCAGCTTAACCGATTGCTTCAAGAAAACATTATGAAATCTAGATTTAATGATCACTTATCAGGCTTTAAAAAATGTAATAGAATAATTTATAAATTTCATATTCAAGAGATCACTAGTGAACAGCAAGCACTAAGCAGAAGAAATATACTCCAATTTTGTCATAAGAATCTAAACTTTCTCACATATAAACAAATCCATCAATAACTTCATGTACTAAATTCAAGCCTATCAATTGCTCTCTGCAATAATGCAGAAAAGGTTATCATAATTCTGGGTGGAAAGGAAGCTAGAACAATGGCCAGTTACCAAAAGTTCTGGCAATCCAAATTTTTGAATACCTAATATATTATTTTTCTTCAAGCTACATTCACAGAAACATTCTTGGCACATGCAGGCTCTCAGCAGTGCGTTGCATTTGGAAGGAGACAAGTCAACGCACATCTGCTAGCTGGTAAGAGGCAAAATCCTGACAATCTTTACAACATATGAGTAGAAAGGCAGTAGACCAACCAAAGTAACTTCATACTTAAAAGCAAGTATGTGGTTGACCAATAATGAAGAACCCATACCTTAATCATTTCTGTTTCCAACTTCCTTTCAGCCCAACTCACAAGGGAAAAGAATGATATAACAGATATATGCAAAGAATTTAGTATTTATTTTTGCAAAAGGAATTCGAAGCCAAAGCTCAAAACTCTGATTTCAGTTTGCAGTTTTCGACCAAAAGACCTCCTCAAGAGAAACTTACCTGCAAGACAACTTTTAGCCCACTCTCAGTCATAAAATGTTGCAATACACTTGGAAAGGAAGAGGTCGAAACAAAAGTGACATGCCTCCAACTACTTCAGTTTCCTGTCCAAGGATTGATTAATATAATAATATTACAAATGGTGAACTGACAGACGAAGCTTTCAGACTAGAATTGCTACCCCTTAGATGTGCTACAGGCACTAGTTCATTACTTACAGCTTTTGAAGCAGCAACTGCTTCCAAACGTTGCCATGTCATTTCGCGCTGCTCTTGTATGCGTATTGCCTTTGTTTCCTCTTCATGGAACCTACGTTGGCAATCCTCGAAAAGATCTTGATCCATATCTATTAACATCTTTCTCACATTCCAAGTCAAATTGTGCACAAGCTGATTCCAGTGGTTTCTTATATTTTTCTCCAGAGAAGGGAAAATCAATGGCAATATTGCATATCGGTGTTGTGCCATCAAACTTAAAATTTGATCATTGTTCCACAGAAACAAAGCACGCTCAGCTACCTAAAAATAAATGCACAACACCCAAGTCAAAATTTTGAATCTCAGAAGATAAAACATTTCTAATTACTGGAATTTATGGCTTTCAACAGGAGGAAAAAGACGAGACAGAAACCAGAGAGGAATAACATTCAAAGGAATTTTGAGTCTCCATTCATCAAATAAATGAATAAACTTAATACAAAAAAGCAAATAATAGAAAAGTCACATTTTTGTACATATAATGCAATCATATAGCAATAGAAACAATCAATCAATCAAGGGCTTTACGGAAAGCAATATAATCAATCACCTCTTACAAGTTACAACTGATTATAATGAAACAGAATATATAGTCTAGATTGTCAGTCATTTCTGTTTTTTATGGAAAGGTGATGACATACAACTTTTGATGAGGTGACTAATCTATTTCGATTGGAAGAAATGACAACTTTTAGATTAGAGTTGGCTGTTCAGATTTCACCTGTGATTGGAAAAGATGTAAATTCCCCTAAGATTGGAGCTAAAAGATGGCATGCTATCTCTCCACGCTTTGGCTCTAACTCTTAATGTGTTCTTTATTGTTCAGTAATGAACTGTAAAAGAGTGTTCCACGAGGATGCGTCCTCCAGCGCATGCTTCCCACACACCTAGGACAGGGAAACCAAAGATAGAGAGAAATGTTTGTTACATCAGTCAACAGGATGCCTTAGCCAACAAAGACTTTGGTTGGTCAAACCAGCTCTTCCAACCTCCCAAAGGTTCAGTCAAACACATACAAGATCAGCCTTCCTTCAGTGTCACACACACCTCATGAGACAGCTCCCAAAACGGTCAACGCAAGTCAAAAAAAGGATCCCTCATCCAGATTTCCGGCATCCATTTCTGGCATCATCCATATTTCCGTCATCCATTTCCGGCAACATCCATATTTCTGGCATCCATATTTCCGGCATCCATTTCCGGCAACATCCATATTTCAAGCATCTAGATTCACACGTGGGAGAGAGAGAAGCCTCTTCTAGGTTGTACGAACCAATTAGATCATGAGGAATGTGTGTGATGAGATGATGAGCAAATGAGCATCAAGTCTCTCCAATTTATATCCATCAATGAAGGTGTGTGACACATCTGTTGGCCTTGTGAGCCTCCATTACAATTCAGGCTGACCTTGACAAATTGCACATGTGTGGAAAATAAAATCAAAATATAAGTTCTACTCATCCAAACAAAATGATCTTTAGATCAATCTTGCACCTCTCCAAAAGAGGAATCCAATAAAAATATCATCATCATCATATGAGCAATGCAACATGGAGTTTGGACCTAGCTGCCCAAAATTAACACTCTCTCTCAATTAGGGAGAACTCCATCTGTCCACCTGTGCCATCCTGTCATTCAGTGCCATAGTGTACTATCCTATATCATCCTGCACTCCTGTGTCATCTTGATATAACATGTTTTGCTGGCTCTTCTTCGCAAAACGAGAGTGAGTCACAAATACATCACACTCTCACACTCTGCTAACCCGAAGTCAGCTTAGGGGTTAAAACCTCAATGGAACTCAAGAGAGTCACATACTGACCCAAACTCAGTTTAGAGGTAAGATCCTCATCCAAACTTGATCCCAGATTAAGTGGTTGGACACATCCCATCCTAGACATAGAGAGTACGAGAATACCCGATGCGTTCATCGGTCATGCTATTGGTCTCTGTGTAGAAAATCTCCAACACAGCTATAATACCATGTAGAAATTATATCAATGGATTCAATCTGATCATATAATGTACTAAAACAAGATATTGAATCCTTCTACAATATTTACGGAATATAATTTTCGATCGCTCAATCACATGCAAGTAAGAGAAAGAAGTAAATCAATACACAACACAGGATATTTCCTAGGGAAAGCAACTACTCAAAACCCATCCATGTTTATTGTATAATCAACCAAGGAATCATGAAACAATACAATGTATTTGTGTCACCACAACCTCATACACTACCAATTGCTTCACACTGATCTAGGAAAAATTGGACAAACACATAGCCAATTATCAACCTACCCTCAACCTAACCTGCTTATGCAATCCTTAGAGAATTAAACCCCTATTAAATAGGAAATTCAGCCTTCCTTGATTGCGCAATTCATCATGGGCTTCCTGTGGTTTTATAACTGCATCTGGACAGTTTGCTAAAAATACAACTGATAGTTTACTTGCCTTGAACCTTTGTCTCAACTGGGTCTCCACCAGAATTAGCATGCATGCAACTATAAATAGTGAATCATCAATTACTTGGTAGATCACTACTAGTGAATTAAATCTATTTTAATTCACTTGATCTTCCAATAGCTCATCAAACAAATAGAACTAGTTAAACTGATTTTAACTCAATTAATGTGAGTTAACTGATCCCACTCACACTACACTAGTGCTACAACTGCAACTGGACCCTATTAATAATAGAATCACTCTACATGCCTATCCTTTGACCCTCAACTCGAAATCCTTGAGCTAACTAAGTCTATCACAGTTAGTTAACTATTACAAGTTGTTATGATATAAGATTACAATTAATTTTCCAATTTATTTAAAAATTGGTTGCACACTAATGTGTCGCTAGGATCCATCACTGTGTGACCTGTGATCCCACACTAGTGTGTGTGCATTTTCATGTTGTTTCTGGATGCCAATTTCACTGTTTCTTGTTGCAAATTTCAACACTCTATCCACATTTCCCACCTCATTGGCCAAATGAGAGGTACTTCCTATGAGTCTGAAACTCCATGGGTAGGATGCATGTGGGGTGTAGATCAAAGAGATGGTGGACCAACTCAATATCATAACGGTGGGGTAGTAGCACACCAAAAAGGTTCAACGAACCTAGCCCTATGGTTGCTTATAGCTCCAAGAAGGTATCTCCAAGCCCCCTGGAGCTCCTAGAGCTCATAGTACAACTCAAGCAAGACCCTCACAATAGGGTCTATCCACGATTCCAAGCTTCTCATGGAAGGTTAAGAATTTGACCTTCCCCAAGGGCTTCATGAGAATATTTTCGACTTGCTCATCGGTCCCAATGTGATCTAACCTTACAGCGCCTCGCTATACCATGTCCCGGACAAAGTGGTACCTAATATCAATATGCTTGGATAAGTCGTGGAACACGTGATTCTCATAAAGACGAATCCCACTCTGGTTATCAAGAAGGATAATGGTGATATCTAGCACATGCCCAAACAGTTCACTGAAGAGCTTTCTCAACCAAACAACTTCACAACAGGCCATACTCGCTACACAATGTATTCGCCCTCAGCGGTGCTCAAAGTAACTGATTTCTCCTTCCTGCTCATCCAAGAGATCAAAGCAGAACCCAGGGTGAAGCAACATCTAGATGTGCTCCCATGATCCACCACACTGCATGCCCAATCGCCATCAGTATATCCAAGGAGCCTCATACTCCCAGCAGTGTATCTCAACCCATGGTTGATTGTGCTCCGAAGATATCTCAATAGATTCTTGGCACCAATTTAGTGAATGTGATGAGGCTCAACCATATGTTGACTCAAAGTGTTCACTGCAAAACATACGTACGGACGTGACTTCACAAGAACATCAAGGCCCCTACGAGTTGTCGATACTCGGTGGGATTTCCCAGCTTGGGCCTAGCAGCGCTTCCACAACTTCTTAAATTTGAGTTCCATCAGTGTCGACACGAACTATCTATTTTGAACATACACAGTAGTGTTGGCAGCTTCTCCCCATAGAAACTTCTGAAGACCTTGGTCATAAATCATGGTACAGGCAACTTCCACAATGGTTCTATTCTTTCTTTCAGCAACAACATTTTGCTCGAGAGTATACACAGTAGTGGTCTCCCTCTTAATGCCAACTTCCCTGCAAAATTCATTGAATTCATTCGACTCATACTCGGTGCCATTATCGGTCCTCAAAATCTTGATGTTCTTCCCTGTTTGATTTTCCACTAAGGCCTTGAAGGTACAAAACCACTTGAATGCTTCATCCTTCTTTTCAACAAGTATATCCAAGTCTTGCGAGAGAAGTCATCTATAAAAATGATATGATACAAGCATCCTCCCAAGGATGTTACGGGCATCATACCAGATAGATCAGAATGTAACAATTGCAAAATATTAAATGTCTTCAAGACACTTGAGCGGAATGGTTCCCTTGTATGCTTTCCTTCGGCACAACCTCAACAAACACCTTCATGATCATCTTTGAACTCGAGCATCCCTGTCACCATCTTCTTTGCTTCGGGAAGGGCCTTGTAATGAAGGTGTTCAAACCTCTGGAGTCATAGCTCGGTTTGAAGAGTTGTGTCACATGTCATGGCTCGTAACGGACTTCCACCAACCTGATAGAGTAATTCAACTCTAAAACCAATAGTAAGAGCTTCATTGAAGTTCTTCTTCCAAATGCGCACATTTCCATCAATGAATGTCACCTTGAATCCTTTGTCCTCCATTGCCGAAATGGAAACTAGATTCTTCTTCAAATCAGGTACGTACAACACATCTTGCAAGCGGAGGACTTGACCTTGAGTTAGATGAATGGTCACAGTCCCTGTCCCTTTCACGGGATAGGTGGAATTGTCTCCAAGGATAATCTACAAATTAGTATCCTTCTCAATCAAATTAGAAAGGGCTTCTTTATATCCAGTGAGGTGCCTTGAAGCACCACTATCAAGCAAGAACCTTGCAAGGATTGCAAGGGAATCAAATGAGCCAGGTAAACAAAGAATTTCAATTTTCAAATTCATATTTTATTACTTTGTATAATTGTATATCATTTCAATTTCAAAGTTGGATATAATTTGTTGAGCTAACTGAAACTCATTTTTTGCAGCACAATGGTGGGAGGCATTTGGTAGCCATTGTCCTAAATTGCAGAGGTTTGCAATCCACATTTTGAGTCAAACTTGCAGTGCTTCTGGGTGTGAGCGCAATTGGTCTATCTTTGAGAGGATTCACACAAAGAAGAGAAACCGTTTGGAGCAAAAACGGTTAAATGATCTAGTGTATGTCGAGTACAACCTCCGACTAAGACGCAAACAATTGCTGAACAAAAGACCTGATTCAGATCCCATTGTGTTGGATGATATTGATCCAACATTAGATTGGGTAGTGGAGTCTTGTCCACCAGAGTTTGACTCTGATGAGGATATTGGTTTGGGGATGGACTTCGATACACAGGTAGAGCCTCTGGTCAATGCTGATCCACTAGTAGCAAGCCCTCCAATTGGAGACGCAGGCACATCCTCTAGTCAGCCACGACGGAGGCGCATAACTCGTCTATCTCAGGGTGGTAGGGCTATAGTTCCAATTGAAGATGTTGAATCAGAGGAGCGAGCGGTTTCCCCTCTGGTTCAGAGTTTGAGGAAGCGGGCATTGGCTTGTCAGATGTCTAGCAGTTGTGACTATTCATGTTTTGTTGTAGAGGCCATTTAGAGTCTCCTTGGTTATGTTTTGTGTTTTGATCTCTATGTCATCATCATGTATTGGACAGTGCACTGGGTGCAATTTTGATATAATGGATATATTCATGAGCCTTCTTTGATCATATGTTGTCTTTTGTCTATATTGTAATGCTTTGTGTTTGGAAACGTGAATGAAAATTTTTAAAATTATTTTTTTTAACAAAAAAAATAATATTTAATGTATTTTTAACAAAAACCGAGTCATTGAAACTGAACCGGCCGAGTCAATACCGAGTCGGAGTCGGAGTCGAAGCCGACCCTCGGCCGAATTGGAACCAGAGTCTGATTTTTAAAACACTGGTTTAAACGCATATCCCTGTCTCATATGTCACTTCATGGAGTTATGTCCATCCAAAAAAAAACAATCTGAAACTGGATTGTGTCTCATATGTCACTTCATGGAGTTATGTCCATCAAAAAAAAACAATCTGAAACAGGATTGCTGAAAACTACAATCCGAAACATGGACACAATCTCTCCCTCTTGGGCAGAGGTTTCTTCATGGTAATATTTTCTTTCAAGGAAGACAAGGACGCAATCTTTGAAGGAGGACCTTGTTTCCTAAATAGATTTGGGCTATATATTAGGTTTTATGAAACTGATTTAGAGCCTAGAGTAGAAATTTTCTCAAAATCCCCTTATTCGTCTGCCATTTGCCTTTGGATTTCTGGAACTACTTTAGTTTGAAAACTGTCAGTAATGGACTTGGATTGTATGCGAGTATGGAAAAGCTGACCAAGGAAAGAAAACCTACCAAGTACCCTAGAATCTGTGTCGATATGGATTTGAGCAAACCCTTGCCAAATATAACCCAACTAATAATTGGACCCCAAACTATGGATCAGGATGTGGACTACGAAAACATCCCTTTCAGATGCCAATTCAGCCATAAATATGGGTATATCAAGGAAGCACAAACTCAGAAATCAAAACCCTTCAAATCAGGGCCAAGAACAAAAAAATCAAAACAAAAAAACAAAAGAAACTCAGTTGCTAACTCTCACCCAATGAAAACAAATTTTCTGTTTTTAGAGCAACAAGAAGCCCAGAACCTTTACCAAGACAACTATGTGGGAGTAAATCCTTGAAACCAAGTTCCATACAATGATCAAGGTTCTGGGCTTCTGGCCACAACCCTTGAGTTTTGACTCTGCCCCCTTGACCCTCTTATAGATAATCTATCCGAGGATTGGATAGAAACTGTTTTTGGATTCAAGTTGGGATAATGTTGAAACCATTGGCAACACATGACCCTGGAACTTCGAAACTACTATTGCACCAAATTCATCAGCCCTCCAGCAAAAAGAGAATGAATTATTGGAAGGATCTGAAGAAAGCCCTTAGAAATCTCTTCACAGTCAAGGTGAACTCCTGTCAGCAAAAACTGGGAAACATGAGCAGACCCAGGCTAAAGAAAAAAGGACAAACCAGTAAACCCTCAAGCCCTATCCACACTAAAAACAGATCTAAAATATATTTTAGGCAGAATAAAATAAAGGCGGGAAAAGAAATTAGGGAAAACACAAACAATAAGGTCAAATGAATATTGTTGAAGGATCCCAGAAAGAAATTAAAGACCCATTTCCAAAGTTGTTAATGGACCTATTTTCTAAAAGCACAAATATCTTGACAAAAGGCACTATGGGACCTCCTCGTATCTATATATCCAAATTTGTTAATGGTTTAGCCTTTAGGAGACAAGACCACTCTTACCGTGAAAAGAAAAGAAAATATTATGGATCAGAGGCCTGGAGCCCGAAAACAAAAGATTCCAGAAAAAGAACATCCAGATTGAAAAATCAGATATCTCATCCAAGAATCCAATAGGGGGTATGGTAAAAACAATAAGAGAAATATGCCCCCAGGGTAAAGGAGTGTTACAAACAATGGAATGACGAGTAGGAGGATTACTAATCTGGAGAAATCCAAATAAAATGGAGATGAAACAAGAACAAGTTTTGGATGAGCATTGAAATATCTTCCAGAATTTGAAATCTGCCTTTCACTACAGCAAATGCTAAAGCTGGGTTTCAGAGACTACTCTCTAAAGAAAGAAGCTAGATTCGAAACTTACCTTGGATAATTGTTGATGATTTGAATTCTATTTTGGGAGTTACTGAAAAGAAAGGAGGATTTACAATAAAACAGAACCAGGCTCTGTTCAACATTGTCTACAATAATGTTCTCATCGTCATTGAACCCCAGGTTAGAAATTCCAGTGGAAAATAAGATGCAGTATCAGACTCCTAATAACTTATTAGTGAATCTTGGACTGAACAAAAAGTTTGAAATTGAATCATTTATTCTAAAAGGTGCCATCTCAAACCACTGGCAAATAAGATTATACCTCTTCAAAGGTGAGAAATCAAAAAATATCCTAGATTTAGATCTATGTGGTTCTCTTACCCAGAATTTGAACAAAAGTTAAAACCATGGTGTGCTAAATAAAACCTAGAGAAGTTTTTAAATGTTAATCCTTCTCAAAACACTCCAGGTCCTTAAAGATAAAACCAAAGAATGGAGCTCCAATATATCTGGCAACATCATCTCTTAGAAAAAGCAAATGAGATGGAGATGTGAAAAATCCAGATAGAAATTAGAGAGTAGGTATCAGTAGAGGACATCAAGGCATGGGATCACAAGATCTCTCACAATCGAGGTGGAATTTTATAAAAGAGAAAAAATCTTATGGAGACAAAACATCCAGGATTTGATGGCCAAAAGAAGGGGACAAAAATAGAGACTTCTTCCACAAAATAACTAAAAGCCTATAACAAGATCTTGAGAATTGTCAGGACAAATAATTTAGCCGTTGATAGTCAAGACTAGATCAGTTCAGAAGCAGAATTCTTCCTTACAAATCTACCATCATACACAAGTCCCACAATTAAGAATGGCCAGGAGTCTCTCCTCTCACTGATCCTGAAAATTATCTTAAAAGAAGCAAAAAACAACCATTTGGCTCATGTCTCTGTAATAGAACTCTATGGTCTTCTCTATTGAAAAAAAAAAAACTTCAAGCCCTAATGGAATCCCCGTGTATACTTTTTGGAGAGAAAAGCCTACAACAAGATCCTGAGAATTTTCAGGACAAATAATTCAGCCGTTCAAGGCCAAGGGTAGATCAGTTCAGAAGAAGAATTTTTCCTTAAAATTCTACCATCTGCTAGGTGTGCCACCTTCAAGACCCAGAGACAAAGCTAAAACGTATTTTTCAATGTCCCCTATATTATGAGATCAGAAGACGCTATCACTGCCTCTCTACTTTCTCGAAGTACCAAGACCGGAGAGACATAGCCCTCTTCATCAGGGAGATCTTCTGATGTAGGAGCAAAACAACCCCAATTCAAAGTTGAAATTCATGAACCTTGCAGAATGCAAGCATGGCATGAGAACGAGATTTACTCACTTTCGTTTGAGTTTGTTAATTGTTTCTTAATGAAATTATTATTTTAAGAAATTGTGAGCGAAGTTAGGGGTTGATCGGATCTCACTTGATCCGATCCATATTGTATTATTCTATTTAATTGTAAGTGTGAAAGCTTAAGGGGAGGCAGCTACAATGTAGATTGGCGAATGATAACCAGGGCCTTGGGAGGCCACAGAAAATGTAATATCAGGCTGGAGATATAAATTAAGAAGCGTGTATTTTATGTGTTCAAGCATGTTATGTTTCATGTATTATCTGTGTTGTTTATGAAATCAGTTATTATGCTTAAACATATCTTATGTGTGAAGGACTGAAGATCTCGCATTCATTTGTGTTCGTCATTGTCTGCTTGGGTGTGTTTATGCATGAATGTGTATTGTAGCATGGTTGTGAATTGTTGTGGAGCCACAGAGTCGAACGTCGTTGAATTACCGAGATCTGAGTTGTCAGTTCATAGCACAATTCATGACCGAAGAAGGCTCATTTCATTGTAGAACCTATTGAAGGTTGAACAAACGGCAAGGATTACATCACAAAGACCGGGCAAAGATCGACGGTCCAAACTGAATTCGTAAGTTAAATTGTGGAATTTGCGCAGTGAACGCAGGTCAGTACGTGGTCCATGCGCATATCGCATGGCACATGCGATATGCGCATTAGCTAATGGCAGAATGATAAATCAATGAAGAGCCGAAGTGCGATGGACAAGGATCTGCGATATATCGTATGATTGCCGATGTGCAAACTGTAATGTTATGCGATCTGCTAAATGTTATGTTTTCCGATCTACGATATCGCATAATCTACGATGTACGTAATATTGCTCGGGAGCGAAATTACGAAGAGCTTTGTTATTGCGATCCCGATTTTAAGATAAGAGCTACGTGTCAAGTGATGAGTGGCATCGCACTTGGGTTTGAGAGTACACTCATCCTGAGCTCTAGTATTGTGAAGAGGACGAATGAAGGAAGCTAGGTACAAACCTCAGTTTCAGTTCAACCTATCATCCTCAGACGGATGGGCAAACTGAAGTGGTGAATAGGAGCTTGGGAAACATATTAATGAGTTTGGTTTACAAAAATCCAAAGCAATGGGACTTAGCACTTGCTCAAGCTGAATTTGCCTATAATGATACTCCTAACCGGAGTACCGAGATGAGTCTGTTTCAGATTGTTTTTGGAATGCATCCAAGAGGTGTGTATGAACTTAGAGATTTGAGCAAACAAGAGACAAGGAGTGCAAAGGCTAAAGAATTTGCAAAACAGATACAGAAATTGCAGGAAGATGTCAAGCGGAGATTACAGAAAAACACCCAAAAGTATAAACAAAGGGTTGATATGAAGAGGACTGAAAGGGAGCTTCAAGTAGATGATTTAGTCATGGTTTATCTGAGGAAGGAAAGGTTTCCAGTCGGGACCTATAACAAACTGAAAATGAAAAAGATAGGGCCATGTAAAATTTTGAAGAAGTTTTCCTCAAATTCATATGAGATTGAGTTACCAGCAGGAGTTGGGATATCACCCATCTTTAATGTTGCAGATTTGTACCCATACAAAGGAACAAAGGAAGAACCTACAGAAGAGGAGGACTAGACTTTGAATTGGAAGGAACAGATGCCAAAGACAACAAAGAAAGAAGTGGAAGTCATTCTGAAGAAAAGAGCAACAAAGAAAACCAGAGGACAAACCTATTACCAGTATCTAGTCAAATGGAAGGGACAACCAACAGAAGATTCCAGTCGGGTGACAGCAGTAGAGTTACAGAAGTTTAATGCAGATCCTGAAACATTGATGGATCAAACTTTTCTTCCCTGGTAGTCTGATGTAGGAGCATCCAAATTTAGCCAACAACGTGATTGTGTATTCACATGTTGTGGCTAACAAGATGTTAATTTAGGAACATGTTCTATGCCATTTCAGCTTAGGGCACAATACTGAAGTAGATAGAACATACTAATAGATCGATAGAAGACAAGCCAAAACAGAGATAAGAAATGGTGGCGTTACGGCGATCAGCAGGATGCTTCAACCAGCAAAGTCTCCGATAGGTCATTCAGCCAAGCGTGTCACACATAACCCAGAACAACCCAAACAAAGAACAGTCCATATATATCACAGCTCCAACGTTATCCAAAGAGAGAGAATTCCTCCACACACAAGTGTGTCAAATGAACTCTAAGTCTCTCCAATATATAGGAATCTTAGGGGGTGTGTGACACGTCCTTTAAGACATTTAAGTCTATATTTTATTCTAGGCCGACCTAGCACATAAGTGGAATAAATTCAAAGAACATGTTCTGCTCATCCGATCAAGATGATCTTTAGATCAATCTTACACCTCTCCGAAAGAGGAATCCAATAAAAATATTGGGATCGTCATCTGAGCAGCACAACCCGGAGTTTGGACCTAGTTGTTCAATTTTAACACTCCCTCTCAACTAGGGAGAACTTCGTCCACTAGTGCAATCCAAACATCGTGCGTCATCCCGCCGTAACTTGCTTTGCTAGCCTCTTTATTTCAGAACAGAAGTGGGTTAGTCACAAGGACATCATACCCGGCTGACAGATTCAGCCCAGAGGTCCGAAACCTCTATAGGACTCACAAAGAGTCTCATACCAACCCGAAGTTGGTTTACCTAACCCGAAGTCAGTTGGAGGTCCGAAACCTCACTAGACTAAATCTGCTCCTCTAATCCTTCAATAGGGCTCCAAAGGTTCTGAATGCTATTGCAAAATTTTTCCTCAAAACTGTTGCATACACTACTTCAAGGCATAGGGTGAGGTCCTGAGGCTGCAATACTGTTCTTGATCCGAGACTGTGCTATGAAAAGAGATTCCAAAATCCTGTAACTACCACAGGTCTAAACTGCTTGCTACAGGTGTCTGCAATCAAAGGGAGGTTCGAGCCTCCTTCTACACTTTTCAGTGGTTTGGTTCTGTTCCAAGTGATCCGAGCCCAATGTCTGAGACAACTACAAGTCCGAGTTCTGTTGGAGAGTATTGTGCTAGTTGTTCTCCACGGATCTTTGTTGCAATCCGAGTTTAAGGTATCAAACAGATTAAAAAACAAAACAAAAAAAATCCCAAATATATCCCTCTCGGCCTCCTCTGTCATCTGACTGAAATTCTTCAATTTGGTGCTCTCTTATTTAACTTCCATTATCCAGTCAACGTCAACGATTTGAACGGTCAACTTGCTGCACGCACATGACAATTACCTCACTTCCTCGAAGATGGTTGAACACATCGAGCTGGTCAATGTAGGATCCAACCTATTTCAAATGCATAGAATCGGCAGAGATATGCGACGTGAGGGCTGTCATTGTTAGCCACACGAAGAATCTAGGTGTTCACGGAAAGGGACGAAGGGACGACTTCACCGTCGATTTCTGATTCAGAGAGGTTCACCATTGTCTGTGTCCTCATCACGTTCCTCGTTGTATGTGTTCTCGACAGACACCGAGTTGTAGTGTCACTCGAACCCCTCCCCGCCATTGTCTTTTTCTTTACAACAAAAGCTTTTTCTTTACGACAACAGCGGCAAGAAAATACTAATGCTGCTACTGATAAATTATCAGTTCCAGCCCAAGGTAAGCCACGGGCCTTTCTCATTCTTCACAGAGCATTTCTTTATCTGGTGTGCGACGACATTTGACAAGAGCTACCTACCACTTTTCCAAATTAGATTTGCCCACAAGTCGCTTTTTCACACGGCAATACCAGTAAGCGACTTGTAAATCAGCTCCGGGAAAACCTCTCTGATAACATTACTAATGGAAACCAGTCATCAAGAGCAAAGGTCACCATGGAAACAGATTTCTGGGATGTGATGACATATTGATGGAGTAGGCCAACAGAATGAAGCTCTTCATTCTTGAGAAATTGCTACAAGATGACTCAAGGGAAAAGGGTATGAGGTATGTATATATTTATATGCTAACATTGGATGTTGTGCAGTCATGTCATATGGTTGCAGGTAATGAACTTATGTATTTAGAAGTATGATCTATGGAGGAGTATCTCTCAGTGCACGGACAGATGAAATCAACATAATATGTCCTCATGGAATATGAGATGGTTATATATGAACAAGAAACTTAAAAAAGGTTGTAAATTCCTGGGAATGGAGAATGTGCAGAAAGGAAGAGATCATGAAATGCAACCATGTCAAGAAGCAATTATCATCCAAAAGCCAAGAAGATGTGACTAGGAGATCTCCTGGGAGGATATGTAGACTCTGACAGAAGTCTGGTAAATAAGAAGACCCATGACAAAACATATCATTAGGAGATGTGTCAATCTGTATGGAGGATGCCAATGCCTACAAAAAGATGTCATGGTGAAAGATCATCACTAAGGTAACTTTTGTTCCAAAAAGTTCATATGTATATGTTTATCTGGATGAACTTGTGCAGGGCTGCTAATCATAAGAAAGGATGTATGATCCTTGGGATCGATTCGAAGGAAAGCAACATGGCATAACGGTGGATCAGATAAGGAAAACTAATGAATCACTTTCTGATAGTGGACATGACTCGTGACTGAAAGTGAAGGATGATTTGTGCCCTATGAAGCCAAAAAGTTGAAGATTCCTCAATATCGAAATCCATGACATCGAGGGGAGGAACTCTTCATGAGTAGTTGGATTGCTGCTGCAAGATCCTGGTTGATGAGGAGCCTGGTGGTAAGTTTCTTGCTTGGAAGAAACTTGAAATATGTCCTTCCTGTGTTAAGAGGGAGTGATGTATGTGATTCTCTATTACATGTATCATGCACTAGACCAGGACTAACAGTCGTAAGTCTTAGTGAAGGCCATGTGAAGAGAATGGAAAGACACATCATTCTGGTCTTCACTAGAAGACAGAATGGAGAATTGGGTAATCATCTGGCATTCGATACTCTTTGAGAATGAGATAGGGCATTCAAGATAAGAGTATCCATGGACCGATATTCTATGAGGGATGGCTACCCAAGAGAAGAATAGTCCAAGAAGGTCATACTCTGGGAAACCTAGGTGGGGTGTGTACGTTGGAGAGACAATGACTATGGTGTCTATTAGTCATGTGTCTCACCAGCATTGTGGCCCATTGTCTCGTTGAGAGATGGGGTTGTTAGTCAAGACCTTGCACTAGGACAATGTTGTTTGATATGATGTTATACAGATGCGATTACCAATCCGATTCTTCTTATGAGATTCTTCAGTTTGAAAGTGACCATGTACCTGTATGAATACCTCCCTAGTTAAGAGGGAGTGTTGAAAAGTGTAACTAGGTAGGTCTTCATGTAATTATGCAATTATGAAAAAGAAGAAGTCAAAATAAATATATATATTATTGTTGTATTTGCTTCATGGATTTCATGAGCATAATTTATTAAGTGGACGGACTTCTTCTTGATGTCCAATAGGTTTGAGTTAAGTCTAGCTATATGCTCCAGGACCTTGTGGAATAAGCTCACTACTGCCCTCAATACAACGTTGAAGATAGCTCCAAAATTACAGTGAAAACAATAGTTGTAAACTTGTTGGAATACTCCTTGGAGAAGTCGGCTTCATATCAGCTGGACAAGTCGGCCTAAAGATCAAACACACCTCTTCATATGTTGGTCGGCTCAACCACAGGCGGTGACAACTATAAATACCCCACTGGGTTACGCAAAACAGAACAGCAATAACAGAGCATACCTATGAAGTCTACAGACAAGACTAGAAGAAGGATTGCGGATACATTGAGACAGGAATTGTGTACCTACTACAGCAAGTGTTGCGGCCAAGGTTAGGTTAGTTCTGCGGACTGTTTTGGAAGGTGATAATCGGACAAGCCTTGTGGACAACACCCAAACAAAATGCGGATTCCTCTATGATATTGAGGACAAGCCTGAGGTCACACTGTGGACAAATCTCAGAAAAAGAATTACGGATGTCACTGCAGTAAAATACGGAACTTTCTCAAAAATAATTGCGAGTTAAACTTCAGGAAGATGTGCGGATTTATCTGAGCTTAGGAATACGAATACAAGTGAACCTACAGCAGAGATAGTGCGGATATATACTAAGATACAGTAAGGAAAAAAGGAAAGACTTCAGTGCGGACAAAGTAAGGGTTCAGTGCAGATTAAAGGAAGAACAAAAGTGCGGATAAGACACAGTGTCAAATGCCGATCTGAAGCAGTAATACAAGGAGAGATATTAAGAGTACAAGTTAGATTGCGGATAAATGCAAGGGTTGTTAAATCTGAAGAGGGATTTGTGGTAATCATAAGGAGAAAAGACAGCAATAGTAAGGAAGGTAAATCTATGATTTACCTTCCTACTATTCAATCAATTCAACTACAAGCATATACAAAGTCTCTAGCGTTGATGCAGATATAAGTAATTTGGTGAAGAGAAGATTCAAGGTTGAAGAGGCGGAATCAAGGTCTTGGAGGCATATCTAGGTTAGGGGTCTATGTCTGAGTCATGGTACTTGTCATTTGAAGATCTATAAGAAGAATTCTTTCTGGGTTTTTCCTCTCCAAGAGGGAAAGGTTTTTTCCCTGGCTCTAGGAGCCTAACTTTTGTGTCTTATGCATTTTGATAATTGACTTGATGAAAGATTAACTAAACTAAGGGAAGAAGAAGACATGAGTATCACAAGTAAGGTCACAAGTAATTATCAAGTAGAGAATTTGTATTAACCTACAGCCCTCCAAATTCTCAACATTAACTAGGGAGGTATTCATAATCGACACAAGGTACTTGGACATTCTCATACAAAAGAATTCTCATATGAAGAGTCAGATTGGTAAGCCATCTTATAAGCTATCATTTCAGCTTCTCTCATTGAAGCTCATCATATCAACCAGCATTGTCACATAGCAAGGCCTTGACTAACAGCTCTATCTCTCCATAAGTTCAGAGCACAATGTTGGCAAAACAAAGACTGATAGACATCATTATCATTGTCTCTCAAGGCACATACCCCACCCGAGTGTTCACAAGGTATGTCCTTTTAGGACAATTCCCGTCTTGGAATAACAAATCCTCAAGGAATTTCCTCTTCGACTACTCTTACCTATTGGATGCCCTACCACATCCTCAAAGAGTATCGAAAACCAGATGCTTACCCAATCCTCCATTCTTTTCTCATATCATGAAAACAAGAATGATGTGTCTATCTCTTCCTCTCAACTAGGGAGGATCTACTCATTCTATAAAAGGAATATACCCAAGCTCCCTCTTACCTAGTGACTTGCCCAAGCTCCCTCTTAGCTAGGGACTTGTTTCCAACAATATATATATGCTCTTTGTTGGTCTGTTTACTATTTTTCCTGAAGCAAGGAAAGTCAAGGGTGTGGAGGTTCACATGGAGCACCATTCCACTGTCGATAAGGATAAAATCACCATTCAATTGGCTCAGCTGACGGCATCCATCAATTTCATTATGTCCCTGCTTTCCACACAAGGGGAAATGGCATTGGTAGAATCCCAAGCTCATTTTACACTCTTGAACCAGAGAATTAGTCTGATGCAGTTGAAACTGGACAAAGTGCAGGTAGCTTTTGATAGATTAAATCTCAACTTGGATAGAATGACACCCTAGTTTGATTTAGCGATGACAGAGGAAAATAAGGGAGCGATTGAGGAATTCGATGGACAGAAAGGCGCAGCATCAAATCAGCTGGGCAGCCGAGGAAGTAGAGGAACTGGATTCTTCCCCTCCACAGTGAAGGCCTGAAAATGCTGAAATTGGAGGCAATCTTGAACCTAGGGTGAATATTGAAGGACAGTTTTCTTTCAGTTTTATTTTATGTTATGCAAATATATAGTTATCTTAGGAGTATTTTGGTGGCTATATAAGTTAAGCCAGATTATAATAGTTGTATGTAGCAAGAAAATTAAAAGCTCCAGTCTATTTTGGACATCCCTGTACTTAGAAGATGAAGATTATGTCAGAGATGTCAAAGATTATGGCCTTTAAATCAGATTGAATCAATAGAAAATCCATAACCTTTTATTTGGAAAAAAAAAAACAAAGGGAAATGACAAGATAGAGAATTTGCTGTAGTGCCCCATCACGGACAGAGTGACTGAGGTCAGAAACAAATTCTTGGAAGTTCATTCCCTTCATATTTACAGTAAAGTAAACAATAAGGCAGAGAAACTCTTGAAAGAGGCTTCAAGCTTCAGTCTTTTTTGGACATCCCTGTACTTAGAAGATGAAGATTATGTCAGAGATGTAAAAGGTTCTGGCCTTTAAACCAGATTGAATCAATAGAAAAGCCATAACCGTTTCTTAAAAAAAAAAAACAAAGGGAAATGACAAGATAGAGAATTTGCTGTAGTGCCCCATCACAGACAGAGTGACGGAGGTCAGAAACAAATTCTTGGAAGTTCATTCCCTTCATATTTACAGTGAAGTAAACAATAAGGCAGAGAAACTCTTGAAAGAGGCTTTATCTCTGCAGGAAGGCATGCTCTATGAGGAAGAAACAAGCAAGGAGGATAACATACCAGAAAAGATTCAGCTTTTACACCAAATATAAGCAGGATTGAGGAAAGTCTGTTTATGCTGGAAATTATGATTGTTCGGTTATGGTCATTTGGCTATTAATGCTTTTCATGTATGTTTTGTGTTTTAAATGGCCTGACAATGGAAGTATGAGCCTCTGCAAAACCGTATTTAATAGACATAGACAGTCGTGTGCGCTGCTTTTACTTTTGTGCTTTGAATAAACAGAGAGTTTATGCTCTGGGAGTGTGGGACTACAATGGAAGGACAATATACATGTATTTTCTGATTTCCGCTTGAAAGATTGAATATAAGATTTTTTTCTTGGAAAAAAAAAGAATGTCACTGAATCTAGAGATTTCTGCAGGTATAGCTATCTCGTGGGAACCTGCAGAAATTTCCGCATATGGCTTCTTAAAATGTGACCACTTGATTACTATCTCCTGCACACTCACTCATTCTAAGCACTCTTTTCAAATTACAACTGTTTATGACCCAAATAATTACCTTGGGAAAAAGGACTGTTGGTTAATCCTGCTGGAATCTCTCTTAATATCTTCCTCGTTATATAATAATATCCCTGGATTTTAGCTTCATTCTCAGTAACATGGAACAAAAAGAAGCCCCTATCCAAGACTCATGAACCAAATTTAAGAAATATGTTATCCAAGAATGCAGTTTTTAGATATCAAACCCAAGGCAGGCTAATATACCTGGACTAACAAAAGGTTTGGTACTTCATAGTAGAAAAAGCTTAGTAGATTTTTAATTCATGACTCTTTCTTCAATACAAATCAATCTCCTTTATCATCATCCCTCATTCCTCTTCTGATCATATCATCATATACCTATATCCTTAGTTTTTAACTCCCCTAAACTAACGGACTCCACCCTTTCAGATTTCCCCCCCGTTGGCTAAGGGAAGAACGTTTTCTTGAAGTAGTCAAGACCTCTTAGACTGACCTTTTAAATTGATATGGCCCGTGCTCTTATCAGTGGGAATCTAAGATAGAGTGCCTCAAAGAAGTCAATAAATATTGGCTAAAAGATCACAGATTTAACCTTGGTGGCAAGATTAAGATCACATGAACATTGTTTCATACCAAGGCCAACCCCAAGCTCTCTTTCAGGCACAAATTTGTAGGTTCCATGGGACTGAATTTCTCTACACATGAACAGCAAATTACAATGTGTGCGTAGCTTGTTCCTAACAGAAAATGAAGGCTTCTTTCAACTGTACTTGATCATGTATCTCTAACCTTGTGTTTTTTTTATACTTGAAGGGGAAATCTTTTAGGGGAAGCAATACCTTTCGTTGTTCAAAAAATATTTGTTGCTATTCCCTTTCGTGGAGTCCATCACTCTGTGTGCACACCCAGAAATTCTGCATTTTCCCCACACTTTTGACTATTCATGCATATTTCATTTTGTTCCAATATGGACAACTTCAATGATGAAACAAATGACTTTCTCAATCACAAATGTTTGCATAGGGTTGCTTCCACGTTGGATACCACTGCCAAACTTAATGAGCAAGTTTGCAGAACTCTTAATACTCAACTTCGTAATGAAGTTGCTTCTCTGTAGGGTTAATCACTGTGTGTGGCAATTGTTTCTAAAAATACTTGTATTTCATTGAAAAAAAATTTGAATCCCAGAGCAACCTAGAAGCCCGCCTGACATGTAAGTACAAGTAAACCTCTGGGGGTCTACAGCGTGTCCTCCTCTCCGTAAACTGAGTCACAACTGGGGGGATTTGAACCTTGGATCTCTCAGTTTTCACAGATTTCACATTACTTTGATCATCAATTGAGCTGGCCCCCTAGGACGAATTTCATTGAAATTCAAACAATAGCAAATTTCTTTGAAGCATATTGGGACTTGAAGCATGGTTATGATCTCCTACACCAGCACTTGACCAAGAAGAACAGGTCCATCTAGGACCTTCAACACTCAATCAACACCTTATGTAAGAAGTGAATGAAGGACTAGAGGTCATTTTCAGGATTGCAACAATAAATAACAAACTTCTGTTTTGTCTACTTTTAACAAATATGACAACTGGAAGTTTTATTGCCGCAGCCCAGAATCTGAATTTTTTTATAAAACCACTTATGCTTGAATATATGTTGAGATTTAAGTTGCACTAAAACGGATACAGATACAAGGTTTGAAACGGATACGACAAATTTTAAAAAAATCCGGATACGATATGGCAAGGAAACGACATATATATATATATATATATATATATATATATATATATATATATATATTATCATTCATCTTTTTGAATCTAGATTCTATGTCTAAAAATACATAGTCATCATCATCAATTCAACGTAAACAAATCATCATCAGCCTTTGTGCTTTCAGGTCCAACTCCTTCAAAGAACGTGTCATGCATGGCAGATGGTATCTATCTTCCTTGCATGGCAATTAAAAGGCCCATGGGATCATTGGGATATTCTGTCAAGACATATTTTTACATTTCAATCTTCTCAACGTCAACTTGGTCTCTTGACTATATGCAGGCAAAAGAGTGGCTAGAGAAGATTTGTAATATTGGAGGGATTTATGAAATCAAGATCAAAATCAATGACAATTAACAAAACCTTAACCAAACTGAAAATTAATCACTCAAATAAATCTCTTTACAAAGACATTCATCAAACCCTTCTATTTGTATTTTTGAACATCTATCTTTTTCTGTTTGTATAATTTTTTGAACAAATTTTCACACTTTTTAACATTTTAAGGGTGGATTCCGATCACGATTTTCATGGATCCGTAACCCTCGGAAACGTATCCAATTCCAAATCCTAAGTTTCTGATTTTTAAAACAGCACAAAAAAGATTTTAAGGCATTTCAGACAAGGATTGTATCCATTTCCGTTTCCAAAACGGGGATCCACGTTTTGAGCAAATTCTTCAGGCGTTTCAGGTAACTTAGGAACTTGAGATGGATTTCAACAAGGGTTTTCTTGTTGAGATTAATCTGAAGGCTACAGAGTATGTTTGGGTTCAGAAGCTAGATTATGAAAATCGAGCGTGTTATGAAATAGGGCATGTAATCAAAAATTGCCCAAAGCGTTCACAAAATAACAAAATCTGGAAAAATAATTGGAGGCCCATATGGTGGGAAGGAGCTCAGAGCAAACACTATACAATATACAAAGAAGAAGAAACTCAGGGTAAGAAAGAAGCAAAGGAAAAATAGAAAAAAGTTACAGTCAAAGAAGATTCACTGAAGGAAACAAAAATCAGTAAGGAAGAAGTGTATGAGGACCCTCCAGATTCAACGACAATGGGAGCACAGCAAACCTTGATGAAAGCCAAATCCCCCTCTGAATCCCCAAAGGAAAAAGTTGGAAAAACAACTTCTTGGGCAGATTAGGCAGATAAGGAAGAAACTGAAGATAATAACACTCACTCATCAAAGGGTGATCCACTGGATACAACAGAAAATGTGAGTTAGATTCAAGTGGGGAAGAATGGCAAAAATATTTCGCCAAGGAAAACCAAAAGCCAGTCAAAATTAAATCAAAAACTAGTGAAAAAAGGAGTGTAAATGTATTTGGATCTTAGAAGTATTTTGAATTTTTTTTAGCTGGAACCGGACTACAATTTTTTTATCATGTGGTAATCACTTAACGAATTGGATTGAGCCTCCATGCTCAATCTCAAACCTACAAGGAGTATTGGTAATTTTAAAGAAATGTAACGGCTTTGGGCTAGATCCAAACTTTCTTTTTTAATAGACCTCTCATACCCGTTTCTTTGAAAAAAAAAACAAATATGACAACTGGCTGAGAGTTGGACATTTGATATAAATGGGATACAAGAATCCAATACCAAAGCTTTTCAAGAACTATGGGATTAATTAAATGAGAAGAAAAACTTGACTCTTTGGAAAAGAATGTCCAGTTCTTCTCACAAAAACTACTTATGTCAATGCATCTCCTCTTACACTTGTGGCTACTCATCAGCATTCTTCTCTTGGTAAAGGTGATTTTGAATTAAGGGAGAAGTAATATCTTGATATTTTGTAAGAGAATTTTCAAACCTCTTTCGATACCACTTCCTCTCATGCACTGATAAATACTAATGGCCTGTCATCTCCTAATTAGTGTTGATAACATTGGTGATGTTTTGCTCATGTCGCAAAAAATCACAAGATTTTCTGGCTGACAAAAAAACGGCCCAAAAAGACACAATTTTTTCAACTTTTAAAAAATCGCATGGTCATCCAAAAACTCCCAATTTTTTCCTGAAAAATCATGCAACAACAAAAAAAATCACCCAAGCTGGCACAACCCACAGTTTCTTAATCTTTTTTGGGTTTTTCCCCTCATTTGTGCTTGTTGGCTGTTGGAAAAGGAAGCAGGAGGGCTTGTGGTCATCATCAGTGTTCGTGGAGAAGCTTTGTGTGCTAATTGCTCATGAAGCTATGCACAGATTTTTATTATGAATAAAACAGCATACAACCATCTAAGGGATGCCCCTTGTAGCTGGAAAAGAACTAGCCTGAATGAAGAGGCATTTATCAAGTGACAACAGTAAATTCCCTACAGTTTGCACTCTAATCTACCAGCCTTTAGGTGTAGATTTGTGATAACAGTTGCTTACCACCAAAAGTAGAAGATTGAAAACTTGAATCACGTGAATTCTCTTGGGAGTGCCCCCTACAAGAACAAACAAATCGACACCAAGTGAGATAGGATAAGATAAGATAAGATAATTGTATTTGTGTGTGACAAATGACCACAAAAGTAGGTCAATGGGACCAAAAGGAACATCCAGTGACATAAGCTGCAAAGTGGGAGAGGAAAGGTGTGGCCTGACATTGGCACCTTCCCTTACATTATCCAAGCTCCTTTGAGACTTTTAAATGGATGTTTTTTTGGCTGATAACATTTAGAAGGTTCCATAGTTGTAGATAGCCTTTTGAGTCCTTGATTGGACAGCTATCAGGGTTCAGGATTCAATATCGATTTTGATGTATCATTTTTATTTGGCATCCACTACATCATATATATCAGTGTTTTCTCCATATTTATGTGCCAATGTGCTTATCTGATGTTGTTCTTGCGTTATTTGCTTACAATTTTGAAAAAAAATGAATATATTTTTATTTTTTAATGTTTGCCACGATTTTCCTATTTTTTCCGATATTTCCAAGAATATGTTTTCTGGACCCTCACCAATTTCTGCCGATGCCAATGTTATCAAGATTCGACACTGCTCCTAATTTCAAGAGCCTACAAGAGGCATTAGTTCAATACTACTTTGTCATATGGGATATACTGGTGGTGGACTTAGTAAATATGGACAGAGTATCATTACTTCTATTGAGATTGAAATGAACCCTGTTACACGATATATTGTATGTGGTGTCCAAAGACCAGTTCATGACACTTTCCAGGATGACACCCATGGACTTATGTACCAGTTGTAGATCTGGCAGGCGTTTTGTTATTGCACATGTTATTTTGTTGGAAAGCAGCAAATCAATATGCAGATCTCAACTCTCCAACCTCAAGTCAACACCCTGCAACAAACAGTTCTGGTTGATTGCCACGGCCCAGAGAAAACTTTGGGTCATGGACCACAAATAACACTGCAGAATCTTAGGCAGCCTTACAAGGAATAGAAATGGTAAGGAGAATTACAGTGGGGCAGAATAAGCTGTGTTGGGGATTCACAGATTGTATTGGTAGCTCTACTTCAAAAGCAATATCCAAAAATCTTCAAGCTCTCCATACTAATTCAGCACTGTTAACAATATCTCGATTTGTTTGCAGATAATGAGATGTGGCATGTGCTCAGAGAATATAACAAAGAAGCTGATAAACTAGCAAATGAACTACTCTCAATTCCTGAGGTTTGTTCAGATTATGGTTGCACAATCAAATGAAGCAACCACTTTCCCTTCCATAACATGGGAATTGTGAAATGAGGTTCAAAAATACCCGTGTCTAACCTCCCTTAGGTTGCAAGATCAATTAGACAACCTTTGCCTTGTTGCAAAGCACCTCTCCAGCAGCTAGTCAATACACAGATCTCAACTCTCCGACATCAAGTCAACACCCTGCAACAAACAGTTCTGGTTGCTGTCCACAGGCTAGTAAAAAGGTTGGGTCATGGACAACAAATAACAAAGCTTACTTTCTGGCAGTCCTACAAGACAGAATACGCTGTGTTGGGGATTCACAGAATGTAATGGCACTCTACTTCAAAATCCTTCTCCATAAAAACTCCAGTTGTCCAGAGTAATTCAGCACTGTTTATGATATCTGGATTTGTTTGCAGATAAAGAAATATGTCATGTGTTTAGAGAATATAATAAGGAAGCTGATAACCTAGCAAAGGAAGCACTCTCAATACCAGAAGGTGCGGTCGAACGTTGAATGAAAATTTAAAATGAAACAACCAGTTTCCCTTCAATCCCATGAGAATTGTGGAATGACAACCAAATTACTAGATTCTACCCTCCCTCCGGCTGCAAGATCAGTCTTACACTTTTTGGCTTGTTGGAAAGCAGCTCACCAGCCACATAGATCTAAACTCTCCAACAACAAGTCAACAAACTGCAACAAAGGCTCTGGTCATTTCCACAGGCCAGAGAGCAAAGGATGGGTCATTAGGAAAAGCCTCTTCAAATCATTCTATAGAGGGAAGAAGAACCCAAGAAGGTACCAACCCTACAACCAGTGGCAGCAAACCTGACCCACAGCCATCTAACGCTCAAGGGGACAAAGCAATCTCGGCATGCCCAGTGATCCAAAGTAGTGTCTCTTCTATGTTATCTGATCTTTTCATTTTAATGTATTTATATAAGCAGTATCTCCTCTTTGATAATAGATACCTATGCCAGCAGATATCTCTCTAGCATTTTGAATATTCCAGCCAAACATATGTAGCTAAATCTAGAATTTTTCAATATCTTCAATTTTAAGACAAAAAGGGAGGTAAGTATCTAGCCAGCTATGCAGCAAAGAAAGCTTACACAACTCTCTTTCAAAATTAAGTCCTCGTTTATCTTAAACAAAGAAAAAAGAAGACGAAGAAGAAGAAAAGAAGATGTATCTATTTACACATAATTTCACAAATAAAGTCTAAAAAATTTGAGAACTTAGAACATGAATAGCTAGAATCCTCCCTACTGGTCCTCTAGAAGACAGATTATTTTGGTTTTCAAGGAACCAACATGAAAAATAATGAAATCCCGACATATAGTTCATTCTAGACAATGCATTGCATCTAAGTCGATGCTCTGGAATCAGTGGAAATCATTTAAAAAATTATTCAGCCCTAAGTTTTACTTATCCAAGAATCAAAATGCAATACATTGAACCTTTCGGTAGAACTAGTCGTCAAAAAAAAAAATTCCATCAAAAAAAAGTGTTCAAAAAAGTAGAAACAGAGCAAGGATTGCCGCTGTAATAAGACCTTTATTATGATGCTTTATCTAACTCTGAATGATGACATCAAGGTTGAAATCTAGTAATATTTTAGACCAAGCAACACGTATTAAAGTCCTAACATGCCTCTTGAAAACATATATATCTGATCTATTGATACACCAAGCAACACGTATTAAAGTCCTAACATGCCTCTGGAAAACATATATATCTGATCTATTGATACTTTGAGCCAATAAAAGACGTGTTAGTCACAGCCTTCTAGCAGAAAATGAAATCCTTACCTGGAAGTGTGAACTGTTCAGGCAGCGCCCGATTTGTCGAAACAAGGGCACCATACACCTCTGAAATTCAGCTGCCTGGGTGATTTCCAAAACTTGCTCCAATTCTACGAGAAAAAGCACCTCCTTTTGACTATTTGTGATAGGCCAGTACTTTAACAATCCCCTTATCACAGTGTCTGCTAGCTTGAAGTCCTTTTCCACAAACTGTATGATACAATGGGATAATTGTTGATGGTACGAGGACAAACATTTAGGCTTATGCAATGGTATCATAGTTCGGACAAGGAAAAGTTTGTGCTCCTCTTTCAGTGGCAATGCAAACCCACTAATGATACTACCCAATATCTCTAGCAGTTCGGCTATTCCATTAAATTTCTCAGTCTCAAATATAAATCTGTAAAAAATGTTGTTGATTGCCTTACGAATGAAGGGCCTGTGCACCATGAATTTGCCATAAATACGGTGCAAAATTGTTTTCAAACATTCTCTCTCTCTTGGGTCCTCAGAATCAAAGAGATCCATTAACCTCAGAACAAATGAATGATCAATGTATCTCTTGGCCACTTTTGCATCAGTCTCGGGAGATGCTACGAACCTGAGGAGGAAATCATAGACCAACTGCAGATGCGACCAGGCAGGCTCCAAGGCTGTCACCTCCTCTTCTGGATCAAGGCCTTCAATAGAAAGTGGTGCTGGTGTAGGTCTTGTTGCCAGAGTCCTGAACAAATTGGCAGAAACCATCTTAGCAATCTCCTCCATTGTAGTTTCATTGAGCCTGCAACTACCTGAAATGATGAAATCCACAAGGTCCAGCAGGTTTTGGCGTTTAATTTCCTTCTCTCTCGCATTTTTGTTGTAGGGGTCGGAGAAATCAAAAACAGCAGAACATAGGCTCAATTTTTTTATGAGCAAATTCTCTCTGTCAGAGCTGGGCACATCCCTGAAAAAGGGCAGAGGTTCATAGTTGTTACTCAAAGATGATTTCGAGTTTCCATTACTCAAAACAGAAGCAAGGGGCAATTTATTCCCGTAATTGTGAAGGACGGCATTCGAAGAAGTCCCCCCTCCTACATCGCTACTGTTATTCTGGTGGTCAGATTTAGACTGTTTGCGGGGAAGTCTGCCCAGTATTTGCTTTATCATAACTGCTATTCCTTTAGGCCAAGAAAGCCCTGGATCCGCACAGTGCCGGCATTCCCTGTCAACAATCAAGAAAATCCACCACACCCAAACAGTTTCAGCTGAGATCGAAATCTGGATGGATTAAGAGTAGCATTTGTATTAAAGATTTGATAACAACACATGTATATTTGAATATAGCTAGAATTTATCATTTATAGAGAGAAAAAAAAAAGGGACAAAAAACATCCTCAAACTACCTTTTGATATTTAATATTCAGAAACAAATTATCGCATATTAATATTTATGCAGAAACCAATTATCACATATTAATATGTATTGGCTAATCAAAATATTCTAATTTGTATACCTTTCGCATTGATGCTTGCCAGTCAGTTTTGCCCACAATTTAGCCATAAATCTAGAAGAATGGTTAGAATGATAGAGGTTGCACAATCTAGATGAATCAGAAATATTCAGAAAGCTAGAACTAGATTCATCTATATTGAAATTGAAAGGATAGAAATGCCAATGATAATTACCTCTCTAAATTCAAAGTATATAATGCTTGGACTTAGCCTTAAAATACTTATAGGTAGATTTTATAGATTTATCAATTTACCACTTAATAGAATAATATGATTTTTTAATTATTATTTTTCGATATTGAGTAAAAGTCTTTAGGTATTATTAATAAATTATTTTAAATAATATAATTTTTTTTAATTGTTATAATAGGTCAATAAGAAAGACTTGGAGTATGTTTTCAAATTGTTTTTGTTTTGGTAAGAGCTCGTCTTTCTAGGACTTATGGAAACAAGTTAACAACCCAAAACTCAGAGACATCTGGCAGGAGTGGAACCCTGTCCCTTACGGACCACCAGCGGGTAAGCTGGTTATTCCAAGTGGTGTGGTTTTCCTTGAATAAAGGTGATGAGTTGGCCTGCATTTGCGGATATAACAACCATAGATGGTTGTCCTCATTATTGGTTTGGCCATTGAATTATGATAGTTTTCCCACCATGTGAAAAAGGTTGACAAGTTAGTTAAATAAATATTAAAATAAATAAAAATTACACTTTACGAAATATTAAGTTATTAAAAAAGGCATAGTTTAATTTAAACATCTAAATTTAGCGATACAATTTCAAGCAAGATTGTATTTTTTTATTATTTAAAATATATTGTTGAATACATGAATGGATTCAGTGCTCTCGCAAAACCCACGACACTCAAATAATATAAATTAAACAACTTACTTCTAAATATATATATATATATATATAGAGAGAGAGAGAGAGAGAGAATTTTGATTAAAATTTAATCAGAAAAATGTCCAACTTACGTGTCAAATATGATATCTTTTACTATTTCATATATATAATAAAATTATTGAATATTTTATCTAATTATCTCATTAAAAAAATAAAAACGTAACTTACCATATATTAAGTAATATATTATTATTATTATTAACCAAATATTAAGTCATATATTGTTATTATTATCCAATTTTAAACCAAATATTAAGTCATATATTATTATTATTATCCAATTTTAAATTCACGCTCAAGAGAGACACCAAATTGGTATATGAGACCTCCTTGTTTGTGGGACAAGGGACCACCTCCCTACTATTAAGACGTACATCTACACTTTCTTAACCATTAGGCTCACTCAAACTGTATATAATTGAGATATGTCCACTTTTAAATAATTTGAAACCAAACAAATTATAAAATTTACAAATCAATAAACTATTAAAATAATATATATATACTTTATCCAATAGCTCAACTAGAAATGACCACATGATATAAACTAAAAAAATTCAATGTTCAAATCCCTCGGGGTCAAACCAACAAAAAAAAAAAAAAAAGTTAAATTCATTTTCTTATATTTTATATGTCCATTGAAAAAGTACTTCACATTATTAATTTCCAACCATTTAACCATTTAACCATTTTTTAAATTATTAGTAAACATGAACTAGAAAAACAAAATTATATATAGTCACAATTTCCCACCATTCAACCAAACACTTAAATTAAAAAATACAAATAAAAAAATATATAATAAAAAATCATTATAATTATAATTAATAACAATTCAATAATACTTAACGTCTATGTAATAACAAGGGAAATACCTGCGAGATAAAACTAAACGCTTGCTAGCTATTGCTCCCGTGCCTGAGCCTGCGCACAGCTAGGGTTCTTTCCTCGCTGCCATGGAGGCCTTAGGCTCGCCCCAGGCTCGCCCGCCTCCCCCTCTGTCGTCAGCAAAAGATGCTTTCAACTCATTGCTGGCCTCGATGCCGAAGAAGAAGAAATTTGAGGCTGCCAAATTCGTGAAAAAATTGGAAGATATTCTTGAAATCTCTCTCCCACCAGACGAACCGATCCAGGTTGCCTTGTCCCTTGTTGATCTGGCCCTTGTGGGGCAGTTTACAGGACTTTGGCCCTCTCCAAAAACAACGGAGAGCTGGGTTGTCAAAAAATGGACGCCCCTGATCAAGAACAGCGTAACCTCGTATTTTTCTGGGGAGGGGCTATTTCCTGTTCGAATTCATCACAAAAGAGGACAAAGAGCTGATCTTTCAAAATGGACCCTATTTCATGGGACCCCAGGGCCTGTACCACAACAAGTGGACGTCAGATTTTGATCCAGTAATGGATGTCCCAATGGCAGTCCTAGTGTAGGTCAGGTTGTTGAATCTCCCAGTGCACTACTGGAACTGGGATTCTCTGAACATATTGGTAACGCCCTGGGAAAATTTATTGGTCGGAAAATAACAACAATCAATATGAATGTGCCTAGATATGCATTGAGGTGGATCTATAAGTGGGACTGTCGGAGGCAATAAAAATAAATGTTGGCAGTTGGACGCATGTGTAAAAGCTAGACTATGAGTAACTTCCCTTCAAGTGCCGGAAATGCCATGTCTACAGTCACTTTTCCAGGGGCTGCCCGAGCAATGGAGAAGCTAAGAAAGGCAAGGAGGAGGATTGGAATCAGGTCAAGCGGTCAAATACCTCCCATAAAGCCCCCAAATCTGAGTCCCAAATGGTAAAGGCCCCCTGCCAGCTTCTATCCCGCAAGCCCCTCCCCCAAATGGCCATGAAAACAAGTTTGCACCCTTAAGCTCAGCATCAGAGGAAGTTCAGGAGGTCAAAATGCAAAAGAAAGCTTCCCCTGACAAAGGAACTACCTCAAGCTCGAGGCAAGGAGAGAATGCCTCAGAAAGACCAAAGGAAAAACATGCAGAAGTCGAAGAGGAAGAACAAGACTCGGAGGAATCAGAGGAGGAAGGAGAAATAGGGGAGTCTCAAATTTCGGCTAGAAGATCGACAAGAGGTCGAAAGTTTGCCTGAGACAAGAGAGAGAAGGAAACCTACAAGGATAAGCTCTAGGGCAGTTAGCCTACCCTTGAGAAACTCTTAGCTAAAACTCTGAAGATGACTAGAAACTAGATCCAGGGCTCCAAGGGAGCTCTTCACTCTCAAAAAAGTAAGTGATGAAGATTATCTCTTGGAATTGCAAAGGTATGGGGAGCAAAGTGAAAGAAGAAGCCCTAAGAAGTATTCAAAGGATAGAAACCCCAGACATTCTACTAATCCACGAGACAAAAATGGAGGAAAAAGACTTCCTCCAAATAAGAAAGAAACTTTGGAATAAAGGGAGTGGACAGGCAGTCTCTGCTCGAGGAGCCTCGGGTGGATTGGGCTCTCTCTCACTAAGATCCTAAATACTCATTGGTTGTTCCTGAAACTCCAACATCTCGACACTAAGGAGGTCTTCTCTCTCTTCAACGTGTATGTCCCTATGAACGCAAGGGAAAAGAAGGCATGTTGGGACTCTATCAGAAATCTGGTAGAATCAGAGAACCTGGAAAACACTATCATTGTTGGCAATCTAAATCTCACCTTGCATTTGTCAGAAAAGCAAGGAGGCAGCATCATAAGTGATCCGACAAGGAAATGGGTGGAGGACCTCATGCAGGATTTGGATTTGCTCGACATCAAGCCCTCTTCTGGTAAGTTTACTTGGTCAAACAAAAGAGTCGGTCCGGGACACATTGCTGCAAGGCTTGATAGATTTCTGGTACATATCTCCTTTATTCTTTTAGGACTTTAAGCTAGAATACATATTCTCCCTTCTAGTGTATCAAATCATAAGCCTATCAAACTAGATCTGCTGTCCCAAAAGGGTCTTGGCCCTATTCCATTCAAATTCAACCCTCTATGGATCAAGGACCCTAAATTTCTGAATAAGGTCAAGGATTTTTGGAGGATGCCTATCAAGGGCTCTCCATTCTTCATTTGGGAAGAAAAACTCAGAAGAGTCACTTCAAAATCTGGCCTTCGAGAGAAAACAAGCTCAAAACAATCTTGAGCTCCATCTTTCTCAAACAGAAGAAGATGAAATTACTAAAGAAGTCCTAGAAAGGGAGGCAGAATTACAACACAAGTTTCATAAGGCATGTCTGTCGGAGGAAGAATACTGGCGACAAAAATCTCGCAGTCTTTGGCTTAAAGAGGGAGATAGAAATTCCTCCTTCTTCCATAAACAAGCCCAAACAAGAAGAGGCTTCAACTCCATCTCTGAAATCAAAGAAGAGGCCATAATCCACAAGGACTTCAATAGCATCAAAAGAGCAACTTTTACTCATTTTATAAATCTCTTTAGTGAAGATGGGGGGAGGAACTGCAACTCAAAATTTCTAGATGAGGTTCCTTTAAAGATCACCACCAGGACGAACCAGTTCCTCGAAGCTAATGTAACCAAACTAGAAATAAAGGTGGCCCTTTTTTCCATGGAGCCTGACAAAACATCTGGACTAGATGGTTTCACTACCAGATTTCTACAAGTCTGTTGGCAGATAGTTGAAAAGGATCTGCATAAAATGATTTTGAAATCCCAAGCCTACCAGAAAATTGGGGGCAACACCAATTTTGCCTTTCTGGCACTCATCCCTAAGGAAAAGGGTGCCAATGTCTTTAGCAGATTTTGCCCAATTTCTCTTTGTAACATAGGCTACAAGTTGATAACCAAGGTGATTGCCAATAAAATGAAAAGTATCCTTCCTACCATCATCCCAGAGAACCAAGGTGGCTTTGTTCACGGGAGGCAACTTGTCGATAATTTCATCTTAGTCCAAGAGGCGATCCATTCAAGCCTGCAGCGTAAAGAAAATGGCATGGTTGTCAAATTAGACCTAGCAAATGCCTTTGATCATGTCAGACATAGCTTTCTCTTGGAGGTAATGCACAAGTTTGGGTTTGGGTCTAACTTTATTAATTGGATCCGAGCTTGTATTTATGAGCCTTGGATTGCTCCACTGGTGAACGGAAGAGCAGCAGAATTCTTCAAAGCGACAAGAGGGCTTTCATCAGGGGTGTCCTCTCTCCCCTCTCCTCTTTGTAATCCAAGCTTTTGTTCTAAGCTTCTTCTTGGACAAGAAGCAGTCAGATCAAGAGATCATGAGCCTTAACATTGCAAAAGGGGTCAAAAATATAAATAATGTTCTATTTGCCGACGATTCTATTTTGCTGGGGGCTACCTCTATCCTCACGGCATCAAGGTTCAAAGAGGCGTTGGAGGATTTCTGTGAAGCTATTGGCAGCATTCTAAACAAGGGTAAATGTCACATTTACTATTGGAACACTTCTGCCAGCATCCTTTGTGCCATATCAAGATGTACGGGCTTTGCTGCATCGTCAAACTGGTCATCGTTCAAGTATTTGGGCCTCCCAATCTTCCAAAGAAGCGCCTTCAGCAAAGATTGGCTCCCTCTACTCGAAAAATTCAAGCTCAAGATCCAGGCTTAGGGTTTCTCATGGCTCAACCTCGCAAGTAAGTCTGTTCTTATTAAAGCAGTACTTAACAGCCTGCCTATTTTTCAATTCTCTGTTATGCTTGCTCCCTCATGTATTCTCAGAAAATTGGAGGAGTTTATCCGAAAGTTCTTCTGGAAAGGTGGAAAACAAAATGAGAAAAAAATTCCTTTGGTAAGCTGGGACAAAGTCACCAAGCCTTTGATGGAAGGAGGCCTAAGTTTTAAATATCTTTGTACCCAAAACATGGCCATGGGAGCTAAATTCATTTGGTGTCTCATTGCTCCCAATCCTGGCTGGGCTCAAAAGGCCTTGTGGAAGAAATACTTCCACGGTTCCAGAAAACGTTGTCTTGACAATCCTTTCACAAAGACTAGATCGCATTTTACCAAGCTATGGACAAAGCCACTCCTCTGATCAATCTGAATGCATTCTAGATCTCGAGCAATGTCAAACAAACAAAAATCTGGGAGGATCGCATCATGGATAATCCGCCCCTTGCTGATTCAAATTCCCTTCAAGCATTACGAATTTGGATGACTAACGCTGACCTCACAACTCTTTGGGACATTTCGAGCTGGAAAGACAACCTCTGGCACAATTGGAAGCAGATCCAAGTTCCTTTGGAGTTGAAACGCGATTGGGGTGATTTGCTGAAGCTTCTAAAAGGAATGGCGCTGATCCACGAGAGGAGAGCTGAAAAACGTGGTTGGGGTCCCCAATCGGGCTCTTATACAGTGGCGTTGGGTTATAAAAAATTGCAGGAACTGCCTTACGTCCCTCCAAACCTAGCAATGTGGAAGGGACTCTGGAGACACAAGTCCATCCCAAAAATAAACTTTTTATGTTGGCTAACTTGCCACAACATAATTCTGACAGAGGATAGATTGAAAACTAGAGGCTTTCAGGGGCCTTCAAAATTTCGATTATGCAGTGAGAATGAAAAGAACGCAAGTCATCTCCTGTTGAATTGAAAATTCACAGAGGAAATATGGCAGGACATTTTGAGCCCTTGGAAAAATAAAATTAATTTTCCCTCCTCCATCACTGATTTATTTGCTAATTGGTTGCATATTTATCCAGGAGATTTTCCAAAGAATGAAAGCTTCAAAGCTTCCTAGCTCACCTTGCCCAAGATCATTTTCTGGCAAATTTGGCTGGAGAGAAACAAGAGAATTTATAGAGATAAAGGGCAAGATGTGAAAATTATCATGGTCAAGATTAAATGTCAATTGAAAGAAAGTCTGGGGGATCAGCTTGAGGATACTAATTTAAGTCAGTAAGAGTTGGATTAGGGCACCATGATTGGCCTCAAGTTTTCCGAAATTGTAAGGCAAAGCAAGCCATCCATAGAATGGCAAATTAGAAGCAATGAGAAGGACTTTTCAATTTGGTCCAGCAAGCAATCTAGACCTACTCTTTTCTTTGACGGGGCAGCCAAAGGCAACCCTGGATTAGCTAGTGCTGGAGGAGTGATCAAGAACATGGAAGGCAGAATCAACCACATTTTCGCCTGGGGATTGGGCCACAACACAAGCATACAAGCAGAAGCATTAGCTCTGTTCCAAGGCCTCAAGCAAGCTAAGGACTTAGGTATCAAAGAAGTAATTGTAATCGGTGACTCTCAGTCCATCATAAAAACTATGGTGGAAAACTCAGTACCTTCAAATTTCAGATTTGCAAGAGTGGTGGCTAGAATCAAAACTCTAGTCAACTCCTTTCAGAGTATAAACTTCTTTCATGTGTTGAGGGAAAATAACAAGGACGCAGATTCAGAAACTAATAAAGTTGTCCATCTCTCTGATGGCTCTCTTTTAAGAGATTGGGTCTAAGATTGGGACCCCATTCCCTAAATCCTTGTAACCATGTTTTATCGCATTTTGTTGAACCAATTTGTTTGTATTCACAAGTTAGGGAAAATTTCGAAGATGGACTCAATCGCTAATTGTAAGAATCACTGGCTCTTAATCCTCTCGGCCAACGAGCTCTAGGAAAGAGAGGAAAGTTGGGCTTTGAAGCTGCTTTTTGTAATCTGTTTTGTGGCATTTTTGGCCATGTCTTTAATATAAATCACTACCCGTTCCTATAAAAAAAAAACAATTCAATAATACTTAAAATCCCTCCCCAGATGCAGGTGATAGTAGAAGCATGCATGAAAATAGTCTCTCCCATGCTCGAGATGATGAAGATCTGCAGCACAAGCCTTCACTTGAGGTGGATCCACACTCCTGCAATAATTCACATGAGATGATAGAGACTAGGCATCATGAAGACACACAAAGACAACAATATCCCCTCTGGGGTACCTCTCTGCTGCAATCTTTTGAATGATATCCTGGACGGATATGACGTTCGGCCATAACTCAATGCACATGCTTCCTCATGAAAATAGTTACAGCATGCAGCTGTGAGCGAGGCATAATAATGCTCAGCATCTTCGCATGTGCCACATACCTACAAAAGGGGAGGACCTACAGCACAAAGCTACTCGCAGTCTACTCCTTCTAGTTTTTTTGTTTCAATTCTGGCCTTCCTGCGTGCCCAGTCTGTCGCGCAGAATCCCCCAAGTTGTGCACCCCCCTAAATGCGCACCTCATCTCGGTTCCACTTGCCTTGATAGTTTCACCAGCTTGTGTGCTCCCATTATCCTGCTCCCCTTGTTGCGCATCCTCCACCAGCGTACCTCCCTGCCCAATAGCACCTCATTGCGCACTTCCCGTCTCGGGTCAAAGTCGTTCCTCCACACCTCTCAAACCCCCATCTACCCTTTGCTTCATCTGTCCATGGCTTTTAGACTGTGCCAAAGAACAATCAATAGAGGCCAAAGAGGTGTGCACCTTGGTCGCTACCAGCGAGGACCAGATAACCGCTTGGAGTCCGTTGAGGGCTCCTCTTTGGACAGTCACATTAGAGAGGCCCCCCAAAGCCCCAAGCTCGACTACGAGGAGGAGACCCTCACTCATGTAATGCAAAGAGGTAGAAGTGGACCAAGGATATCCACCATTGCGCACCACGAGCACCCCTTGCCTCGCAAAACCGAGCCTCTTCTGGCACAGGAGGCTGAGGGGGAAGAAACCGACATTTGGATAATGGACTCGGAAAGCACCTGGACGCGAGTCTCGAATGCCGAGTCCTCGGTTGCTCCCATCCTCTGCGCACTTGCTTCAAGGCCTCCGCGTCAGCCCACTGCTGAAGAGGAAGTCGTTGCGCAGGAGTACGCCTGTCCCATCGTGGAGGAAGATCTAGATAGCGAGGATGATGCAAAAGACTCATGATTGCGCAACAGCTCAGCTCTTCTTAGTTTTTTGTTATGTTATTTATTATCACAAAACCTCTACTTTCCTTTGCGTTATGGCACACTTTGTAATCTTCTGTATGATGTTTTTTATAGGCTAGTTTCCTCCAAGGAGACAACCCCATAATTGTGCAACTATGAAGGCAACAAAGGCTGGGATTGGTTAAGCGCAACTTACCAACTCAGCCTGTAGCATATGTACTGTTTTATTTTCGAATTAATATAGTTTAGCTTCAATTACCAAAAAAAAAAAAAACAACAACAACTTAAAATCCCATTAATACTTACAAGCATGAGTGAGAAAGTCAAAATGCAACTTTGTAATCAAAGCTCTCCCTCGACAATTGGCTTTTTAAATCATATGACAGGACTTTGTTTTTAGAATTGTGAAGGGATGAAGTGATTTGATTTGGTTTGGTTTGTTTTTTTAGATTATATGAAGTGATCTTGTTTTTAGAGTGGTGAAGAATGCAGTGATTTGGTTTGGTTTTTAAATTATTTTTAGATGAATTAACCATTTGAAGTAGTCAATTTTTTTATGGAATTTAAATAAATAATAAGAATTATAATTGTTAAATTTTATCTAAAATTTAATTTCATAATTTAAATAAATAATAAATAAAATTTACTCTTAAGTGTTCTCTAGCTTGCAAAATGATTATTTAACATAAGTGGAAGACATTGAATTAATAGATTAATTTAAATAATATGATTTTCTAATTGTTATTTATCAATATTTTATATTTAAAGGAATTTATATATAGAGTAAAAAAAACTGTATTATTAATAAATTATTTTAAATAATATAATTTTTCTTTAGTTACAATAATATAGTGAAAAAAATATTAAAAAATAAATAAAAATTACAATTTACAAATATTAGGTTATTAAAAAGGGCATAGTCTAAATTAAAGATGAAATAGTTTTTTTTTTTGTTGCCAATACAATTTCAAACAAGATTGTAATTATGTATCAATTTTTTCGGTGAAAATCACATTCGAGAAATTTGTGTCGACGTGTTTCAAACCAGCTAGTGTGGTTCATGTTGAGAATGCAACAAGATGATGAGCTTAGTGGAAAGAAGTCGCCTTTACTAAGTGGGCCTGCAGGCTATTTTTGGCACAAAGTCTATTTTTAGACATATGGATCATGTTCTATGAGTTGCAGGATGCTATTTGTGGATGGTTGGTCAAGTCAGAAAAAATAGATGGACTTCTATTTTTAGACATATGGGGCAGAATCTATTTTTAGATTGCCGGTCTAAAAATAGATATGTCGAATATTATTAGCTCTTAATAATATTTGGACTATAAACATTATCTTATTCTCTTGGAGCACTTCAGTTAAGTGCACAGATGTGGCACAGGAGCTGACATAAGGAATTACGCTATTCCTGAGGGTTAAGTGGAGCTATTGCATGGATACTTCAGTTAGAACTCATGTGACAGAGTTTGGTGGAGTTATTGAGGTAGTTGGTGGAGTTGTGTTCAGTTTAATTGAGTTAAACATAGTTGAGCTAGTTGTATCTAGTCTAACTGATTGATACACTAGTGAGAGTGGTGCGAATTAATTATTAATTAATTCACTAATTATTAACTCATAAATCAACTAAAGAATACATCAGTTAACTTCAGTGCATGGACAATTTCAGTGGAGACCAGTGAAGAGGTAGGTGAAAGAGCAAGTGTGACTATCAGTTGTGACTATACTGGTGCATGAGTTTGCACCACACATTGATGGAGATGCCAATGAGGATTGCGCAGTGCATACCAGGTGGATTCGGACTCAGTCAGGGCCAATTATTCATCAGGGATTGCGCAGTAGAGGCAGGCTAACAGGTGGAGCAGATTGGAGCATGTGTTTTGCTAGATCTGAGCTTGTGTAGTGTGTAGCAATTGGAGATTGTACTGAGAGCTTGTGAGGATTTTGTACAATGATTGTTACATGATCTCTATTATATAATATATAGATAGTTGGGGGTTTTCAACTTTAAGCTTTCCCATAAATACTGTGTTTATATGTGTGATTTTTTATGGTTTTAATGTGCGCATGCGATTGTTTATATTTCCACAATTAATGATCAATGGTAGAAGAGATTATGTATTATGCATGAAGCTCGAATAGTGTGTGATCAGGATAATCTCGGTGAATAATATAACAGTTATTCAAAATTTCTACAGTTCATCCTCAGAACAAGATGAGAAATCTGATTGAGGACTCAGGATCAACTTAAATAGATAATAAAGCTCCAATTAGTCGTTGTAGAATAACGACTAGTTTGACTATAAAAAATAATAAAAAAACAGTCGTATAATAATAATAATAATTATTTAATTTAATTTCTTATATTCAAAACTTTAAAAATAAATACAAAAATAAAAATAAAAATAAAAGAGAAAAGAGAAAAGAAAAAGAAAAAAATTGTATTTTTTTTTTTTTTCGTAGAAAAAATCGAACCTTCTATTATCATGGAAAGGTTACAGAGCATATGCATAGCATTTCCATTTCTCGCTTTGTGGGCAGAGACAAAATTCAACTATTTGTAAATACTTCCAAGCATTTACCAAAACAGTCCCAACAAAATGGCCTCTAAAGATAAGATCTTGTCCTTTGCCATTCTCCCGACTCCCATGCAAGGGAAACAGCCGAAACAGAGAATGAGGAGGAAGGACAATATTTCCATTGAAAGCAATGCCAGGAAGTAAGCACTCCCTTGGAATATTAGAGACATATGAAGGTAAAAAATGGACAGAAGCCCAGGCCTCCTCGGAGAGGAAAACAACACTGAGTCCTGTCAATAAGTTTTATATAAAGTCTATAAGAGAAAATATAAGAAGTGATGTACATGAAACTGAAAGAAAATTAAAAGAGCTGAGACTTCACGGGCTTTAATCAAAAACTGGGGGAGCAATTGGCCTTGCCACCCCATCCATGAACTCTTCTATTGTCCATGCGCCCAGAGCCTGTTCAGAGCCAACTTTAGAGAGGCGATCTGCCTCCGAGTTCCGCTCCCTGTAATTATGAAAAATAGATAGCTTAGTGAAAAAATTTTAAGACGAGAAATCTCATTAAGCAAAGGAATTAGAATATAATTTTTGCATTGTTGTGTTCCATTGACCCATTTTACTGTATTCAAAAAATAACCAAAAATCTGAGCCTCTCGCACATTACAGAAGGATAGCGAGCAAAGAAGAAGATGAAGGGCCTTAAGCTCGACAAAGTTGTTTGTTCCAGGACCTAGGCCAATGGAGGCTCTAAAGAGTTTTCCAGAGCGATAAAATATCACCAGACCAGCTCCACATCTCCTGTTTAAATCAGAGGCCCTATCAAAATATGCCCAAGGAATTGAGCCCCTGATCACCTCCCTCTGAATAGGTCTAGTTTGTTGAGAATTAGAAGGAACTGGAATATTTTCGAAGATGGCAACCCCCTCTGCTGCAAGTTTACCAATAGGAAAAGGAGAATCTTTAAAAATAAGGTGATTCCTAGCGATCTAGGTTCCCCAAGCTACTAGGAGAGACATATTTTGGACTTTGTCATTTGGAGCTTCCTGCCACCACCGTTGCCAGGCTTCAGAGATCTCCTGACCTTCCCAACTCAGAGGTATTTTGGTCAGCGTCAAAAATAATTTTTTATTATTTAAAATATATTTTTGAATGCATAAATGGACAACACCTAAGAAAATCGTATGGCACTAGAATTCTATAGATTAAACAACGTAAACCCAAATTTTTAAAAATATATACCAAATTTTGATTAAAATTAATCAGAAAAAAATACCCTCAAATATATAAGTTAAACTACCCCATTAAAAAATATATATTAAAAAGTTGTGATGTGTCAACTTTTAAAATTATTGAATATTTTATCTTATCACCTCATTAAAAAAATTAAAATTATAACTTACTAAATATTAAGTCATATATAATTACGATATGCTCACTTTTAAACCATTTGAAACAAAAAAATAAAATAAAATAAATTATAAAAATTACAAATCTATAAACAATTAAAAATAATATATATCTACTTTATTGAATAGTTCAACTAAAATGGCCATGTTATGAAGTATAATATAAACCAAAAGATTCACTTGGTCAAAGCAACAAAAATAAATTTGTACCCTATATGTTCATTGAAACTATTATTTATAAATATTCCGCATTATTAATTTTTAATAGTTGATTTTTTTTTAAATCATTAATGAATATATATATATATATATATTTTTTTTTTTTTCAATGGAAAAAAATCTTTATTTTTAAGTATAAAAATAACATATCTGTCTCTTAACGAGGTTATACATAGCTCCTTGAGCTGATGGTAATTCTGTCCTTCGTGGATCAATAATAATTAATACTCTAAATCCTTGATTCCTGTTTTTTGTTAACTCTGATCTTGTGTTGGCAAGGCAGAGGTTGCTGGTTTGAATGATGAGGAAGTGAAAATAGCAATTTCTTCAGGATAATATAGCTGATATCCACCAGATGTTACCGAATGATTTATGGGTAGTTAAGAAAGAAAGGCAATTGGTTTATTCTCTTTGGCAAGCACGTTATAATGAGCCTTTCGCTCTTCGGGCTGAAGATCTGCTTCTTCTCCCAGGATAGGATGAGCTGCCTCCAGACATTGCAAGTAAACACAATGAGCCCCCACTTAAAACATGGGCAACATCTCGATCTGGAACGACAATTTCCAATACAACTGATAAAGTGAGTCCATTTTTTCTGCTTGGTGCAGGTCCAGTCACCCCTACTGAAAATGCTGGAGGAAGTAGCAATGAAGACTCAGCATGTAACTTCAAGTGGGGGCCAGGGAGGGAATATCCCCTAATCGTGAAAACTCTGTACCTAGCTAGTGTGTTTTTAAAATTGATATTCTCTTATTGCCTTCACACTGAAGGACTGTTCGGTGTTCCTACTAAGCATTACTCATGATCTTGAAGTTCGATTAAAAATGCACAACCACTAGACACAGGAATATTTAAGAAATCAGAGAAAATGGATTTCTTCCATCATGGAGGAGGTATCCATCACTTTCAGGGAACCGGGGCAGAGGGAAAGAGCAGATTTGGACAGGCGGTCTGCTTCCATATTTAACTCTCGATACACATGTGTAAAGGACAGAGTATGAAAACCCTGTGATAATGAACGGATGCTATGAAGAAGAGCTTGAAGATGAGGAGGGAGGATTTGTGTTCTTTTAAGTGCCCAGTCTATAACCATTTTTTAATCTCCGAGGCATTGCATAGATTAGATGTTTTTAGATCTAGCCACATGAAGAACCACCCAAAGCGCCGCAAGTTCTGCCTCGCTGTTTGAACCAGTACCAGAGTCGAACTGAATGTAGAATTTGGAGCTAGACGGAATATGGAGAACAACCCCATCTCCTGTTAAATAAGGGGAACCTTGAGCTGCACCATCGAAAAATGCCCAGGCCTTGTTTTGATCGATCACTGGAGAAGAAATGGATCGAGGAATGTGAGAGTTTCGTTTGACTTTATGTTTCGAAACCCACTGCACAATGATGGCTGTTGTCAGCTCTTCAGGGATAAATTTCTCACTGAAGATAGCTAGATTGCGTGCCCACCAGATTCCATAAGCAAATAAGGAGGGGAAAGCGGAAAATGATCTTTCCCCTAGATCCTTCCACCAAAGGTTGAGCCAGGCTTCAAAGGAATCAGTGGTGGATTGATGGAGTGGGTTGACGGATGTGGAAGAGCGGTTCCATACCATATTTGCATATGTGCACGAGAAAAGGATGTGAAGAACAGATTCAACTTCATTCCTACAGAGGGAGCAGTGACCAGGGCCTATCCAACCACGCTTCTGAAGACTATCCCACGTCAGCAAACGATTTTGAAGAGAGAGCCATAATACTAACTTGGATTTCTTTGGCCCGAGCAACTTCCATAGGGATTTGGTCCAAAACAGTGGTTCAGAGGGGTGCATCTATTCCATCATGGCTTTGTACCCAAGCTTAGCTGTGTAAATGCCATTTTTGACATTCTTTGACTAAACCAGTTTATCATCGATATCCATATTCAGGTGGATAAATTTTTATACGAGGAGGGAGATGAAAGAATTCCATTCAGCTACAATAAGCTGCGGCATCTCCAAAAGATTAGCGCTCCTCCATCCAATTGAACCCAGTGTTTGAGGCATCGCAACAGTTGCGTCAGCGATGGTGTAGATGCGTTTTTTAGCAAGGAAAGAGCGAAGATTCTCTGGGAGCTTGTAATTTACTCCAGCGCTAGCCCAAGGGTCTAAACCAATACGCACCGACTTCCCATTCCCAATTATCCATGCAAGCCACAAGCCAATGTAGGGAAAGGCTGAAACCATAGCCTTCCAACCAATGGAAGCATTTTTGTGTGTCTTATTCGGATTCCTTAACCATTGTATAATAGATTGACCTGGATAGTATTTAGCACACATGATTCTGTTCCAAAGCCCTAAAGGGTTCTCCGAAAATCTCCACTAGGATCGAGCAGCGAGGGAAAGATAGAAAGATGGAAGGTTCTTAATTCCCCATCCCCCTAAATCTTTAGGTCTGGCTAAGTATGTCCATTTTACCAACAGAATTCCATCAGCTTTTTTGCTAGCTGTCTAGAGGAAGGAGAAGCATTTCTTTCTGATTTTGTGAAGAATCCCTTTTGGTATTGTAGCAATGGTGGCCCAATACACCGGGATGCTTTAAAGCACTGACTTGAGCGGGACCAATCGACCTCCACGAGACAAAAAGCGATTAGTCCAGTGAGAGATCTAATTTTCAATTTTTTGGTATAGCCATAACCAATCCTTGAAACTGTAGGAATTTGGTTTCAGGAAGAAATCCAAATACTTAAGTCTAGAATCCCAATCATATACAGGAAACGGGAGAGCACGCTATATCTGTAAGAGGAGAGAGTTTGGGATGTCGTTGTGAATCAAAACAGATTTGTTAAAATTTATCATCATCCTGTTTGCCATTTGAAAGAGGTCAAGGATTCTCCTTAAGGCACAAGCATTTTCGATGGTAGCATAACAGAATAGGAGAAAGTCATCCACGAATAGAATGTGGGATAGAGACTCAACGCCTGCGATATGGATTCCCTTTAACCTACCTGATAAGAGGCCTTGTTTACATAAATAGCTCAATGCTTTAGCGATCAAGAGGAACAAAAAGGGCGATAAGGGGTAGCCCTACCTAAGTCCCCGCGAGGATCTGAAGAATGTCGAAGGAGAACCATTGATCAATACAACGAAGGAAGCAGATTGTATGCATCCCATTATCCATTCAACTACTTCAATTGCCATGCCAATGTGGATAAGCAAAATCATGAGAAAGGTCTAGTTGACTCTGTCATAAGCTTTAGATAGATCCAGCTTTAGAGCGAAGGCAGGATTTTTTTTACTGTGAACCGAGTGGAGAGCTTCTTGCGCTAATGAGACAACATCATGGATTTGTCTGTTATTAAGGAATCCAAACTGCTCTTTTGATATGATGTTGCTTAGGATAGGTCTGAGTCTCTGAGAAATTATTTTAGCTATCAACTTGTATACTAAGTTGCAACAGGCAATGGGCCTGAACTCCTCGAAGCTCTTTGGAGTTTCCTTTTTCGGAATTAAAGAGATGAATGTGGAGTTGATAGACCCCAACACTTTACCAGAATGTTGAGATTCTTTAACCACCAATAGTAAGTCATCCTTTATGAGATCATAGAATTCGAGAAAAAATTCAATTGTGAGGGCATCAGGCCCAAGACTTTTACCTTTCTGAAAGTTTTTTATAATGTGTTCCATTTCAGCTTCGTTCACTTTAGCTGTGAGAACAATATATATATATATATATATATATATATATATATATATATATATATATATATATATATATATATATATATATTCCACTTTATCACAATTTCTAACCATGCAATCATACTTAAGTCATTATAAAACATGAGTTAGAAAATCAAATTACAAAAGAGATTGAGATTATGATAAAAATCAATATAATTGTAATTAATAACCATTCAATAATATAGATAAATATTTTTCAGATTAATCACATCATTAGGATTAGGTCGACGTTTCGAACCATCTAATGTGGTTCATCGTTGAGACTAACCGTTAAGAACTAGCCATTGCAAACTTATGTTTTAACTTATGTTTAATTAAATTATGTTTTAACATATGTTTTAATTAAATTATGTTTTAATTTCTTTATATTTTTATATTTTATTATGAAATCGGTTTTTAAATTTCAAAACATTCAACTATTAACCCTATTATAATAATGTATAAATATTTTTAATTAATAATAAACATTTATTAATAAAAAAAATTGAACTAATTAACAACTAGTTTTTAATGGGTAGTTTTTAACTGATAGTTCTTAATGGCTAGTCTCAATGACTATTTTCGGGCAATGATGCATCCTAACTATTTATTCATTGAAATTAATCATCTTTTTCACCTTGTCCTGAGGATGAACCACATTAGATGGTTTGAAACATAGACCTAATCCTAGTGATGTGATTAATCCGAAAGACATTTATCTAAATTATGGATCACAAAAATCTTAGATCTAATATTCCATTTGGAAATTTGATGTATTATTGATTTTTTTTTAGCCTACGCTGCGTGACCTAGCTCCCCAGAGCTTCTGCGCTGCGCCAGCGCTGCACACGTCTGCTACTGTTGAGGAGGTAAATCCCCTCTGCGGACAGAGGCGATCCCTACTAGCCCAACAGGGGTCTAGCAACAATCATCAAATGTTACAGCGCAAGTTCCTAGTTACGAATAAAAGACCAAAGATGGAGGCCTACCTGGAATCCAATGCTATGATCCGTAGAAGAGAGCGTTCCCATTCCTCAGCCTCGGCAGATCACGATCCTCCCACGATCTCCGCAGATGGACACCTGCACATGCAAGAAACAACACGAATACAAGCATAAAATCCAGAATACACAATTATATATCAGTCAGAAAGGATATAACTCGTTATTAACATAAGTGAAAACAGAGTGGAACCATAACTGTAATCATTCATTAAATAACAATCGAAAGAGAGTACAACCAATGTTCTAACGTCGCGGTCTCCTTCGGATGGGTCTCCAGTCGTTCACGTCTCGCAAAGCTCGCCAGGGAAAGGGAAAACCTCTCCAGAGTCTCTCGACGATAGTCTCCTTACTCGAGTCGGCCTTAAGGGAAGAAAGAGGGCTCTTACAGCACAAAGGCTCTTGGGAATTTGGAGATTCAAAGCTTAGGCACTTCAAGACTAGCTTGCCATGGAATTGAGCAGGCTTTTATAGATGGGGAAGGAGGGAGTTGGGATCCCTATTATTGTGGGATTGGCCCTATCAACAAGGAAGGTTCCATGGGAGGTGGAAAACCACTTCCTTTCCATAGAACTCCCGCAGCCAAACCTCCCAACTCAAGATAGGCAATGGTTTCTGAGTTTGTTGAAACACAACTTCCGCCATCTTTATTTAAAAAACACTCCTTAAATTGGCTGGCGCGACTGCTGCTTTGGGACAGAGCGCCAGTTGGCGCGGTCTCTTTGTAGGATTTTCCCCATTGGCGCGAGTGATGAACTGTCTGCCCGCGCCAATGCAAAAGGAGATGTTTTCATGGTTTTTTGCAAGGAGATGTCTTTAGGGAAATTGAAGCTCATGTTTAGAGGAATGCATTGATAATGATTTCAAGGCATGACAATGTTCACAGGTCACAAAATGGGTCCTCCATTGTGTGGGACGGGGAATGGTAGGGACGGTGACAAATTACTGTGTAACAGATGCCCCCTAAAGTATGAGGCCCGAGAGAGAGAGAGGTGAAATGCTTTACGAGAACATGTTCAACTGAAGCTCCGCCGTCGGAGAACCTGCGTAGAAAAATACAACTGATATATCAAGTACATGATGTATATGCGGTATGGGAGCAGCCATCCGAAATAGAGTACACTATAATCCGGATCCAGGGTATGGGCGCAGCCATCCAGCGAGGATCAAATAAATAGACTCAGGTATGGTCGCAACCATCTAGTCAGTGAGTCACGTACATAATGATAATAATCCACAATCGCAACCTGGATTACAACAGACACAATCCAGGGTCTTGCGCTCCATATCGACCCAAACAAAGTACAAGTTCAAGCATGCGAATATGTGAGCTGAAGTCGAACATGAAAGAACATCGTTTGATTACCAGCCAATGATGAGAGCCGTTAACAGACGTGAGAGGAACCACCAATAATGACAATGGCCCTCAAGGTACTACAGGTACAATCTACGGCGTGTGAATTAATGAGCTGGTGTCGAACACCCGTAGAATCACTCGATCGGAGGCCAATGACGAAAGCCCCACGTCGAATGCGACGAACCTGCCATTGAGGCATGCAGGCTCCAAGGTACCATAAAGGAGTCTCTAGATCAACTTCCTGGATAATGAACTGAAGTCGACAGGAAGTGACCTTGATCGAAGGTGGGCCATAATGCTTCCCACATCATCGACACGAGACAGAGGAACATGATGTTTTTGTTGTGAATCAGGATCGTATGAGAATCAGAGGAAGGTTGATATTCGCAGAGGCCAACTTCTCTTGAACATATAAACGGCACGACAGTGGACTTGGCAGTATTTGACATCAACGGATCAGAGGTCACGGTGACGAGGCAATGAGCAGATGAGAGGTCAAAAGGGATTATCCAAACCCACGGAGGCAAAGTGAAGAAACGAGATGAGATGTCCCCAACCCGACACGAATGCAGACAAGTGCCATGTTCAAGAGAGACATACTGCCGATGACAACGATGATGGTTCCATTTTTCCCCCGCCATTTCTGGCAAGTACCCCAATTATTTTTTATAACAAGCTTGAAGGGGATAACATATGCTTGTAATATAAGTCTGCCCTTCGGGCGAATCCATCCTAGTGCATTTAACGAGTCCTAGGAAGGAGGAAGGAGGAGAACGTCATTTCGACTGGATCCGATGTCATCAAGGTTTAACGAGTCTGACAAAGGGAGAACTCGGCGTCTTTTCATGTTTAGAGAGTTTGAAAAGACAGCAGAAAAGTAAACTCCACAGGTCCCTTTTCGTAGATAGTTCCTCAGATCCGAAAAGGTAGAAAACAATATCCAAGAAAACCTCCTAGTCGCGATAGGTTAGGGTATTCCTTTTTCGTAATCAATCCATCCCAACCCGAAAAAGGGGTAAACGTATACTGGGTAGATGTCGATTCGTGTCCATTTTAACAAGATCGAAACGACAAGGGCCTCGGCAATCTTTTCATGTTTAGAGAGTCAGAAAAGAGCTGAAAGATGACTCCAAAGTGACTTTTTCGTGTATTTACCGAGTCCGAAAAAGTATAAAATACAACTCGTTTCCATCGTTAAAGTCGCAAAAACCTGCTGCTGCACATACCAAGCAAGCGTAAAACCCATTTTCGACATAACATATTAAAATATTTGATAAAAATAACTTTTTAGAACTCATTTTATGTCAAACAAGTTATAAATATGCCAAAATGGTAAAAATAAAATTACATTTACTATTCACCTTGGTAAAAAGCAGCAATGGTCCATTTGGAGTGCAAACTTCTGATGGTGATTGCGACAGATCCGGTTGAATATTCAAATTCTCGTCTACTACAGGTAAGAGGCGCTTCCCTGCTCTTCATTTCAATCCATTTTTCAATAGCTTTTCCTTATGTATCAGCCCTCTGTGGCTACTCTTTGAAATTTTAGGGCCGCGCTCATTGGCGCGGGTGTCGGGCACGGACCCGCGCCAATGGGCTCTTTTACACAAAGGGCTCGCGCCACGTGGCGCGACTGTTCACAAAACAACCGCGCCAGTGGCCGAACCTAAAATTCTGCCTAAAAATTCGAGATTTTAATCAATTTGAATGAAATTTGAAGCCTACGAGAGATCTAATCAAGGGTTTATGACCATGTGGATGCAGGAAATCAAGCAAAATGGTGATTGAATGGAAATAACGAGAGCATGGAGAAGAGGATGAACAGGCCATAGAAAGTGAGGCTTGCATGAATGCCCTCAGAAACTGTGGGCTAAAGAAGTTCTTCCTTACACCCTGTCTACGAGCTCAGCCCGAGCTCCTCCAGTATTTGATCAGTATTTGGGACGAACATGAACAGGTGTTCAAGTTGCGAGATCAGGTATTGGAGCTGGAGGTTTCTGATGTGTATTTCATCACCGGATTGTCTCGCAGAGGTCCGATCCCTGTCTTGACTGGGAGTAGACCATCTGGCGAGAAGATGGAAGAAGTGATGGCACGAGTGTGCCAAGGAGCACAAATGGGATCAGGGAGCAAAAAGGTGGATATCCACACTATCCCCGATCTGGCATTGAGAGTTGTCCTACATACCATCACGCGGGCTACAGGGTCGCAGGCACCGCACGAGGCCACAAAGGCCCAACTCCTGCTGGCCTCAGAATGCATGAGTCCCTTATTGTTCGACCGGGCAACAACAGTAACAATAAACATGAAAAGGCAGTTCACAAAATGCAAGCAAGCTAAACTGAAACAGTTTGGCTATGGTTGCATCCTGGTATCGTTCATTCTGGAACGCTTACCAATCTTCCAAGGCCAAGGGGCCATAGTAGCAGATCTGATACGACGCGAGCCAAGAATGGCTCGCTGGGCAGCACTAATGCCCAGAGCTGGAGGCGGCCAACAGATGTCCTGGAGGCCGGAGTTCTTTAGGTGGTTACGGCACCAGTTGATTGTATTGGAGGACTGGCCATATGCAGGAACTAACTTCATCGGAGACCCAGATCTCCCACTGCCAGAAGGAGATGACTGGGACGAGGAGTTGGGTAAGACCTCATGTTTTTTATTTTTATGTTTTATGTTTTTTCTGTTAATACACATTCGTCCTAACACATTTTATATATGTATGCAGATGTGGGACCTGAGAGACCAGCTGGAATGTCTCCAATCTCACGGAGGACTCATCTCGCCCCTGATCCTCAGGGAGAGGGCACAGGAGGAGAGGAGTTGATCCAGAATCTCGAGGGCATTGCCCGAGGGATCCCAGACTATGCTCGGCTGGCGGACGTATCGATGGCGTACCAACGTCATATGGTGGGAGTTCCAAGTCGGATCCACCGAATCCTGAGATGCTTAGTGCGTGCAGTCACATGCTATCATGAGCACCATGCGAATTAGCTCTTAGGGTTTATACCACACCTATTTTTTGAGAGACGTATCGTCTCCGGATGTACTTAAGACGATTATGTATATTTTGACTTTATGCGATGCACACTGTGCAAACATTGCGACACACACACACACACACAGATATATATATACATATGACTATTTTGGATGGATCTTTTACATGTGATGATTTTTTCTATATGTCATGTAAATGTCTAATACAAATGTAATCTAATGTATCAGTTACATAACAAACGACCCAATGCGAAATGTATTCACACAATGTATCTACTCACAAATTTCATTTTTATGCAAGCTTAAAAGCACACATGAACACACACATATGCAAACTATGCTTGAAATGAGGAAGACGGGCATGCCCCCCAGCATGGTGTCTCAATTCGAGGTGCATGCCCCACAAGCTTCAGTCCATTGAAAATGGAGTGAAGGTTCAAAACAAAAAGTCGAATTGAACATGCTCGTGTTTCATTATTTTAACGAGGTTGACACACTTAAAAGAACTATCCTCAAACAGCTTGTTTCATTGTTTTTAGGAGCTCGACACAAGTGGAGGAACTATGCTCCGAGAACCTGGTTTCATTTTTTAAAGAGCTTGACATAGGGAGGAAACCGTGCTCTAACCGACTTACATCAAAATGAACAAGAAGGCGGTGCTTCCAAGAGTTCCACTCCCGATGGAAGGAAAACATCCTGGAAGTCAGGACCCAATGCCCCCAGTACACTATGCATGATGGCATCTTCACTGAGTGCGGGCACAGGGTAGGTAGACACATAGTTGACCTGCGGTGGAGCAGATACAACGAGTGAATAAAAACCAGGAGGGGGTGATGGAGGACCAGTTTCCACATTAGGACCAAAGAACGAAAGTTGATCAATGGTCACGATCCGTCCTTCATGCGGAAAATAGGCCACACAAAAAAGGGAGGAGACGAGCGCTCCCATGGCATAGGTGTAATCGCGCCCCAGGAGCAGATTGAAATCCAAGGGGCCTGGAATGACCATCACGTCCATATGGACGGTTTTACCTCCCAAAATAATCGGTAACTTTGGAAGGATCCCCAACGGTTGACTCGTCCTTCTGTTAAAAGTCAACAGATTTTGCGTAACAGGCGCAAGCGGTGGCGAACCGAAAGCTTGCCAGGTAGTTGAGGATAGAATACTAACAGAGGCACCTTCGTCTATAATGGTGTTGGGTACAACCAGACCAAGAGCCTGTACTGTGATCTCGAAAGGCACGTAAGACGGAAGGCGGAATCCTGCAAATCGACTCCAATCAAAGGAGGCGACCAGACTACTCGGAGGGGCTACCATCGAACCGAGAAGGTCTTCCCCTGGTGTTACGGAAGAAGGAACATCCTCCATAACGTCCATCTCGAAGGCGAGAGGGATGTCCTCCGAAGCCTCCATCATGGGAGGCGGAGGAGGAGCTTCTTGAAGTACAGGGACAGGAGAATCTTTCTCCAAGTCTGAAGAATCCGAAGAAATCAAAAGGACATGGGGGGTGTGAGATCCACTCTCGACAGAAAAGACCTGGTGCACCGCGGACGGGGTCAGTTCAACCGATCCTATGACCAATGGTTGGTCAGGGACGGATTCGTGAATTTAAATTTCTGGGGGAGTGGGATCGACCAAGGATGACTCTTGACCAATCATAGGATCAGCTAGTGGAGGACTCAAAGAAAGTTGTTTATAACCAGCCGGGAGGTGCGGTGTAGAAACAGTTGAGTTGTCCAAAACTCGCTTGGCTTCATCCATATAAGGACAAAGGTGAATGGCATGATGCCCTTCACACAACTTACAGGGATTGGTGATCTTACCCTGCTTCTTAGGAGCCTTATCAGCACCAGTTGAAGAGGTTCCCCCAACCTGGCTCTCGGAAGTCAAAGGCAACGGCAGACGGCCGTTGGACCATGCATTGAGCACCTTGGGGATGCCAGGGCAGTCTCGAAGAAGATGGTCTCCCGTGCACAACATGTAAGGGAACTTGACTTTCCGCAGAGGGTTGGAAGGTTTATCAAGAGGAGATATTTCAGAAACAATGGCTGCACTTTTAGCCTCTCACTTATCAGACTTCTTATTCTTTGTCTTCTTCTTCTTCTTCTTAACCACCTGGTTACCTGAATCCAAGCTGTCACCAGGCGAAGTAGAAGAGGAGGATGCAAAAACAGGCGAAGAAGGGGAGAGGTCCACCTTGGAATCAACATGATGTTGTTCTGGTGGAGGAACTGATTGAACAGTAGCGGAGATATTTGGGACCACAGAGGTTGAAAACAACCAAACAGGCAACCCAACAGTTAACCCAGGAAGGGACAACGTTGCCATGTAAGGAGCACCAACATTCCCAAAAGGAGGAAAATGACCAGGATTCCCTTCTGAGGGGATTCCTTGGTTGGTAAACTCTGAAAAAGTTGCCATCAAGACTCAAAACCACACACGGGCTGAAAAAGAGTCAAGACACACGATCAAACGGTCAACAAGCAATATCTAACAGGGTGTATAATCGTGGGTGATTAATTTTTACCACATTGAAAAATAAGAAACTTCACCATTTCATGTTTTAAGAGTCGAGAAACGATAAAAGATGACTCTATCTCTTTCAGATTTGACACAAGCGTGAAAGGACAAGCGCTTGACGGTCTTTTCAAATTTAGGGAGTCAGAAAAGACCAAATGACTGCTCAGGAATACTAGGCACAAAGGGTGTACCAAATAACCGTGAATTGCAATATACACCTTGGTTTCAATAATGAAAGAGAAATCAACCAAGGACTTTCCGTACGTGCAGGCAATCTCCCCGAATGCTGTGTTCGGTGTATCACGGGTATAGGGCGGCATACTCGGCTTGCTGTGGATAAAGGATTGAAAACCTAGAGGGGTCTCCCTTTATATACGCGACGGTACGGGGAGCACAAGTCCGTACTAGCATTGTCTAAAGCCAAAAGGCGAACGACAGCTGCTAGGTTTAAAGACGCCGGAACACATCTCTAGCCTAGACCTCTAAATGTGTTTCGTTAGATTCCAATGTTGCCTTAGTGTAAATTTAATAGATTTTAAAGTTGATCTTCAATTACGTTTTAGTTTTCAGGCCCTAATGAATGTGTTGTTTCAAAAACTCCTAAATGCAAAGGTACATGCCATTGTACACCATTTCGTTCGATGAAAACTAGCTACATAAGAGTTGAGAGTCTTTACACAAACAAAATGATCGGAAGACAAACAATGAGATCTCTAATGCCACTAATGACATCGAAAATTTTCATTCCAATCACTAATTACTAGTAAAATCAAAAAATTTCAATTTGCACTAATCACCCAAAAGCAAAAGAGATTTTTTTTTTTTTTTGATTTTCAATGTTTGATAGCTGGATGCACTAAACAAACCGAAAACAAACGGAACAACTTGAGAAACGATATTGAGAGAGCAAAACGAACAAATTTCACTCAATGACACAAGCAATCAGATCTCAAATCGACCAAAGTCTCTCAAAATCAAGAAAAAGACTCAAAGGCTCCAATGGACCGTGTGATCTAGGCCCAAAGCAAGACCAAACGAAATTTGAATGAAGAAACGAGCAATCACCCAAAAATCGCAAAAAAACAGTGAACAACTACTAAGAGAATGCGGAGGAGCAATCAGAGAGTTGACTGGATAAACGAAACACCAAAACTCCCAAGGAGGGCTCGATACACAAAGCCACTAGATGCCCTAGGGCTTAAAACGTGAAATCGATAGATAAAAGCAAACAACCAAGGGACGAAGGCAAATTCCCAGTCAAACAGGACCCCAACACACTCAGGTAGTCGAAAAATCAAGAAGAAAAGCACTGACCAGACCCAGAGAGCTCAAAACTGAGCAAACTCAAATACCCTACAGGAGTGGCGTGACTGTAACGCTGCAACTGGCGCCAGCAAGCAATTGGCGTGGGCTATACAAAAGCAACATGCGCCAATTGGCGCGACTGTCGGGCTAAAAAGCGCGCCAGTCGAGTTTCTCAGCCAAAAACAAAAAGAACTACTCCAGAAGCATATCAATGTAAACTAAGCAAACCAAGAAGCAAAAAACAGTGAAAGAACCCAGCCCAGAAGGCTAACCAAGCAAGGAAAATCATAAAACAATCAAAACGAGACAATCCAAACGAGATAGTGAAATCTAGATGATCCCCAACGGAGTCGCCAAATTGTTGAGGAGGTAAATCCCCTCTGCGGACAGAGGCGATCCCTACTAGCCCAGCAGGGGTCTAGCAACAATCATCAAATGTTACAGTGCAAGTTCCTAGTTACGAATAAAAGACCAAAGATGGAGGCCTACCTGGAATCCAATGCTATGATCTGTAGAAGAGAGCGTTCCCGTTCCTCAGCCTCGGCAGATCACGATCCCCCCACGATCTCCACGGATGGACACCTGCACATGCAAGAAACAATATGAATGCAAGCATAAAATCCAGAATACGCAACTATATATCAGTCAGAAAGGATATAACTCGTTATTAACATAAGTGAAAACATAGTGGAACCATAACCGTAATCATTCATTAAATAACAATCGAAAGAGAGTACAACCAATGTTCTGACGTCGCGGTCTCCTTCGGATGGGTCTCCAGTCGTTCACGTCTCGCAAAGCTCGCTAGGGAAAGGGCAAACCTCTCTAGAGTCTCTCGACGATAGTCTCCTTACTTGAGTCGGCCTTAAGGGAAGAAAGAAGGCTCTTACAGCACAAAGGCTCTTGGGAATTTGGAGATTCAAAGCTTAGGCACTTCAAGACTAGCTTGCAATGGCAATATGCAAGCTTTTATAGATGGGGAAGGAGGGAGTTGGGATCCCTATTATTGTGGGATTGGCCCTATCATCAAGGAAGGTTCCATGAGAGGTGGCAAACCACTTCCTTTCCATGGAACTCCCGCAGCCAAACCTCCCAACTCAAGATAGGCAATGGTTTCTGAGTTTGTTGAAACATAACTTCCGCCATCTTTATTTAAAAAACACTCCTTAAATTGGCTGGCGCGACTGCTGCTCTGGGACAGAGAGCCAGTTGGCGTGGCCTCTTTGCAGGATTTTCCCCATTGGCGCGAGTGATGAAGTGTCTGCTCGCGCCAATGCAAAAGGAGATGTTTTCATGGTTTTTTGCAAGGAGATGTCTTTAGGGAAATTGAAGCTCATGTTTAGAGGAATGCATTGATAATGATTTCAAGGCATGACAATGTTCACAGGTCACAAAATGGGTCCTCCATTGTGCGGGACGGGGAATGGTAGGGACGGTGATAAATTACTGTGTAACAGCTACAGATCAACTGCGGCCTTCCTAGCAGCCATGTCCAGCGATGGGGGTTTGGAACCCCCCCCCCCCCACTCTCCCTCCTGAAGTCCTCGACTTCCAAAAAATGGTGGATGCATGCAGTAAACGTCCCCCCTCTGCACAACAACAGAATTTTGTCAAGAAAAAAGACTGCATTCCCACGGTGGCCCTCCCTGTGGAAGAAACTTGTCGCTTTGCATTGAATCTAGCTGATAGAGGGCTCATTGGGCAATTTACTGGCCTCTGGCCATCGCCCAAATCAGTAGAAGATCGGATCAAGAGAAACTGGTCCCCTCTGATCAAGGAAGGAATCAAATCATATTTTGTAGGTAAAGGCTTCTTTGTATTCGTGTTTGAATCTGCAGAAGATCGGAGTCTCATCTTCAGGAACGGGCCCTATTTCATGGGGCCGCAGGGGTTATATTTAAATAAATGGTCCCCAGATTTTGATCCGACCCAGGATGTACCTACTGCGGTTCCAGTATGGGTGCGGCCTCCCCATCTTCCCCTGCACTGCTGGAGCTAGAAATCTCTCCAAATCATCGACAACTCCCTTGGTAAATACATTGATCAGGCTGTAAGGAAAGATCAATACTCCTATGCCCGAATATGCGTGGAAGTAGATCTGGAAGAAGGATTACCTAAAGCAATAAAAATCACGGTTGCTGGATGGCCCCATATTCAAGAGCTGGATTACGAGCAGATCCCCTTTAAATGCAGACACTACCATGGCTATGGACACTTTGCAAAATACTGCAAGAAAAAAGCTGAAGAGCAGAGTTACAATCCCAAGGGAGATCAATGGACCTCAATCCAGAAAATTGGCCATGCAAAAGCAGCCGGGAAAGGATCCACAAAGGGGAATAACCAAGAAGAACCTGGTAATGATAATAGAACCCCTCAGGACCTGGATGAGATCCCAAACCCCAAAGGAACCTCTCCATCAAATCCCCCAGAAACTAATCTGACTACTCCAGCACAGGTCGAAGATCCACAAGCAAATAAAGATGGAGGCGGAGCTGCCTCGTCTGGTTCTCCTCAGGGCAGCCTCTCCATGCCTTCATATGCAGACATAACAAAGAAGAAAAAAGTGCCAGAGCCCTCAGACTCCTGAGAGGATGAGACCTATGAGAGGCCCTCGAAGAAAGCAGGCAGGAAGACCCACAAAGTAGTCAGGGAAGAGGAGGCAGAATGCCTAAAAATGCAAGGCAGCTAGTCCACAATAGAGATGACTATCGGTAGAAATACAAGAGGAAGATCCACCAAGGGAGGAATCCCAAACCCCTCTCCAGGTAAATAATGCGTATAGTCTCTTGGAATTGCAGAGGCCTGGGGACCCAACCAAAAATTGAAGCGGTCAAAGATCTGATGAAAATAGAGCCCTCAGATATCCTCTTGCTCCAAGAGACCAAAATCGAAGGGCAAGCCCTTATGGATATCAGCAAGTCTAATTGGAAGAAGAACGATGGTATAGCAGTCAGCTCAAGGGGTACTTCAGGAGGCGTTGCAACTCTTTGGTCTGAAGACCAGTTCCATCTGTTGAACTCCCACAAGACCCAACACTGGATCTACACTTAGCTCAAGCATCTTGAAAGTAAGTTAACTATAGCCTTGTTAAATCTCTATGTTCCTGTCATTTATGCTGAAAAAAGAGAATTCTGGAATACTCTCTCTGATTTCTTAGATCTCCACTCCCTAAACAACATCATCCTGGGAGGAGATCTCAACTTATTCATGAAGCCAAAGGAAAAAAAGGGGGGAAACAGTAGTAGAGATCAACTGTTTCCTTTGGTTGATGAATTAATGCAGCAGAGGGACCTGCTAGATTTTGCCCCGGTGAGAGGCAAATATACTTGGACCAATAACAGAATGGGGTCGGACCACATTGCTGCTCGGTTGGATAGATTCCTGATCCAAAGCTCCCTGCTGTTGGAAAACCTCCTTATTTCAACAAAACTTCTCCCCAAACTCTCCTCGGACCATAAGCCAATTCAACTCATTATGGCCCCTGAGGAAAATCTTGGCCCAATCCCCTTTAAATTCAGGCCCCTCTGGATTGAAAAAGAAGGTTTTCTAGACACTATCCAATCAGCTTGGGATATCCCCATCAACGGATCCCCAAGCTATGTGTGGGAGCAAAAATTAAAAGCCACCAAAAAAGCCTTAAAAGAGTGGCTAAGAAATCTCCCCAATCCCCCTTCTCAGCAGAGAAAAGATGAAGTTCAGCAGTTGGAAACTTTGCAAATTGGAATGGAAGGTCTCCACATTACCCCTGAAATATTAAACAAAGAGGCAGCTTATCAAAGAAATACCCATCAAGCATTCAGACGGGAAGAAGAGTACTGGAGGCTCAAATCTCGCAGTCTATGGCTCAAGGCAAGAGATCGAAACACTTCGTTCTTCCATCGCCAGTATAAAGCCCGCCTATCTCGAAACCACATCACCGAGATTAAGAATGAAGAAGGACAGATCTACAACAAATTTGACCAAATTAAAACAGCAACTGAAAATCATTTCAAAAATCTCTATGGTCCAGGGAATGAAGGCAGCATAGAAGACACCAAAGATCTCCTCTCCAATATCCCCCACCTTGTCACCCATGAGGACAATCAGGCATTACTGAAACTTTTATCTGAAGAAGAAATCATCAAGGTCATATGGGCAATGGAATCAGATAAGGCTCCTGGGCCAGACGGATTCACAATCCACTTCTACAAAGTCTGTTAGGACATCATCAAAACAGATCTGCTGAAAATGATACAAGTTTTTTTTGGAAAATCCAAGGTTGGGGGAGGCATCAACTCCACATTTCTTGCTTTAATTCCAAAAGAGGCTAACCCAGAAACTTTCAGTAGGTTCAGGCCCATCTCTCTATGTAACGCCTCTTACAAAATCTTGTCCAACATCATTGCAAACAGAATCAAACCCCTTCTTGAAAAACTAATATCCAGTTCCCAAGGGGGGTTCGTCAAAGGCAGACACATCTTGGACAACGTCATTCAAGTGCAGGAAGCTATCCACTCTAGTAAACAGAGGAAAGAGAAGGGGATGTTGATCAAGCTCGACATGGCTAATGCCTTCGATAGAGTCAACCACTCCTTCCTTCTCCAAGTTCTTCGATCCTTCGGCTTCCCTACTCAGTTTATCAATCTCATTAAAGCATGCATCTCAAACCCTTGGATAGCTCCCATGGTTAATGGTTGCCCAACATCCTTCTTCCAAGACCATCGTGGACTAAGGCAAGGTTGTCCGCTCTCACCATTTCTGTATATACTCATGGCAAATTCTCTCAACAGGAAGCTGGCTGCAGAAATGAACACTGGTGGACTCCCAGGAATTCGAACTGCAAATGCTCTTAAGCCTATAAATCATGCTCTCTTTGCAGACAACTCCCTACTTCTAGGCGGAGCCTCTATTATAATAGCAGCTAATTTCGACTCTGTTCTAAAAAGTTATTGCAGAGCCTCAGGAGCTATGATAAATGATAGAAAGAGTTTGATCTATGGATGGAATGTAAGCCAACACAATCTCAACACCATAGCTCAGATTCTTGGTTTTGAGTGCTTTTCCCATTGGGACTGCATCAAATACCTCGGCTTACCTCTCACATCTGGAGTCAATAACAGATCTCTGTGGCATGGCATCATCAAAAAAATTAAAGCCAAGATCACCTCCTGGGGAGGTTACTGGCTCACCAAGGGAGGGAAAATTATCTTACTTAAATCTGTTTTATCTGCTCTCCCCATTTATCAAGCCTCTTTCCTCCTTGCTCCGAAACACATAATGGAGTAGATCTCTCGTCTCCTGAGAGATTTTCTCTGGAAAGGAGGTAGAGGCAATCACAGTAAATTGCATTTGGCAAACTGGGATCTTGTCAAGCGGCCAACATTGGACGGAGGTCTACAGATTAGAGACCCTGCTTTATCTAACCTGGCACTTGGATGCAAGCTCCTTTGGAAAATCTATGCAGACCCCTCACATCCTGTCAGCAAAACACTCACCTCCAAATATGCGTAGGGGATCTCTCTCAGGCATCTATCAGAGAACAATACTCCCACAGGCACACAAACTTGGAATCTCTGTAGAAAATGTATCAGCAGCTTCAGGAAACATTTGTATCGCATACCTGGTAACGGGGAAAAATTTTTACTATGGAAAGACCGCATTATGAACAACCCCCCCCCTTAATTCCCACGAAGAAATTCACGAGCTAAGAGAATGGCTCCACAGCGCAGGTTTACGGAAGTTGAATGACATCTCCGCGTGGGACAGTAAAGGGAACTGGGTTGATTGGGAATTCCCTCTCGTGCCGGCGCAGCTACACTACCAACTCGCACTGCTCAAAACACTGCTCTCAAACGCAGCGCCGGTCCATCGCAACAACACAGACAGATGGGGGTGGGGTGACTCCGGATCTTATTCTCTAGCATCGGGTTACATTTCCCTGTAGCCCAAAAAAGACAGACTTCGATCACCAGCCATATGGAAACAGGTTTGGAACACCAATGGGTTACCCAAAGTCAACTTATTTTTTTGGATTCTTATGCAGAATAAATAGCTCACAGGGGACAATCTGTTAAAAATAAATATTGCTGGGCCACACAGATGCGCAATGTGCAGAAAATCTGGTGAAACAGCCTCTCATATGTTCATTGAATGTGATTTTTCCAAAGAAGTCTGGAAATTAACTCTACTTGGATTGCAGGCCTCCCCTCCCCAGCACAGTTCCGTGGCAGATCTCTTTTCTGATTGGTTTCAAAGTTATCCTCATAATATCCCCAACAATTCACTCTGGTTCCACATTTGGCTTTCCATCCCCAAATTTGTATGTTGGGAAATCTGGCTTGCCCGGAATGACTCGATCTTCAACAACTCTACTCGCTCTCCTGCAAAATCTGCCTCTATTGCAAAAGCTCTTCTTCTTGAATCTGTCCTCCTACATTCTCAAAAACCAGACTCCTCCCTCCTCCCCATCGAAAAGGCATGGCTGAATCTTCATAGCCATCACCCCAAAAGCAAAGCCCATTCCCTCCCCCTTCCCCTCCCCAATCCATCTTGGAAAATTAGAGAACCTGAAGCTTCCTTTCAAGCTTGGTGGAAGACCCAAAACACAACTTCAATCTTTTTCGATGGTGCCTCCAAGGGAAACCCAGGGCTGCGGGAGCTGGTGGAGTCATCTACTTCTCAGACAACTCCGGAAAAGTCCGCTTCTACTGGGGGCTTGGTATTCGTACAAACAACCAGGCACAGCTCCTTGGTCTCACAAAAGCCTGCCAAATTGTCCGTGATAAAGGCATCAAAGAATGCCAAGCATTCGAAGATTCTGAAATCCTCATTAAGAAGATCACCTCGGATGACCAGTTCAACAAAGCCATTCTCAACAAGTCTCTGAAAAGGCTAAAGATCATTCTGCAGGATTTCACTTCCTTCAAAATATATCACATTCTTAGAAGTTTGAATAGTGAGGCGGATGAAATGGCAAACAAAGGATGTCTCTTAGCATCGGGAGTTCTCAACATCAATGATAAAAGATCTATCCCATATTGTATTCCTTAACTCAAGCAAAAAAATTGAACAAGAAGCATTTAGATGCAAGGAAAAGTTGTGTAATGATGGTTGATTAGGCTTCGGCCCAACCATACCCCAAATAATAAATTATACCCGTTATAGTTTAAAAAAATCTTAGATCTAATATTCAATAATACTTAGAATCCCATTAATACTTAAAAGCATGAGTTGGAAGGTCAAAATGCAGCCTTGTAATCAAAGCTCTTTACAAAAATAGTTTTTTTTTTTTTTTTTTTTTTTTTTTTAAATGTCAAGAATTAGTTTTTTTAGATTATATGAAGTAAGAATTAGCTTTTTAGATTATATGAAGTGATTTTGTTTTTAGAGGTGTGAAAGGATGAAGTGATTTGGTTTGGTTTTTAAGTTATTTTTGGGATAAATTAACAATTTGAAATAGTCAAATTTTTTTTATGGAATTTAAATAAATAATGAGAAAAATAATTATTAAATTTTATCTAAAATTAAATTCCAAAATTTAAATAAACAATAAAAAATAATTATTATTAAATTTTATCCTTAGTGTTTTCTAGGATGCAAAATGATTATTTAAAATACATGTAAAACATTGAATTAAAACCTGGTCATCATAATGGATAGATGGAGAAGGTGAATATGCTCTTAAGCCTATAAATCATGCTCTCTTTGCAGATGACTCCCTACTTCTAGGCGGAGCCTCTATTAGAATAATAACTAATTTCGACTCTGTTCTAAAAAGTTATTGCAGAGCCTCAGGAGCTGTGATAAATGATAGAAAGAGTTCGATCTATGGATGGAATGTAAGCCAACACAATCTCAACACCATAGCTCAGATTCTTGGTTTTGAGTGCTTTTCCCATTTCGATCTATGGATGGAATGTAAGCCAACACAATCTCAACACCATAGCTCAGATTCTTGGTTTTGAGTGCTTTTCCCATTGGGACTGCATCAAATACCTCGACTTACCTCTCACATCTGGAGTCAATAATAGATCTCTGTGGCATGGCATCATCAACAAAATTAAAGCCAAGATCACCTCCTGGGGAGGTTATTGGCTCACCAAGGGAGGGAAAATTATCTTGCAAAATGATTATTTAAAATACACGTAAAACATTGAATTAAAACTTGGTCATCATAATGGATAGATGGAGAAGAGTGAATATGATCTTATCATGTTGATCTTAATAACAAATTGTTTTGAAAGTCAAAGATATTTATAAAGAGAAAGGTTGTCCACATGAAATTTAATAAATTTGTCCATCCAAGATAAGAAAATAAATGATAAAAAAAATGCTTCAAATACACTTCTTATACTGAATTTCATTAAATATACATGAACTATCCAAGATATTCAATTTGACTCCTAAAAATTTACATTACTAAATTTAAATTTAAATTAATTAAAAAATAAATAAATAAATAAAATAAAATAAAAAATCTAAACATATCAATCTCTAAAAAATTACAATATCAAATTTTACATAAAAATTATTTAATAAAATTCTAAAAATATTAATAATAAAAATTAAATCCATACACACATATATAAAATAAATAATATAAAGTTCAAACTACTCATAATAAAAATTACATCAATTCAACAAATAAACAAAATATATATATATATATATATATATATATATATATATATAAACTAAAACCCAAACCTATATAGAAAATCATTATACAAAATTAAGTTAATAATGATGTTTTTTTATTGATTTTGGACAAGAAGCTACTAAGTTTAGGGTGGAGAAATATAATGTTTTTATTAGTTTGAATTGAATGTATAATATTTTTCATTAATCAGAAATAAAATTATATTATTAATAAAAAAATTATAAGAAAAGTGAAATGATAGAAAATAGAAAATTGATTAATTAAAAAAATATATGAAAAATAAATAAAATAATAGAAAATGGAAAAAAATTTTTATAAAAAATGAAAACAATCGATAAAGAAAAAAAAAATATTTTAATTAAAATAAATAAATGCCCCAGGTTTTGAAAATCATAATCAACTCATAAGACAAATGCCAAAGGTTTATGAAAGAAGGCTTTGAACTCTTCATCATATTATTACCAAGAAAGCTTAACATTGTTTTGCTTCGAATGCGGAGATTATCAAGTAAAACTTAACATCTCGAAAAAAATTACATAATCAAATCCTAATTTTGTTGTAAAGCAAGGATAAAGTCTTTGGATTGGATTTAAATAATGATGACTCAATTTAGGTGGAGTTTTATATTTATTTAGTTTAATTCTTTGCCATTAAAATTTATTTTTATTAGGAGGAGTTTTATATTGATTTAGTTTAATTTTTTTGTCATTAAAATTTATTGTGATGTTTTCTATATTATATATTTTAAATTAGTTTTTTTTTTTTTTTAAGTTTGATAGTGTTTTTCAATTTTTTTACTCCATCTTTAATATTATAGAGAAAAAAAATTAATTTGTGATGAGTGCTATATATAACAGTCTGTCTCATCACTATTTAACGAAACACCATAAACCATTTTTATTTGATTTTATTAATATAAATGATATAACTTTATTTTACATAAGATAGTAACTCAACCCGTAAGCTTTATATAAAGCTAGAAATTATTTAATTTTAATTTAAAGTGATTTGAAATATTTTTATATATGTTATTTTAAGAAATATTGGATTGAGGGTTAAAAAAAATAAAAATTTATTATTAAATTTATATATGAATGTGTATTAAAAATATATCTCAAATAAATTTTATTGTAAATGTATATTTTAATATATAGTTGTCAATAAAAATAAAATAAATATTATTGTTTTTATTCATAAATAATTTGTTTGTAGATGTAGACCTCACGTGATTTGGATATGTTTTCATTGACATTTTCCAACCAAAGTTGCCCCAACTTGAAGTGAGCATTGAAATATGCTTTTGGAATAAGTTATTTTGCAAATTATAAAGTTGTTGAGACTTTATTTATATCATAATAAATATCTTTTTTGGTTTTTTTTTTTAAATATTTGTTTAAAAAAAAAAATGTTATTATATTTTATTTTGTTTGTAAATATAGCAATTTATAGTTCCAAATTTCTCACACATTGAGAAATGTTTTTAGCTTTTTTATTTTTGGTATATTCCTAGTACAAAATTGTTTCATGTTTAATTTTTAAAGCTCCTTGCTAGTTCATGTCAACATAAATCATTATTCAATAACATTAAGTGCATGCGACAGTCGTGTTATTTAAAACTTTGTAGGACAACAATAATTAACTTATGCATGAGAATTGAGAGAGACATCCAACAACTAAGTTACAACCCTAACCTAGTTTCAAAGTTTCATGTTGTTACATGCAAGACAAGTCGAAAAAATTACGGTTGTTTAGAGTTTCCATGTTGATAATTCAATAAATGAGAAATTTCTCAATAGTGAGAATTTTTATTTTATTTTTATTTTTATTTATTTTATTTTATTATTTTGTTTATTTATTTATTTATTTATTTATTTTTATTTTTTTGAATAAGTTTATTTTTATTTATATAATATAATAATACATGGTGACTTCAGCCTTAGCTAAGTGAGCCTGAGAGCTGGGTATAAGCTATAAAAAAAAACATCATTCTGGACTGCCCTTGAGGGGCAAACCAGTCCCTTAGATAATTGTCTTGCCGCTCACTTAGGGGAAACTGACATTAGGTTCAGAAAATAGACAACATTTTTCTTTCTCAGCAAAAGAGAGATTATAAAAAAAAACAAAAATAGACCCATGAGACCTGGGCATCGGAGCCATATTCCCGCAAAGGTTACCGTGTTTACTTATCATTTGCAGAAGAGGGAGGTTCCTTTTTGATGAGGCAACTGTATTCGCCGCTGCTGCCATCTTCATCTTCAGTTGCTACACAGGTGGCTTTTCCAGCTTCATTGTGCAACTTTTCCTTGGTGTCGTCCCTTTGACCAATCTTGCCAGCACTTTCCATCCCCGGCGGAGCTCTCTCGTTCTTGGAGTTGTCTTTGTCTTGAGGGTTCTGCTGAACAGGCGCGCCTGAAGTGGTAGAGCTTGCTACTTCCTCCTAGAGGGTGACCGTGATGAAGGTGGTGATAACAGGTTTGTCCATGGTGTAGGTGAATTGAAACTCAGCTCTGTGGGTGGTTTGGCGGAGGGCAATTTGGTCGGTTGGAGTGGAGTCAGGGGTGGCTAAAGGCTGAGACGCTGGTTGTGAAGGAGACGCAACGTCATGAGGCTGGGAACCATGGAAAGGGTGCGCCTGCCCAGCAAGCCTGGCTCTTCCCCGTTTGCTCCAGGTATCAAGGTAGTGGTTGTGAGAGAAGTCAGCGGAGTAGGTATCAGAATTGGAGGTGGACTGAGAGTGAATAGCTCTACCTCGACTGCTACCGCGTTGGCTTCTCATTCTCTGTCTGAGGCGAGGTATTCTTGTAGTGGTGCTCAGACGGGAATGGCATTGCTCAGGTTCAGGCGAGGAGTGAATTGCATGAGGCCAAGAATTCTTGCAACAAAGTGAACGCTGGGTGTGGTGGAAGTCTGGCATTATCTTGATGCAGCCAAGCAGCGTCGTCTTGTATGCGTTTGAGCGCTTGGCTCAGTGCTACTAGGAGGACAAAGGCATCTCTGCGGAACGAGAGACAAGCAAGCAGGGAGGGAATGAACAGAGAGCCTATGTAGCGGAGGCATAATGAACCAGAGGAGCTCAAAATTTCGGCCATGGTGAATATTAATGACGCTAATGCGTTTATGGCTGGCGATATTAATGGGCGAGCTAATGTGCCTGTGGGTGGCCATATGGCCACACTATGCGCACCACTTCGAAAACCTCCCAGGGATGGACGTCCCATCTACATTAATTTTCATCCGCATCCAGAAATAGTGAGATCTTCAAACTTATCTATATTAGTAATTAGAATTGAAAGCATAATGGACCATTTTGATCAAATAACTTTTTACCATGTCCTTTGTCATTTAAACTCTAAAGTGGAAGATATGGTAAATAAAGTTGTTATTTTATTTTATTTTTGTAAATTTGGAAGAACTATTCACATTAAGTTGCAGAAAATATCATACTAAAAATCCTCTTGGGCAGCAGACCAGAGTCCGACACATACACAGGGTCGATCCCACACTCAGGGAGAGGGATACAGGGGAGAAGAGCTGAGTGGGGAGACATGAGAGCACTATATGCCGAAAGAAAAAACCAGAGTATTTCTGAAGCTGGAAAAAAGATCAGTAGATCTCGCACGCTTAGTGAACTTCATACAAACAAAAACCAGAAAATACCAGGAGAAAATGAGAGAGTTAAGGACCCGAGGGGTGCTGCACCTCTTCATCATCATTGAGATAGTCATCCACACTTATCGGGCGATCCAGAGTCCCTTCCTCAAGGTCGAAAAGATTGCGGTGTGACGGGCTAGCATCCTGCAGATTCCCCTTGGCTGAAACCTCCTCCTTGACTCTGGGCTTCGGTTGATGATGCTTGACAAAACTTCGTTTCAGCATGTCATAGTGTGGGGAGGAGTTGTCAACAAAGTGGAGATGGTGAATCGCTTTCACGTATGCTTTGAATTTTTCCGACAACATGTCCATCTTCTTTTCCAGCCGCTTGGAAACATTGTTCTGCTCTTGGAGCGCCATGGCTAATAGAGTTTTGGTGTGTCAGTGCAGATCAATGGCATGGGTATAAAGGTTCTCGCGGCTCCTGGTCAAAGTGGGGTCAGGGATCCAATGGAGAGCATTGTCAACCGCCTCTGAGGGGGTGGCCGTACGACGAGTCAAAGCTTCTGCGTCCATCCCAGCCATAATTTCTTGCACTGGTTCAGAGGTATTCTCCGCGAAGATACGATTCGCGTTGGGCGCCAAGGTCTCCGCCCTTGTGATCGGGTGACGAGAGGGATTCTCCCAATAGGAGTTGTTGTTGCGGCGGGGCTGGGGAGGAGGGTGGTGGTGACGGGGAGCCATGGTCGACAGCTTGCACAAAGAGAGGGAGGGGTACAGCCAAAGCTAAGAGTTGCAACTACTTCTCAGGGTGAAAGGGGAGCTGAACAGAGGGAGATAATGAGGATTGAAGGTGAGGTGAGGGGAATTTAAGGAGGCATTCCAAGGGTAATGAGGTGCGAGCGAACAACTGTTGCGCATGCAGTCATAGGAGATGGAGGCTGGCTTGGAGTAATGGTACTGCATGGAAGCGTACCGGGGTGAGCGAACCAAGGACCAACCACCACCAAAATCATCCGTGAGAGGGAGTACTGAGTACCTTGTCATAATGAGTGAAGGGAGCTGGCGGTTTTGACAAGACCCCTGCCTTTTGAAGGTCTGTTTCGTTTATGAACGTACAAGCAGTTTTTACCGTTGGCGAGTCGATAGCTTTCCATTCTTGGGAGACAAGTCTGGCTGAGGTCTTTACTCCCTGGTTAGCAAGGTAGTCAGCCAACTTGTTAGCTTCCCTTCTGACAGTCGTGAAAGAGACCCCTCTCGTTTCCCCTATGATTTCTTTGATTCTGTGTAAGATTATGTTAATATGCCAGCATTCGAAGACCTTAGCAATGCTACGCCCTTGCTGCAACTTCCTGCAATTTTGGGTAGCCAAAATAGAGTTGTTATTTTGAATCAATGTAAAATGACCTAAAATGAGGGAAAATCCTTATGCATTATCTCTCATGACAATTTCCCTGATAGTATAATTACCCTCATCAAGTCGATGGACAAATAACATTTGAATTACAACACCTTATAAAGGCATTTAACTCTCTCCACCTACCTTGTACCCATGCCATCTCTTAACATGCTTAATGGTGGGAGGATTAATCCTACCCAACAATGATGAGATAAAGGATTTGAAGAGGTTCAAAGAATTCGAAGAGGTGTGTTCACTCCCCCTTAGTGGCACTAGAGACAAGGTCTGCAGTGGTGATGTGGAGTTCGAATGGTTTGATGTAAGTGTTGTCTAGCCAACACTTCATTCAAGAAAGGATATCGAGGTTTTGGTGCACCCATATATTGACCTATCATCTTTATCATCAATGGAGAGTAAGAACCATAATAGTGGAGGTAGCATTCGCTACACTCTATGCATACATTATCATATAATCTTTAAATGAAAAAAATGCTAGAGTTATACTTCAAGAATTCAATTTACACTTCACTTGTGTTTTTATAAACCTAAATAGCAATGTAAAGCAAAACAATTCCATTAACAAAAGTAAGTGAGAGAGGTGGTTGTATCATAACTTAGAAAGAAGAGGAAATGAAGTTAAATTTGGTTTTTCATGAAATAAATGATTGGAATATTATTTATTACAAAATGACATATATCAGTTAACTATTATAATTGTAATTTAAAAATTATTGTTGTCATATATAGCTTTAAATATATGTTATCAAATATATTTGGTTAATATTTAAAATTTGTATTATATTTAAGCAATTTTAGTAGTGATCAAAATTTTAAATAAATAAATAATTTATACTAAAATTTAATAACAATAAAGTTTTATGAATATTTGATTATAATTAAAATTTACTTATTTCTCTCTTGATATGGTGTTGATTGATGGAATGTTGGAGGTTGGGGGAGCTTGCCACTTCTCGTTTTCCACAACATTTAAAAGGGGGTGGCATGGCCAACCCTCCCCATGCAACACACATGAAAACCACATACACTATGGTCGTTCCCATGTCAAGCTTTCCTTCATTCAACTATTCTGCAAGGAGAGATCTTGCTCCTTGGATTTTATTGTATTCGTCGACCTTTCCCCTGCTGTAGGTGGGACAACTCCCTTGGGCATCTGTCAGAGGAAGAACCGTGCAGGATGGAAAATTCTTAGAGCCATTTCATAATCTGTGGGATTTTTACCAAGAATGAATGTTGCCCTTTTGTTATGGATTTGAATTAACCTGTGCTTGCATGCAAGATAAACTGGTCTCTGGGTCTGGAGGTCCACGACACAAACATTAGCAATCGAGCAATGGTTAGGAGATAGGATTTGGGTATGCATAAGTTATAAATCTTGGGACTTTTTTGGTTGCATTAGAGCTCAAGGTTGTAGGATCCTATGTTGTTTACCTTCCTTTAGCCTGCATTACCTCTCTAGTCCAAGCTCGATGGGCTAGACAATTTAGGGTATTGTCTTATACCTCTAGCTCACTAATCTTATTCTCTAGTTTTGTTTCTTGTTGGTGGATTCTTTTTTGCTTAGTTTCGAGTTTAGTTGGGTCAAGTCATGGCTGGAATCTGATGTCTCTCGTTGTGTATCCCTGCCAAGAGATTATCATCTATCATTCCTTTTCATTCGCTCTTCTTTGTTTATCGGCATGTCCACCTTGCTTTCCTATGATCCTTTGGTTTTGGCATCTTATAGGTCTTCGTGGCCTCATTCCTCTAAGTCTTGGATTGTTGTGTGCAAGCTATCTTGCATGGATATTTATTTTATGGTGTAATATTCCCCGAAAGTGAATGCGCACCCGCTAGGGGATTGGTGTCAAAGGTCCTCAATGTAGACCTTATTCCTAATCCCATGCCTAAGAAGTTATAGCCGTATTCCATTCTTCCCCCCTCCCCCCATAAAATGCGTGAAGAAATCTATTAACTTGAAGCCCTCACAACTAATCACCAACAAGCTTATTCAAATTTGAAAATCCAGGAGGAGCTAGGTAATTGGGCTCTTGACCCTGGCCATATGAGGGGAAGATAGAGCTAGTACTTGAACTCCATCACCCTCCATTGGCAGATGAAAACTCTTCTTGGCAGGTCTTGATGGTAAAACATGAAGACCACAATGATATCATCTCCTCTTTGCATGAAATCAAGCGAGTGCAATGATATCAATGCCTTGTCTTGCTAGTTTGGATGCTCAGTTAGCTCACCTCGAAATCCATATACATTGTGGCATAAAACCTCCTACTCCAGCCAATACCAATGCTCAAGACCCATCTCTAGTTACCTCTTCAAACTCTTAATATCATGTTATTCCTTCTGGCAATTGTTTTATTTATTTTTGCAATCCAATATATAGTAATCTTAGTAGTTTCTAAGTATCAAATATTTTTACTTGACATTACTTGAACTTTGGTTAACGGTCAACGGATTTGGTTTCCTTAGTGGCAGATTGGGATCAAGATTTGCATGAACATTGATATATTTATATGATGTATGTTGAAATTTTGAGGTAATACAATCTTAATTCATAGGTTGGGAGGGGTCCCCACCACCCTGTCGCCTCCCACTGTAATTAAGAGAATGGGGGGGAGGGTATAGCTAGCCCCTCCCATGCACGAAGCATGCAAGACCTTAATTTCCTTGGATTAATGGTTCATTTCCCGTAGGATCCTCAGCTTGTTACGTTATTTTCATGGAGATTGGTTTATATGTCAAGTTCAAATTACACCCTCGTTGCTAGTAGGATTTTATTTCCTTCTTATTTACATTGTGGATTCTAAAATTGGGGACATCCTGACTGATAGATGGAGTGAGCCTCGGCCTTTCCCAATGTGGGGGTTGCATGTCGATGGTGTAGCAGTGGTAATTACTAACGCCAACTTCCAATTTATTTTGCTTATGATGTCTAAGAAATCAAGGCGTATGTTCGAGGGAGTGGGAGGTGTTGATGCCCTAGGTCTTGAAGTTATCATAGCTCTAAGAGTTGGGATACCAAGGGGTCTATCACACCACTTAGTGGAGTTTGTTGGCATCATCACTCAAATTTTAAGGTCAAGGTTTATGTCATCCATAACAATCTTAGGTGGCGTTTTGTAGGTAATAGTCCCCCCGAATTTATGAATTGTATCTTTCACTATATTTCTATGGTTGGTTATCATGCATTTCTCTTGTCGCATTCCTGTTTATTGGCTCTCAAGGTCTTAGTGTCTCTAGTAGATCCTGTGTCATCTTCCTTTTCTGGTCATGTCCCCTTGTTGTTGGAGCCTTTTTCGCTTAATTCATTTGGTGTGTTGCTCTTTGGTTCAACTTTTTCATGCACTCCTCACCCCTATGGTTTCCTTGTTAATTTGAGTTGAAGAAAGGTTGAGTTTCAGTGAGCCGAATTTATTTTGGTTGGTTGTTTTTGGAGTTCATGCGAGGGTCTCAGTTGTCTCTTTTGTCATTGGTTCGTAGTCGTGGGTGCTTATATGAGTTAGTATTGGAAGGCATTTTACTTAGGATTGGTGTCTTAGCATGTGGAAGACATTATTTCCTCCTCTAGTGATTTATGTCTTCTTTCCTAAGTCTATCTTACGAAAAATAATATTTAAAGTAAATTACTTATCGTGGACTATTATGTTATTTCTTAAAGATAAATAATTTAATTATTTAAGTGACTTGGAAATAATCTCATCATTGATCTCCAAGATAGTTCTAGCAAGGATATTGGGATTAGGGATTTGGACTCAATGAAGATTATAAAGGGAACTTAGCGAGGATGTGAAGACACAACAAGGCGAAGATCACTAGTTGTGTGAGTGAGTCATCATGAAGACAAAGAAATTTTCCTTGAAGGGTGAGTGGCTCAGTGGACCAGTGTGTAGATAAGGAGACATGTGAGTTGGTTCGTTATGAATCCAAGGAGGTCGAGTAGGCATAGATTGCAAGGTCAAGTTTTCAGGTAGATATTGTATTGTTCTTGAGAAGGTTGAGTTGTTGGAGTGTTGGGCCTTTCCTGGTGTGGCAGGTCGTGTATCTAGTTGTTAGAGGGTGCACATCAAGTTGTTGGAGGCTAATTTGTTCGGGCCAATTTCATCCAGAGGCATATTTCCTTCAGGATGATTTATTTGGGCTGAATTCATTCTAAGAGAGCCAAGTCACAGGTTCCATATCTGTTTTTTTCCTTGCATATCTATGGGTCAAAATCTCCAGATTTTCCAAATAATGAAATGATGGAGAATTATTGTGGGTTAATTAATTTTTCAATGTGTGATTGATCTCTCTCGTTTATTTCTGTTGCATATTTTCAATTCTAAAAGTTAAAATACTAGTGATTTATCTTTTGGTAAATCAATGTTTATTTGGGTAAATAAATAAATTGTTGGAGATAAATTAATTTTCCATGAGAAAACAAATATGCCTAGTATTAGAAATTTAGCATGGTATCAAAGCAATTTAGAATACTTTGAAAGAAGCAAAATTATTTCACTAAATTTTGCAACTGGGTTTTGTGGTCACAATTGATTTGTAGAGATGGCATCATTGTTTAGTTTGAGATATGAAGATAAGTTGGAAGAGGTATCAAATTTTAGCCCCTAGAAGGAACAAATTACCTAGATTCTTAAGTCAAATAGTCTCTTGGATTTAGTGAGTAGAGACGTATAGTCCCCTTCAGATCTGAATCTTACAGTTGAGCATAAGGCAAAGGATATGAAATAAATATGCATAATTTTGGATGGTGTGAGGGTTCACATAACCCCCCACATATCAAGGAAGGACACCAGAGGACATATGTGGTTGGATTTGACCGATCGTTATCGGAGTACAAACAAGAACAAGAAAATGGTTTTGAAGGAGAAGTTGAACAATATCAAAATGAACAAATGTGAGACTCTGGCATCTTATCTCATGAGATTCCAAGAGGCTCATGATCAGCTTGCAGTTGTTGGGTAAATTGTGCATGACTCAAAGTTGGTCAAAGTTGCTCTGAATGGGTGTGTGAAGCATTGGCCCATTTTTGTGGATATCGTCAACAACTTCTTGATTGGAGTTAGTTATGGGATGACTTAACCTAGAAAAAGATATGGGAAGAATCCTTGACTAGATGATAGTGAAAGGGTGGTGAGGAGAAAGATGAAGTTTCTCTTATTGCACAAGCAAAAAATGGCAAATTGAAGGCCAAGAAGAACTAGGGTGGAGGAGCATCTTCACAAAACAAGAAGGTAAAGGACATGAGCAAAGTTAAATGCATTTATTGTCATAAGTTCAAGCATTTTTCCATTTTGTGTCCCACCAAAAATAAGGGCAAGGGTAAGACTGTTATAGCAGTTATTATGTAGATGGAGGAGATGGCGAAGAAGTTCGAGAAAAATTTTTCCCTAGTATATTTCCTTTCTGGAACCGTGACAAGAGGTGTCTAGTTTGTGGACAATGAAGCATATCATCAGATGACAAGATCTTAGGATCTCTTCACCAGCATGACTAAAGGACCCAAAGATGTAAATGTGGAGCTCGGTCATAAGGCTAATTATGTAGTTGAGGGAATTGGGAGTATCGAGTTTCAGATGGACTCAGGTGACATCATGGAGGTGAATGAGGTGTTATATGTACCGAGGTTGGAGAAAAACCTCCTTTTAGTTTCAACCATGGAAGACAAAGGAATAGAGGTTAGCTTTACAAGAGGTGAAGTGGTGGTTGGGCTAAAATGTATTAATCTCACAAGAAGTGGGTTATTGGTAGAAGGGATAAGGATATTTGTCTATTGTGAGGGTAGTCGGTGAAGGCTCTCATACATGAGAGTGACAAACAAAGTGAGATTTGGCATAGGAGGATGGGGCACCTACAGTAAAGATCTCTTTTGATGGTGTAGAGGATGGTTATTAGTTTTCCAGAGATCCGGGTGGAGCGGCATGGAGTGTGTAAAGGGTGTGCACTTGGAAAGCAAGACAAGATTGTGTATCCTCACAGTAAGACTATGTCAGAGGGTGTGTTAGACTTGGTGCATTAGGATATTTTTGGTCCTATGCCTGTGACGTCGATCACAAGGTCCTTATATTCTGTGATGTACATAGATGATTATTCTAGGAAGACTTGGATCTACTTCCTGTAGACCAAGGATTAGGTATTTGATTAGTTTCAAGAGTTCAAGGCCCGTGTGGATAACGAAACAAATAAGAAGATTAAGGTGTTGAGATCATATAATGGGGGCGAGTATGCCTCCAATGAATTCTTGGATTTTTGTAGGGTAGCAGAAATTAAGAAGGAATTAAAAGTACCTTACAACCCTCAACAAAATGGGGTTTCCAAGAGGAAAAATAGGACCATCATGGAGGCAATGAGGGAAATGATCTATTATCAGGAATTTCCTATGTTCTTGTAAGCAAAGGCCTGTAATATATTTTTGTATGTGTAGAACATGAGTCCTCATAGGGTGTTGGAGGATGTGACCCCTTAGAATCTATTTATAGGAGTGAAACTAGTTGTGATTCATTTATGCATATTCAGTAGTCCTAGAAAGAGGGAGTCAACTACGAAGCGACATTCACACTCGTTGTCAATTATGCATGTGTTAGAGTAACTATGTCAATTGCTTCAGATATGGGGTGGAGGATACATCAGATGGATGTGAAGATTACTTTCCTCAATAGAGTGATTAAGGAAAAGGTGTATATTGAGCATCCTTAGGGTTTTAGGTGCATGAGAGAGATTCCCATATATGTAGGTTGAAGAAGGCCCTTTATGGGCTGAAGCAGGCTCCACATACATGGTATGTGGGGATTGATGGATATATTCTTGGTCTGGGCTTCACCAAGAGTGAGGTGGATCCCAAATTTTACTTTATACTCGTTGAGGGTGAACCACTCATATTGGTATTATATGTGGATGGTGTCTTCTTGACATTATTTGAGAAGTTCATAGGGATGTGCACAAAGGATATTGCTTTGAAATTCAACATGATGCATTACATTTTGGAATTGGAGGTGTGGGAAAAATAAGGAGAAATTTTCCTTGGGCAGGGAAGTATGCAGTAGACATCCCGAGGAGATTAAAGATGGAGGATTGTAGCCTTATGGTTACACGTGCTTCTGAGGGTGAATTGGTGGATCCCACACTATATAGGAAATTGATAGGTTATTTGACGTATCTAGTCAGAATTAGGTTGGATATATGTTTTGTTGTGAACACACTCAGCGAATTCATGGTGGAGTTGAGACAAGTTCGTTGGATGGCAACGAAGCATGTGCTAAGATACCCATGCGGAACAATATACTTCGGACTAAAGTATGTCAGAGATGGAGGAGTGGATTTGTAGGGGTACACATATTTTGATTGGGAAGGGAGTGTGGTGGATAGAAAGTCCACATCTAGATGTTGTTTCAGCTCAGGATCAACCGTGATCTCAAGGTTTATCAAGAAGTAGTAATCAATGTCACTCAGTTCATTAAAAGTAGAGTACATGGTAATGTGTATGGCAAGTTGTGAGGAAATTTTTCTTCACAATATGATTGCAGTATTATTTGATCAACATATGGGGCCAATGGCGATACACTTTGATAATCAAAGTTGCAGCAAGCTATCTGAGAACCATGTGTTTCATGACATGTCCAAGCATATCGATATCATATATCATTGCATTAGAGACGAGGTCTAAAGGGGTTTTGTGAGGTTTCCATATATTTCTATATAGGAGGAGGTGGCATATGTTTTCATGAAGCCTCTAGTGAAGGGAAATTTTGTGAAGTATAGAGATAATATAGGGGTAGTGGAGAATTCCTTCCATGCTAGGAGGGAGTTTTGATTTGAGTAGCATCGGAAGATCTTCTACATAAGCTTGGTGTCTTAGCATGTGGAAGACATTATTTGTCTCTTCTGGTGATTTATGTCTTCTTTCCTAATTCTAACTTAGGAAAAGTTCAATAATTAAAGTAAATCAATTATTGTGGACTATTGGTGATCCGTAAACTACCATGGGTATTCCATTGGACAGTTAATCACAACAGATCTGATAAAATTATCTTTAAAATCTGAAATTCTACACTATTATAGTTTTATTATATTTCTAGATTTATTGTTAATAGTGCTTGCATGCAAATTAAAAATTATGTACAAAATAGAGAACGAAAAATTAAAGCTCACACACACATTTAACACAAGATATGCTTTGGGAACCCTTTCGGGAGAAAAACCCAGCTGGAAGGTGATTCACTCCGCTCTCTTTCTTTGGATGGAAATATGGTTGCTAGTACAAAGAAGTATGGCCTGTGGCCCATGGGCTGCTATAGTGAAAAAATCCTCTTTGTGTGTTATATCTCCTATACCTCTCGGTTATTTCTGCTCATATATGGAACAAATGCACTCAAAATAATGGATTCCCTTTTTCCTCTTAGTGGCTTGGTTATAACACAACCTGATGGCCTACCAGTGGCTAGGTTTGACTACCTCAACTCTTAACCAGAGTTACAATATTGACTCTTTTAGAGTCTTCTACATCATAATTATGTGGTTAGCCATTTTTTCATGAGTAATGGGGGTTGACGTGGCATCCTCTTGAATTACAGTGGTGAAAATAGGAAGTTCAAATTATGAGTGGCATAAATTTCACATGCAAATTTGATTGACATGTTTCTTGTGTTGTTGGAAAGGTATTTGTGTGTAGAATATCATAAAAATTTGTCACGATAAAGCACCAAAGTTTTACCCCCCAAAAAATGTTGTTTGATTCCTCAAAACTCTCCTAGAAGGTTCAAGACCATGTTTTTCTAAATTGGGCCTCGCCGATAAAAAACGGTCTCGTGAGCTGATTCCTCCACTATTTCCACTCTGAAAGCATTAAGATGTATGAAAAAACATATAATGATTCAATCCACATCACACCTCTCCATTTTAGGAGGATTTTGGTCCCCAAAAACTACTACTAAATGAGGCGAGGAAATTTTTCCTCCACCTTGTCTTTGGTGTACCATTTAGCTTTACTTGGAAGTTTTCCTTTCAACCCAATCTGTCAAATGTCATGTTGCCCCTGTCTTGTAGTTTTATACCTCTTCTGAAAAAACGTATCTTCTGTCAACTCTGCCCGAGCATCTGGTTCCAAATCCTCCAAAGAAGGTAGGATCTATTCCTCTTCCTGATCTAACATGGAAGGCTCATAGAGTTTCAAATTATCTACATTCACAACTAAGTAAATGTGCATATATGGTGGTAAATTGAATTAATAGGAATTATCACCCAACTTTTCCAGTATCTCTTAGGGTCCATACCTAAAAACCTTGATTTTCTTACGAGGCCCATGTAGCCTTTCCTTGTTCAACTGTATCCATATTATATCTCCCACCTTGAACGATTTATCTGTTCATGTTGAACATGCCTGGCCTTATATTTCTCCTATGACTTTTACAATTCCTATTGTACCTTTATATAGATATGATTGATCTTCTCTACAAACTTTCCATCCCTCAAGGCATCTCTTATAAGATCTTCCCTCACTCCTCCCTGTTGCCCATATGTAATGTCCAAAGGTGAAGGCGAAAAATATCCAAAACAAGTTTCAAATAGGAGCTTTCTTGTAGAAATGTGGATTATTGCATTGTAATAATGTTGTATATATACCATATTTTCATCCAAGGTATTCAGATGCTTTTGGTTGTATCCCCTCAAAAGTTGCACCAAAGTATTGTTAACCACTTATGTCTACCCATTTGTTTGTGGATGGAATGTTGTAGATCTCTTCAACTTCGTGTCCATATTCTCCCACAATGTAGTCCAAAATGCACTGAGAAATCTTGTATCCTTGTCTAAAATGATGCTCCTTAGTATCAATCAGTGACAAAATGAAAGACCAAATGAATGACTAAATTAGTGACCAAATCAGTGACTAAATCAATGACCAAATCAATGACCAAATATACAACTAGATAACAAAATTGAGATAACCAATTAATGACTAAGCTAAAAATGACCAAAAGTTGGTCGCGTTATAAGATACTGTAAATTAGCTACTATTGGTCACCGATCGAAAAATAGTCGTTTATATGCGAATTTTAGTCGTTTTTTTAGTAACAAATTAGCCATTTTGTACTAGTGTATCCCAAAGTGCACCCAGACATGTCTGAAGAACAATTTTGTCACTTCTTTCCCATTTATGGTATTTTTACAGGGCACCAAAACATACATCTTGTTTAACCTGTCAACTACCACGAACATATAGTCATGTCCCTTCCTAGTCGTTGGGAAACCTCCCATAAAGTCCATGGAAATTATTTCCCAAGGACGAGTGGATAAAGTAAGGGATGATATAGACCTTGTTTCTTGTTTCAAGGATTTTTGGTATAATAAAGCATGCATCCTCTTATGAACCTAGCTACTTGTTCTTGCATCTTGGGCCAATACACATACCTATGCAAGTTGGCCACAATCTTACCTACACCAAAGTGCCCTACAACCTGGGAGGTGTGAACCTCTTTAATCAGTTGCAGTTGCTCACCTTTAGGAATGCATAACTTATCTAACCTATAGAGTAACCCATCGTGGAGATGGTAGTCGATAGTGTTGTCACCATCATGCATATGATTCTAACTCTGCAACTACTAAAACACCTCCTTAAAGTCCTCATCCTCTGAATATGCCTCTATGTATGCATCATGAGTGAATGGCCCCATGTGCACAATAGTTCCCAAATATGTGATCTTTGTTATGGGTGGCCTTGAAAGCATGTTGACCAAATTGTTTGTGTTTCCCTTCTTGTACTTGATTACCAAATGAAAATTTTGTAGAAACCCCATCCACTTTTAATGCTTAGTCCGTTGTAGCTTACTCTAGGCCTGCAAGTATTGTAGTGGTTGGTGGTCTGCGTGGATTATCGTATCATTTCCTATTATACAATGTTTCCACTTTTTCACAACTTGCACCAGGGCATAGAGATCCTTTTCGTAGGTAGGGTAGTTAAGAACTGCCCAATGAAATACTTCATAATGGTAGCATATAGACCTTCCTCCCTGCATCAAGACCACTCCCATAACATAACCACTTGCATTTGTCTCCACTTCAAAGGGATGTGGCAAGTTTGGTAATGCCAAAACTAGTGCTTGACTGATCTTATTTTTTAGCTCCTCAAAATACCTATATTGATCTTTTCCCCATTGGAAACTCTTGTCACTTGTTGTTATGGCATGGAGCAGTGCTACTACCATTGAAAATGAGGTTATGAATTTCCTCAGGTATTGTGCTACCCCAATGAAACTACTGACCTCAGAAACATTAGTAGGCACTGGCCATTTCATGATGGCCTCCATCTTGGCAAGATCTATCTCCATATTGCTGATCCAGGTGGATATCGGTGGCCACCCACCTAATCCATTTGGACCCACACCATCAATTCTTGCAACTTTTCATATTCAGCACCACTTAATATTTTTAGCAGGTTTTCGGGTCCTACACTCCCGAAGCCATTTTGGGGCCTTAATGATCCAGGTGGATATTAGTGGCCACCCACCTATTCCACTTGAACCCCCACCATCAGTTCGTTCAGTTTTTAAGTTACAACACAACTTACTATTTTTAGCAGTTTTTTGGGTCCTGAACTTCCAGAGCCGTTTTGAGGCCCTAAACGATGTTTTTTGGGCATCGTTCCTCCAACAAATATGATTTCGTTCCAAAATCAACATTTGTGGCGACATTTTTAGTCCTTGGATAGATATTTCTAATGATGTATCATGTGCGTCAAACGGAGATAGTATGCCGAAGTTACGTCCCCGGGAAGTTGAAAAACCAATTTACCCAAACAGAGCACATAGTTTTGGCGCTTCATCTCCTAGGGTTAGGTTTTTGGACGTTTAGAGTTCTCCATTGTTTCTCCATAAAAAATAGGCCCTCGAGCCTCATTGTAACACAATTCAGAGGTCTGTAGCCACCACATCTCTTCTCAGAGATTCACTACCAGCACCCTAACTATTTTATTTCCATTATGTCTGTAAGCATATTTATGATATTAATGAAATGACGCATTATTTCCACTGCATCTCTATGTTTATGGTTATTTCTATATTTTGTTGCGTTCTTGCGTAAATCCGGATCAATCGCCTCCACCTATCACATACCCCTGTTACACCAAAGATTGTTGTTCAAACTCACACTTCTTCAGATTTGTTAACAGTTGGTGCCTCTTTAATGTCCTAGCACCAATGTTAAATCTGAGATGTGCTCTTCCTAGGTAACACTGTAGACCAATATATCACCTAATTAGACAATAACAAATCAATCTGTAAAAGGGCACAATACATCATTCATAAATCTCATAAACGCAGGTGAAACACAACTAGTGCATTACATAGGCCAAATGGCATGACTAACCACTCATACAAACCTAGCCTAGATTTGGAGGTAGTATTTTAGGTATCTTATTCTTTGAATCAAACCTCTTGATATCCAAAATTTAAGTCCAACTTAGTGAAGTATTGTGTTTTTTGTAGTTTTTATAGAAGATAATTTATCCTAGGTAGAGGGTACCTGCTTTTTAGCGTGATCTTGTTCAATGCCAGGTAATCTATACACATCCTCCAAGTATCCTCCTTTGGCACAATGATGATGGGTGACCACATGGTGATGTACTCAGTCAAATGACACCCTGTTCTAGTAGTTGATGCAACTATTTCTTTACCTCACCTACTTCAATAACAGACTGCCTGTGCAACCCAATGTTTGGCAATATTTGGATCTTGGGTTGCACTTCCCTCTTAAGTGGTAACACTTTAGGTTCTCATAACACATCCATGTATCCTTGTAGCAACTCTTCTATTTGTTGAATCTATTTTCTGGTACACCCCTCCATGGATGCCTTTCTTCTTACTAACTCTTATATAGATTGATTTTCTCTTAAAAGCAATAAAGTGTACTTCTTGATGGAACTAATCAATTTCTTGGGTTGGTTGGCACTTATGAGCGAAATTTTCAACTTGCATATATGTACATTGATGATGAATTATTTCCATCCTTGACAAGTTAATACTGGTTAGCTATTATCATGAATATTGCATCTTGCATGTACATGTAGGGACTCCCAAGTACAAATCCACATACATCAAGGGGAACCACATCTAGTTCTACTTCATCAATAAAATAAGAAATGCTGGAAAATATAATTTTTCATTGTTTTGTTACCTTTAGCTTTGCATCCTTATTTACCCATCCCAATGGACATGGACTTGGATGATCCTGAACTTCTAGCCCAACTTCTTGACCAGATCTGCTGCAATGATATTCGCCTGCAATCATGAGTCAAACATAACATCAATTTTTGTCTTCTTGAATTGTATCTTCACATGGAGTATTTTGGTCATTTATTTCTCTTTCGATTGTTGAAGGATACTAAGATTCATCTCCTTTTGCACTACATACAAACAATCTTTTCATCCACATTCGAGTTGCTTTAAACTTGGTTACTCGAATCAACGACCATGACATTCTTCTTCTTCTTATCTTTCTTTTTGTTCTTTGGATTTAGCTCTGGATGCAACTTCCAACACTTCTCCTTTATATGGTCGTAAATGTTGTAGTGATTACAGTGGTTGTTGGGATCTTTGCACTAGTGTGTTATGGCTTCCATCTTTTTATCTTTTCCCCCTTTTTGCTTCTTCTTCCCCTCCTTAAAGGCATCTTATTTCCCCTTTTGCTTCGATCCACTTGATTGTGATTTCTTTAGGCCTATGTTTTCTAGTACAGTGCCTATACACAAGCCTCATCCATTGATTTAGGATTGGACAACAACACTTGCTCCTGCAAATGGTGGTGTAGACCCCCCAAATACTTGAGGAGTACATATGGGTTCTTTGGGGAGATACCTAACATTATGGCCATCTTTATGAACTCTGTGGTATACCCTACATGCTTGGCCTCGATTTTTTCCCGAAGTAGTGCCACTGAATCCATTGGTCCTCTAAATACCCAATAGGGTAAAACTGTGACTTAATGAGGCTTTTGAAGTCCTCCCACTTATTCACTGTAGGCCATCCCTCCTATCTCAGGGTCTTCGTGTGGCTCTCCCACCAAGTCATGGCATGGCCCTATAATATTAGCCACACAAATAAAATCTTTTGTTCTTACTCAATTTGATGGACATTGAAATAAACTTCCAGTTGCTACAACCAGTTATTCAACTTTAGAGCATAAAAATTACCATGGTACAACTTGATATCGACCTTTGATTCCATTTTAATCAAGAGTTGTGACTGATTCATGACACTCATACTGGATTGATCTTTTTTGGGTTCTTTCTTCAACTAGCTCTCCGTTTCTTCCTAATCTCCTAATCCCACTTTTAATTTGTCCACTGCATTTGAACACCCATTTTTTCCAAATATCCCAAGCTTGTTGCTCGGGGCCACCATTTGGAGGAGGTCAAGTTGAAGGAGTGGTGGGTTTTTCCGAGTGTGCATTAGTGGTAAGGTGCAAATCTAGTTGTTGGAGGGCACAAATCGAGTTACAGGAGGTTGAGTTCTTAAGGCCGATTATATCCAGAGGAAGATTTCCTTGAGGCCGATTTAGCTGGGATGAATTCATTCTAAGGGAGTCGAGTTGTAGGTTCCATATCAATATTTTTCCTTTTATCTCCGTGGGTGAAAAAACTCAATTTTCTAGATAACTAAATGAAGAAGAATCATTGTGGGTTAATTAATTTGCAATGTGTCATTGATCTCTCTGGTTTATTTTCACTACATATTTTTAATTCTAAAAGTTAAAATACGAGTGATTTTATTTTTCATCAAATAGTGTTTATTTGGGTAAATAAATAGCTTGTTGGGGATAAATCAATTTTTCGTGAGAAAATAAAACTTTATGGTATTAGAAATTTAACAAGGGGCACTAGGTGGTCGGTTCTTTTTTTTGGGGGGATTCACTTGTGGTCCTGGTTTTGTGTTTGATTTCCTTATTACTTGACCTCAATTCCTTTTAATATATGCGTAGAGGGGCTAGTAGTCATGGCCAACAAGGTTGGTTACATGCCTAAACCCATTCCTAAGAAGCAACTGATATTTATCACTTAAAAACTTCTCCTAGAATTCAGGAGGAGATTCACTAGCTATAGAACTATGCCATTAATGATGGCCAAACATATTCACATTTGGAAATTATGGAGAAGGTTTCTAATTGACTTCCTGAACCTGGTCATACCAGAGTGTGACACATATTTTTGTCACTGTCCCTGCAATCCCCATCCCGAACATTGGAGGCTCATTTATGTGACCAAAATAAAGTGTCATGCCTTGTAAAGACCATCATTGCATCCCTTGCCATGAGTACAATATTCCTTCTGTTGACAACTTCCCGAATAGACCATCAGAAACACCTATTTTTTCCTTGGCACTAGTAGACCGTTATGCCCTCACGCCGATCAGGAAATTAACACTAGGCCCCATGCCCATTGGCGCTCTGTCCTAGTTAGATACCTGCGCCAACCTGTTTATGGAATGATTTTTAAAAATAGAGGCGAAGTTTCCATCATAAGAAACTTCGTGGGCGAGTCATCTGGAGTGGTTCGACTGAATAACCATGGCCTTCCTCCTTTGGTCTCTTGTTTCCAACTTTTGGGGAAACCTCCCAATGGATAAGGCCTCCCTTCCACTATTGTAGGGATCCCAACCTCCTCCTCTCCCTATATAAATACAACCATCTTCCATTGATGTGCTAGTTGAAATGAACATATTATAACTGAAACGTTGAAGAGATTTCGGTACATTTGGTTAGAAAATATAGAACGGAAGAGATCCTCATTGAGAGAGCTTAAACTTGTGTCTTCATCCCGTCCGAATTCCCTGACGATCCATTGAGATGCACTTCGACTGAACCCTGCTGAAAAAGGTTGCAACGTCAAGGCTCCTGTTGTAACTCTTTCTTTTATTAATACATATACATGACTAATGTCTAGTTCCCATCTTGCGTTAATGTGTTTTATTTGATGCAATGTGCTTAACCCTCCTTGACTGGATAGTAATTATGAATGAGATCATTGTTTCGTATGTTGCTCTTGTTTGCTGATCTTTGTGCAGGTATCCAAGCATCGTTGCAGATGGATCGTGACCCGCTGAGATAGGAATCAAGAGGCCACCACCACGACAACTACGACAACAGCGTTGGACTCCAGGTAGGTTGATCTACCTCGTATTTTTAATTCATTAATTAGGAACCTTCACTCTAGTTTGTCCCTTTGTTACTAGACCCACTCTAGGGCTAGAGGGATCGTCTCTATCCGCAGAGAGGATTTACCTGCATAAAAAATTGGCGACTCCGCTAGGGATCAATGTGAGTTTGTCGTTTCGCCCTTGTCAAGTCAACTTCGGTCGTTGACTTGTCTGTTTGTCTTTTCTAATTTGCTTGAGTGTCTGGAATGATCCTGTTCAGCTCCAGAGTGTCAATATTGACCTCTGCTCATTGGTTTTCCCATTCTCCCATAGATATTCGGCTTGGCGCGCTTTTTGTTTGAACAGTCATGCCAATTGGCGCTTGTTGCTTTTGTTGCAGTAGCGCCAACCCCTGTTTGGTGCGGATTACCACCTTATAGTCGCGCCAAACCCTGTAGGGTTTGGTTTGACCTCCCTGTTGAGTTTTTGGTCAATTGTGCTTGACTCTGGTTTGTTTTTTGGTTTGCAATTGGTATTTTTGAGTTTTTTTTACTATTTTAGCCTTGCTCTTCTCAGTTGTTTGTCTACTTTCCTATCAGTGCAGTTCATAGCCCTAGGGTTCTAGGTGTCTTTCGCTCACTAAGCCTTTTGGCTGAAGGTCGAGTCTTTTGGTTTTTTTTTCAATTCAATTCCTTGATCAGTTTCCTGAGTCTTTATTTATCCTTTTAGTTTTGGTTTGTTGAATGGTTACTTTGCGTTTGTTTGACTCTCCATCTCTTCGTTTTCGAGCATAGATTACATTGCCTATTTTGGGTCGTTTAGAAGGCTTTCATTTTGCTTGAAAGAGTGTGTCATTAATTTGAGTGCTTTTTGTATTTGTATTGCTTTGATTGAATCATTCAGTTTAGCTCTGTACATTCGCAATACTCTGAACTAGTGTTTGCTTTGTTTTTTAATGTAATTAGTGCATTGTGTGCTTCATCTCATTGAAAATAAAAAATTTCATCCTTTCATTTGCATTGGAAATGAAAATGTATTTTGCATAACTAGCGCTTGCATCTAGGAAAGATTTTTCATTTCTCTTTTGATTGTATTAGATGCATTAGGAGACTTCTTCGTATGTTTTCTATGTTTGCTTCTTTATGAAATATTTCTATCCTTTTTGAAATTAGCATTCATCGAATGGAAAATGGTGTTCTATTGCATATAGCTTGCATTTAGGAAATTCGAGATCACAATTCGGTAGGGCCTCGAAACTGAAGCTCTAATTCAATATCAACTGTAAAATCAATTGAATTAACCTAAGGAAGCATTGGAACCTAATGCGAACATTTTTAGTGGTCTAGGCTAGAGATGTGTTCCGACATCTTTAAACCTAGTAGCTGTCGTTCGCCATCTGGATTTAGACAACGCTAGTACGGACTTGTGCTCCCCATACCATCGAGTATATAAAGGGAGACCCCATTAGGTTCAAATCCTTTATCCATAGGAAGCTGAGTCTGCCGCCTTGTAACCGTGATACACCGAACACAACATTCGGGGAGACTACCTGCACGTATGTTAAGTCCTTGGTCATTTCTCTTTCATTTTATCACTAAGGTGTATATGGAAGTTCACGGAAAATTAGTACACCCTCTTTCTTAGATTACCTGAGTAGTCATTTTGATCTTTTCGTGACTCTTTAAAAAGAGAAGAGATCATCGAGCACTTTTCGTTTCGCGCTTTTTTTAAATTGAAAGTGACTAAAGTCATCTTTTGTCTGTTTCTCGACTCTTAAAACATGAAACAACAAAGTCCCGTTTCAATGTCGTAAAATTAATTACCAACGATCACATGCCTGTTAAAAGTTTGTTACTTGGCTTGTTTATGTTTTTCCTCAGACTTTGATCTTGAAGCCCTCGATCAGCTATCTCGTTTTCCTTCCTGTGTTGAAATATTGTCACAGTGGCAGAACCACCAGTTTCGTCATCTTATTCACTGCTGCCTAGTGGTAGTTCTTTTCTTGATGTTTCTTTTGAAACCCCTCAATCCACTAGGTCTGCCGAGTTTTCGCAGCCTATCCTCCCGACTATATTGCCTCTTGGTACCCAATCTCCCCCTGAAGAGTTAGTTGAGTTCAATTGGCCTCCTCCGGGTGCTTGGTATGGTTTTGGGGATGAGGGAGAATTACCTCCTCTTACTCTGAGATCACCATTTTTAGCTACTGCTTTACCTCCTAGCCCTCGTAGTATTTTCGAAAATCTTACAGCTTCATTAGATATGGATTTTTCGAGTCCTCTCGGCAGTGGAGAAATTCCTATGTCCACAGGAGAATATCATCTTTTCCCTAAAGATCTCCCGTATGTTTCTGATCAATTTTCCCCTCCATCGGTGTCACTTCCACCTGGTTATCGGACTTTGAGTCAGATTATTTCTGGTGTCGCGTCCATCGTATTCTCCAGTACTTTGACTCGTCTAAGGAGTTCGGTCCTTCCTTCATTAGGACTGTCGCCATCGACACCTAGTTCGTCGGTCATTGTTACATTTGTCCCAGTCCAACCTACCGTTTGTGTGGCTTCGTCTACACCGGTTGTTATGCATCAGTCATCCAGATCTTCTGTTGTTCATAGGCCCATCTCCATTAACCCTACGTTCCCGGTGAGGCTTGCCGCGAGTGGATCACAAACTCGCGTAGTGGAAACCCAGTCTGCTTATGCACCCATGGTTTCCACTTATACTTTTGATGAACACATGTTGGATATTCATCGACGGTATGCTCCCTCTCTGGACAATCAGCAGTAGAACTCTCAGGGTTCTCAACAGCCCCAAGCTCCTGTCAATCCTCCACATCACTATGATGTCTACGGAAACCCCGTTTATTTGCCTCTTATTAATCCAAATAAAGCTGCTTATCTACCTCCGGTTGATTCTTATCTGACCATCCCTCATCAAGGTTCAGTGATACAAGGATAACCCTTTGGTCTACAAGGACAACGCCCTCTGGGACAACCTTATGGTTCACAAGGGAAACCCTTACAGGGTCAATATTTGGTCCAACAACCTTATGGTCCTTTCGGTCAACCTTAGTATCAATATCAACTAGGAGCGTCTTACATTCCTGGGGGGAAAATATATCCACCACAGGGACAACCTCTTGCACAATAGCGATAGTCGTACGTTCATTATGGCCAAAAATTTGTACAACAAGGAAAACCCTACGGTCCTGCTCCAGGTCAACCTGGTCATTAGGGAAAACCTAGTCCATCACAACCATCGAGCCAATCTCTTCCACAAGGACAGCCCAGTGGCCCTCAGTATTCAGGCCAACCTGCTCCGTAGGGGTAGCCTGCCCAACCCCAGTAGCTGGTTCAACCTGCTAAATAGGCAGTTCAATCTGTTCAGCAGCCAGTGCAACCTGCTCAACAGCTGGTTCAACTTGTTTATCCTGCTCAGCAAGGTCCGCCTCCTTAGCAGGGTCTGCCTGCTCATCAAGGTACACCTGCTCAGCAGGGCCCTCCTACTCAACAGGGTCCGCCTGCTCAACCTCAAGGTGCTTATTACCCTCCTCAAGGCCAATATCAGTTAGTATATAGTCCGCCCCAAGGTTCACTTATTACCCTAAAAATCAATCCCAGTTGGTGTATAATCAACCTCAAGGCAATTCTTACATCCACAACAGATTCCATACGTTTCCCGGCAAGGACCTCAGTGGTATGCTCAAAATCAATATCCTGGTCCTCAACCCTAGTATGGGGCGAATTATCAGGTGTATAACCCCTATGGTTAGAATCCTCCGGGACAAAACATATGGGGGAGAAATTTATCTCAGACTGGGTGGAATGTTAACACAGGTCCTTATCAAAGGCATCCAATGCCTTTTAATCCTCAATTACCATTTCTCGCTACGTTGGAACTGCCAGATGTGTCAAAGCTTACGAATGATCTGATTCTTCATAACCTGTATTGGCCTCCAGTTCTGACTAATATTCCTAGTGATTGTCCTAAGTTTAAGCGAAAGTCTGGAGAAGACCCCCAAGCGCATGTTATGAATTACCACTTGTGGTGTTCCTCTAACTCATTGGGTTGACGATTCCATCTGAATTTGTCTTTTCCAATGGACTCTTATTGGTGCGGCTGCAAAGTGGTACATCGAACTATCTCGTGGTATTTTCCAAGACTTCAACAATTTAGCCATGGCGTTTATTACCCATTTTCAGTTACCGGTTCGCTATGAAACTGGGACACACCTCCTCACATCCTTGAAACAGGACCGAGCCACTCACATCTCGGATCATATTCATGAATGGAGGCGTCGTCATCGCTTGATTAAGTTTGATATTCCTGATTAGCTTCTAACTGATTAGTTCACTACCTCCTTTGTCAATCAAATCGCTTAAGACATAGCTATGGGGGCATGTGTAACCGAAGAACAGGCCAGTGCTCGTGCCCAGTACCTCGATCTTGTGTACTCTCAGTCTGGCACATTGTATGATATATTGCCTGATGCCCCTCGACTTGGAACTTCTAAAGCACCAACGACCCCATCTGTTGATGGTATTATTGGTTTCGTGTCTCAGACTTCTCGGAAGTCTTCTCCTTCAAATCCTGGGAAGCAAAAATCTAATCCTTCCAATGATGCTGCTTCTCAGCCTACCCTGAATTCTGGTAAAACTGCAGAAGTCAATGTCATTCAGGCCAATCCGGTGGATAAAACTTCCAAGGGGAAAAACAAGGGTAAAGGTAAGGCCAAAGCCGATACCCTAAAACTAGATTCATCGAAATCTCATACTGATGATGGTTCACAGTGTAAGCCGAAGTACCCTTGTTTGATTTGTGACGAAGAGCACTACACCAAGGATTGTCCTCGACGGGCCGAAGTAAGTAGATTTCTCAAAGGCACCTAGGGAAATATGACTATACTTAAAGAACCTTTTCCATCTCAGCAGACCTAGATGGTAGAGAAACCTCAGTCCTCTGCCCCATTTTGCTCTCACGTGTTCATGATGAATAATTCTACATCCATTTCTATTGCTACTTGATCGAAATATTATAACGAATTGCGTCAGGCAGCGGGGAAAGAGATTGCTGATGGTCCTCCTCCTCCGCTTGCTTCTGGCCCTCTTCATATTGAAAGGCCCAGTACTGAGCCCGTTGTACGACCACCTTCCAAAGGTGTACTCTGTAAGTCTTCTTATAATCCAAACGCCCGTGCTGCTCAACATTACAGTATTTTTGAGGATTTGGCTCAGGTGCCATCTGCGATGTCTGCATTAGAAGTACTTTAGAGTTTTCCGTCTCAATGGAAGGCTTTGCTATCTGCGAACGACGGGGTTGATCCTGTTGATACTAGCCTTCTCGCTTTCAATTTAGAGAATTTCGTTCCATGGCTGCTGCACCAAATTTCTCTCATTATCCAGGTTGGTATTAATGTTCTAGATATTCATCGAGCGGTTGTGGATGAGGGTGTGTATATGTGCGTCATGTCATCTTCTTGTTGGAAAGCCATTGGTTCTCCAGCCTTGAATTCATCGCCAAATTCCCTTGAAGCATTTGATTGAAGGGAATCAAAACCTTTAGGTGTTCTAGCTAGTTATCGATTACATTGAAAGGGAAGACAGTCAATGTCAAGGTAGAAGTAGTTGACACCAAGTTCAATTACAATCTTCTCCTTGGTCGTAGTTGGACTCACGCCATGCTGTGCGTTCTGTCCACTCTCTTTCGTGTCCTGAAATTTCTGCACGAATGAAAGATTGTTACTGTTGATCAATTGTCTTTCTTCACCTCTTCTTCCAAGAACAAAGTTCCGTATGGGATCAGATTATTACTCCCTACGAGAGCGTTGGGCCGGGTCTCTTCAAATATCCTGCCCTCATGGGTATTTTTCCCCTTCCTCCACCCAAAACTATTCAGATCAATATGATCTCTCGGTCTGACGACCCGTGGATCATCCCTTCACCTAAACAGATCGATTCTTTCAGAGATTTGATGCCATTGAGTCTGATCGATATTGACTATTGTGAACTCATTGCGGATTCAAAACCTCTGTCTTCTGATCATTCTCCTTTGAGAATGTCTCTTAACACTTATTCTCAATCCCCTTGGCTCGGCTATTCGGATTCGCCCGATCCCTTGAAAAAGATATTTCCCTCCGATGAATCCATCGTGGAAGTTATGTCTCTCGAGGATCTTCTGTGGGATGATAGTCATCATCATTCCTTGTTCATGCCTAGCCTTGGGGCCATGTCTACGTGTCTTGATAGGTTTGCATCTCAGGTTCCTTCTCCTCCACTTCAACCGCCTATACTGACACATGAAGTTTTCACAGAGGGTAACTTGAGTAACATCACGCAAACGATGCCTATCGACATTTCTGTGAAACCAGGAATCGTCGAGAACATCCATATCGAGGTCACCTGTTTTTTCGATGAAGTTCAGGTTTATACTAGCCTTTTCCGTGAGTTCTACGACATATTTTCATGGTCCTATGAAAAAATGCATGGCATAGATCCTAGTATAGTGGTGCATGAGATTCATACCTACCTTGGTTCGAAGCCTGTTCGTCAGCACCTTCGTCCTGTGCACCCTCGAAAAGCTTCCGCCATTAAAAGTGAAGTTGAAAAACTTCTCAACACTGGTTTCATTTACCCGATTCCCTTGACAGAATGTGTCTCCAACATTGTCCCTGTAGATAAGAAACAGGGTACCATTCGGGTCTGTGTTGATTATCGTGACATCAATCGGGCTTGTCCTAAGGTTAATTATCCCACTCCTTTATCGATCAGATCATTGATGACTGCGTTGGGAGTGAGATGTGTTCCCTCATGGATGACTTTTATGGTTATAACCAAATTAACATTCTCCCGACTGATCAACATAATACTACCTTCATCTGTCCTTGGGGTACTTTCACGTATAAGAAGCTCCCTTTCGGCTTAAAGAATGTTGGGGCCACATTTCAGAGAGCGATGCCATACACTTTTCACGATATTAAGCACATCGTTCATACTTATCTAGATGACCTTCCGGCTCATTAAGCTAAGCGTAAGGACCATACTGATCATCTTCGTCAGATATTTCTTCATTGTCGACGCTATAACATCCTGCTAAATCCGCACAAATGCGTCCTCTGCGTCGATTCTGGTAGACTCTTGGGGTTTATCGTTTCCAAATATGGGAATCACCTTGATCCTCTCAAAGTAGAGGCTATCATTAATCTCCCCTCTCCATCTTCTTTACATCAGCTGCAGAGTCTGCAGGGGAAGGCTAAATTTTTACACCGTTTTATACCTAACTATGTCGAAGTAGCTAAAGGATTAATGCGATTACTAAAGCAGAGCATCACTTTCCTTTGGGATGAGATCGCCCAGAAGTATTTCGATGCTTTGAAGACATTTCTTGTCAATGCTCCTATGTTGCGTCCCCTGAACTATCATCGCAATTTTTCCCTCTATTTAACTTCCGCTTTCAGCATGATTTCCATGGTTCTGGTTCAAGACGATGATGACAGTGACAAGCATGTTATCTATTACCTCTCTCATAACCTTCTTGATACTAAAGCGCACTATGCCCATGTCGAGAAGTTAGCGTTAGTTGTGGTTCAATCAGGTTCAATGTTTTCATCATTATATTCTATTGCATACTGTGATTGTGATTTCTGAATGCAACCCCATGACCTATATATTGTCTCGAAAATTGCTGGGGGTAAAGTAATCAAAGTGGATTGTTATCCTCCAAGAGTTCAATTTGGAATTTACTACTGCCAAGTCGAATAAATCACTAGTATTTTCCGATCTGATCTACTCCCTCCACTCTAACTCTGCTCCGTCTGGTTCTGAAGAATGCATTCCAGACGATACGATTTTTCTGTTTAGCAGCCTCGATCCTTGGTACGATGATATCATCGTATATCTTCAGAATTCCACTTTTAGATCTGAGTTGACAAAGGATGCTCGCCGACGCATCCGTCATCAATCGCAACCTTATCGTATAGTCGGAGATACACTCTATCGCGTCAGAGTAGATTCCATTCTCCGCCGATGTTTGACCCTCGAGGAGGCTGAGAAAGTTCTGAATGATTGTCATAGTGGCGCCTGTGGTGGTCACATGTCTAGTTATGCTATTGCACAGAAGATTCATCGTGCTGGGTATTTCTTGCCCTCCATCTGCAAGGACTGCATTGTCACTGTCCGTAATGTCATGATTTCTAGATCTATCAATGTAAGATGCGCGCACTGCCTATACATATCCACCCTGTCATTACCGTTGGTCCCTTTGCGAAGTTGGGCATCGATTTTATGACGTGTAACCCTCTCTCGGCTGGGGGGGGCATGCCTATATTATTGTGGCTGTTGACTACTTCACTAAATGGGCCGAAACAATGCCTACACTTGCTACCGACGATAAGACAACAACTCAGTTAATATTCAATCACATATTTTCTAGGTTTGGTGTCCCTTAAGCCTTCGTTACTGATCATGGTTCCCTTTTTCAGCATTATATGGTGGCGGAGTTGACTTCCAGGTTGGGCTTGCATCACGACAGCTCAACGCCGTATTATCCTCAGGCCAATGGCCAGGTTGAAGCTGTGAACAAATTTCTTGTCACCATGCTTAAACGTATGATTGGGATGCATAAATACAATTGGCATCTCATGTTATTTTCGGCTCTATGGGTGTACCGAACCTCAGTTAAGGATGCGACCGGATTCACTCCATTCCATCTTGTTTACGGTCTGGAAGCTACCCTTCCGATTGAGTGTGAAATACCTTTGCTGAAGTTGGCTGTTGAATTATTGCCCAACACTTCACCCGAAGAAAAGCGTCTTCTCTACTTAGAAAGGCTAGATGAAACTTGTCGCTTTGCTGCTTTGGTCATCGAGACACAGAAGAAGTGGGTCCAAGCTCATTTTGACCAGTCTGTTCCCCCTCACCCCTTTGTATAAGGAGACCTCATCCTCCTGTACGACCAAGCTCATGATAAGCTGAGGGCACACAAATTTCAACCCATGTGGCATGGGCCTTACATTGTTAAGCGCGTTTGGAAGAATGGGGCCTATGAGCTCATTGATTATGAAGGTCATCCATTAGATCAGCCCAGAAATGGGTTGTCTCTCAAAAAATATTATGCATGAGTCATTCGTGCATGTTTTGTGTACATAGATGTTCTTTTCATTTTTGTACATTTTTTGGCTTGGTGTGTTTTACGAGCATCTTCCTGCTTATTGGGTCGTTGCTTATTGTGTAGATGTCTATTACCCCTTATGTCGATTTCGTGGATGGTGCTTCCTGCGGTACCCGGAACTTGTCTTTAGCAGCCTGGGTGATTTATGATCCTGCTGGTGAGTTGATAGATCTGCAAGGTATTTGTCTAGGACGGACTATAAACAATGTCGCTGAGTATAGTGTTGTTATTGAACTGTTAACCGAGGCGATTACCCTCGACATTAGTGCATTAGTTGTAAATCTAGACTCACAGCTTGTTTTTCTTCAACTTAATGGGAATTATTCAGTTAGAAACCCTCACATTTTAAGATTGTATTTACGTGTTAGTTTGCCGGAAAGACATTTTGATTATATCACATATCAACATATTCCAAGACAAATGAATGCATTAATTGATACAGTGGCTAAAATTGTATTAGATAGACATTTGCGTAATCTATAAAATCATGATCACATGAAAGAATCATATATATATATATATATATATCGAAAAGTTTGCATCAGTGTGCACAATAAGTTTCAAAAAATATGTGTGTTTCTGTTACATTATAAGACATCATGTCTCTAAAAAATATGCAGAAGTAAATCCTAAGTGTCTAATCAGCATGATGATCATGATAACATGTCACTATCCTCACAAGTTGCCTCAACAAGCTGTGAACTCGGTTTGACACCTCTACAGTATGTCTCTGATATGCATGAGGGACATCATCGAATCGCGCATAGTTCAGAACTCATTGAGAGATCCTCTCCAGGTTGCGCACGATTTCCTCCTCCTTGCCACCCTCACCATGAGGGGAAATATAAAAGTTGCGAGGGACTCGCCTCGCTATTGGAGACATGCCTACATGTCTTTCTAGTCCAACATCTGCATAACGCATGGGTTTAACGTCAAACCATACATCATAAAAAAAAATCATAATACTCATAAAAATTAAAAAAATGAGTCTTACTAAGTGCTTCATCCCAATCCTCTCCTTCCGGGAGTGGCAGGTCTGGGTCACCAGTGAAATCTGTGCCAGAGTAGGGCCAGTCCTCCATGACAATCAGCTGTCAGTGGAGCCAATCAAATAACTCCGGTCTCCAAGACATCTGTTGGCCGCCCCTTGACCTTGGCATCGGTGCAGCCCAATGGGCCATCCGTGGCTCCTGTGCTGGTGGTGTTGGGACTATCACTTCCTGTCACTGGAAAATTGGTAGTCGTTCCAAGAAGAACGATATCAGGATGGATCCATATTTGAATTGCTTCAATTTTCCCTTCTTGCATTTCCTCAGTTGACGTTTCATATTGATCGTCACTGCCTCTGCCGAATTGTAGAGGGTCAGTGTTAGACAGTCTACTGCAAGAAGAAGCTGTGTTTTTGTTGCTTCATATGGTGCTTGCAATCCTGCAGCTCACGTGATGGTGTGTAGCACTACTTTTAGTGCCAAGTCCGGGATAGTTTGGATATCCACTTTCCCGCTTCCTGATCCTTTTCATGCCCCTCGACATACCCTATTGATCACCATGGTCATGTTTTCCATGGTGGGTCAGGTGTCGGTTAGGACTGGTGTTTCCCTCCTCCGTGACAGTCCTGTTATGAAGTAAACATCTGAGACATCAATCTCGAGTTCCTGATCCCGAAGAATGAATTTTTCTTGATCCTCATCCCAAATACTGATCAAGTATTGTAGCAGCTCCGGTTGAGCTCTGCGGCATGGTGTCATGAAGAAAATTTTTAGTCCACAGTCTTTGGGAGCTTCCATGCATCTCCCATTATCCATGACAAGCTCGTCTTCTTCATTGTGTTCCCTTTCCTTCCACTCTATCACCATTTTTCCACTTTACACTTGCAAACATGTTCATATGGACATTATTAGCCAAATCAAAAGCTAAGATTTGTGGAATTTAGGCTTGATTAATTTCATTGTAAGTTTTAAAAGGTTTGTGCGGTTGGTGCGACCGTTTTAGAAACAGTCGCGGCAATGGGCGTGCCCCAGTTCACAAAATTGGGAGATTGGCGCGAGTCCGTGCCTGAAACTCGCGCCAACTGCCGTGCCTAGTTTTCACAATTTCTCCCTCAAAAATCAAAATTGAAGGTTGTAGGTAATAGAAGAAGACTTAAAATGTGGGGAAGGATGTCAACTCTTACCTAGAAGTGACGGATTCGAGATTGGTCTGCTGGATTGCCTGCTATCGTCGTCGCAAAATCGTAGTACAAAATGGGTAACTATTGCTCCACAAGAGGTAAAAGTGGAAACTAATTGTTTTTCACAATTTTTGGCATTTTATAACTTTTCAGAACCCTAATTAGGTTTTAAGACATGTTTTTCGATTATTACATTATGTTACTTCGAGAAATGGGTTTTACATTTGTCTCTTGTGCAACTACATGTCTTTAATGAGATATCAATGAAGTAACGAGTTGTATTTTTTAATTTTTTGGACTCGGTAAAAACACGAAAAACTCACTACTAGAGTCATATTTCAGCTCTTTTCTGACTCCCTAAAACTGAAAAGATTTTCGAGACTCTTGTCATTTTGAACTCGTTAGATGGCTATGAAACGATATCTACCCAGTATACGTTTACCCCTTTTTCGGGCTGGGATAGATTATTTACGAAAAATAAATACCTTAGCCTATCACGACTAAGAGGTTCTTTTAGATATTGTTTTCTACTTTTTCAGATCTAAGAGACTATTTACGAAAAGGGACATGTTGGAGTTTTCTTTTCTTCTTCTTTTGAAACTCTCTAAACATGAAAAGATGTTGAGTTCTTCCTTTGTCAGACTCGTTAAACTCTGATGACATCGGACATCGTCACCATGACGTTCCCCGAATTCCTCCTTCCTAGTGTTAGCCTCCTATACCAATAGGTTTCATCTTTCATGATTGTCTTGATTGAACTATGGAATATGTTCAAACCTTTTTTCTTGAGCAAAGGTGTTCCATATTCTTGAAAAACCAAAAAATCAAAAAAGTTAAAAAATGTAAAGAGGGTATACCCTAAAAGAAAGATCAAAGGGTAAAAAGAATAAAATGGTCAAAAAAGTAAAAGAAATGAACCCCAAGCAAAAAATAGACCAAGAAAAGTGTGCAAATCCAAATGCCACTGCTATTTCATTTTTGTAATAAATCAATTGTGTGCAGCTTGTCAAACTTTTGCCACAATTTATGAATAAGTCAAACTGTTTAAACTTGGCTTACTCATATTTCAATTTCATGTTATAGATTAGAGAATAAATATCTGACCAAATAGTTTAATCTTGGCAGATAAGTAGATAGGTAGAGTTAATAAAAGGTGCTCAACAGTTTAATCTGAGCCCTTGGATGTAATAAGGGTAGAAATAGATAGAGTTATCATGTAAAAAGAAAAAGATTGAAAAGGGTTTGCAAGTCTAAATGCACCCTAATAAAGAAGAGAAAATGGTAGTGTTAAGTAGATAGGGTAGGTAGATGATGCTGCAAAGTGTTATCTGATGAATGATGCTGCTACATGTTTTTGATCCTTTGCTTTCATCACAAATACTAAAGCAGGAAATACACTGGAAAATCACAGCAAGCAAAGTCAAACTCATTAACTTTCCCCTCAAAGGTTTTACTAATTTCCCCCAAAGTACTAAGGTATTTAGAGATCAAAGGGGCTCAAGGCATTTCCTTGACTTCTGGAGGGACCGGACCCTTGGCCTAATGATCAAAAAGACCTAAGTACTTGAGATAATTCATCATTATAATCATCCATCTTTAACCGTGTCCTAAGTAAAATCCCATTTTACTTAGGAACATCATGCAAAATTCCATAAAAATTCCTCAAAATAACTTGTTATTCTAAGTTTAAGTGTTGAAGATAAAATGTTGCAATTTACTTCACAAATTATCACTTTCTTAGATGTACAAAAATGTTTTGATTTTCCTTGTCCTTTGCCATATTAACATTTAACTCTATTATATTAAGTCCCTAGTGAAATACCCTTTCCTAAGTATATAATTCCCTTTTTTATAAATATCCCAAAAACCCATTTATTATAATGTTTACCAAAGTATTATATCCCCGCACATTGAAAATAAAAACCCCGCTTTACAAGCCCTTTGGTTAAAATATAACGTTATACATTAATCCCGCCCCTATGGTGAATTAGTTGTATTAATTAATTTACCATATAATAAAAATATATATGAAAAAATCAAACTTTGAATATACAATATGTATGTTTAAAACGAAATAAAACTTCGGAGAAGTCTTACGCCACCGTGGATTGCTCACCTGGCCTTACACCTAACCAACCCCGCCGCAACCCATTTCTTACACATTCGGGATTAATTAGTCATCAGGACTAGTTAATAACCTCTTATCCGCTTGTTAAATATCCCCCGGAGCGATTAAATAACATTTAAAAAGTGTTTAAAAGTCCGACGGGCCCACATGAAACCCCCGCCTATCTCCCCATCGCCCCCGACCGTTGAATCGACTCATGAGATCAACGCGGCGTTAAATCCATTGCCCATCTAGGTATAAGTTTTTTAACCCACGGGGGATGGGTGGTTTTGAATAGTCAAACCATCCACGTGGCAGGAAACCTGTGGAATCGCTGCCCCTCCGTTAAAAACCGTCCTTGACCAAAAGCGGTGCGGGAATACCACTTACCGCTTACCGCTTACTGCCGACTCACGTCACCCCGTACGTCGATGACGTCATCACCTCGAAAAAATAAAAATACTTTTAACTTGCGAATAAAGCCATTTTTTCGTGTTTCGATTATTTTTATTATTAAAGGAATGACGAGAAATCCCACTTTACGTTTCCAGAAATTTTATTAGCAATTGATCATTTAAGCACAATTACACTCACTTATTATTCCGACACCTCTTTGCCATACTTTGATACCTGTTAAAAGTCAGTTTGCCTCCAAGAACAGGTATTTATCCTATTTTGCCCCGAACTGCAAGTAAAACTCTGTTTTCTTTGTTTTTCGCTGGATTAGTGATTAAATCTTATCGCTAAGTCATTCCCTGAGGTTTAAAACTGTGAATTGTTCCCTTGAAACTGCAATTGTGCTAATTTCCTTCATTTAAACTGAAATCGCACCCGGTCCATGAAGAAAACCCAGAAACTGCCATTTTGAACACACAAGAACCTAAATGGGAGTTCCTGTAGCCTTGAATGATGCTCCATTTTGAACCTGGTTAAAACCTCACTCCCTTGTCCATTGAGAAATTGCTTGAAAAATCTACTCAGTTGTCCCCTGAAGAGATGACTAGAAGATCACATCCTTGGATAAACAGTCTTAATACTAGTCATAAGACTTGTTTACTCCAATATTGTTATCAAATCTATTCAAACAGAGGTTAGAAAGCATAACAGCTAAAGAGTATCAGTGGTTAAAGTGTATCAGGTAAAAGTCAGGGTGAAAGTTAAAATGAAGTTACAGAGCAGTCAAAGGTAAACTGTAAAAGTAAATACAGAAGGCAGTAAAATGGTAAAAAGAGATGAGAATACTTTCACCAATAGTGATTTTTGTCTAAAGTGAAAGTAAAACAGTCAAAAGAGCAAGAAAGTAAAAAGATGAAAAAACATAACAAAAAGGAACATTTTTGCAGAAATTGCATATTTTAGTCATAGTTTTGCAGAAACTATTGTGATCAATCCAAGATGAATTTTACAAAACTGAAGGAGGTTTATGTTCTTGAGAGGGCCATCTACAAAAACCTCTCTCACTTTTCTAACAGCCATTATGGTTTTGGAAATATTAAACAATGTTGGAAAGCACTTTTTGCAGAAAAATCCTGTTAAGTCATCATTTTGCAGAGAATATTGTGGCCAATTAGAAATACATTTTACAAAAATGAAGGAGGTTTTTGTTCCTAAGAGACCCATCTACAAAAACCTATCTCATTTTTTCCACAGTGATTTCAGGCTGAGAGATACATGCACATCTTTAGAGGCTATTTTTCAGACTCTGTAAAACTCTGTTTTACACATATTGTTGCAGAGCCTATTGCGCATAGCTGGAGAGAAATTTTAGAAAAGTGAAAGAGGTTTATTTCACCAACATATTTATCTACAATAACCTCTTTCACTTTTTACATATCTATTACGGATTGAGAAATACAAAGATATCATTGGACCCCAAGTTTGCAGAATTGTTGGAGCAGATTGCACAAAGAAAGGAAGCAGTTAGTGACTGGGATGCCTCATCATCAACTAAGAGTTGGATCAAATTCGAATTATCCTCTTTGTCATCACCTATCCATAAAAAATAGTGCCAAATAGATGCATTAGTTTGAGTGTCCTTTAATTAAGTTCTATTTATGTAAACAGTTGGAGAGATTTGTGAACCAATTTTGATATTTGTTTCAAGATATTTTAGTTTAGAATTTGTATAAATACTCCACTCTTGGAAGAATTTGGGGTGGATTCTATTACTCTGCTGTAACATTGAGATTTTCAGAATAAAAGCTTTTGGAGAAATTTACTTGTGGCTTACTGGATGACGATTTGAAGCACTGGACTTGTTGCAGGATTCATGTGTTGGACTACAGTTCAATAAGTGTTTCTACCCTTTATCTGAAATTTTATATTAGTTTATAATACCATCTTATCCATTTCTGAATAATTTACATAAAGGATTGAAACAGAATTTGCTTAATTGTACTCTGTTTTCAAATGTGTTTATTCTTAATGTTTTCTTCTAAATTAGTTATAAGCATGAATTCTTAAATGCTCCTGCTTTGCTAATTTAAACACTGTTGATTACTATAATAAAGAATTCTTCATTGCTCTTTGTTTGTAGTCATTTCACTTCTTTCTTTTTGAACATGGTGAAAGATTCTTAGCTGCCTTTCATCCCTTCAAGATCATTCCATCCACTTTAAATTTTAAGGATTGTTCTCTGTCTAGCTATCTTGCCCTGTAATACCATCTTGTGTTTAGAATAGAAATCCAGTAAAGCCATCCTTTGACTCCATAGCCCAATGGACTGAAAACTTTCAACCTTGCCCTCAGTTTAAGGATTCCACCATTTTTCAAAAACAAACATCTTGGATCTATAACTAGCCTAAAACCTTCTAAGAACAAAGATAAATCATAAAGAGAGAGCCCTCTCTGGATGCAGATTGGCTAGATTCTGCATCTAAAAGGTTGGTTTGTGGTTACCTCGGGTATACTTTCCTCTTACACAACTTCTAGGAAAACCTGAGTGATAACACCTAGGGCTCGTAAAATGTACTAGGTTGGATTTTTCTGAAGGACAAACGTATAGCACAAGCATATGCTATCCCCTTCAAGCTTGTTTTCAAAAACAATTGGGGTACTTGCCAGAAATGGTGGGGGGAAATTGAACCAATGTTTAGTTGTGTTGGCAGTATGTCGCTCTTGAACATGACACTCATCTACATTCGTGTCGAGTTGGGGACATCTCATATTGTCATTTTTGCCTCCATGGGTTTGGGTAATCTGTTTTGACCTCTCATCTGATCTTTGCCACGTCATCATGACCTTAGATCCCTTGATGTAAAACATTGCCAAATCCAGAGTCGTGTCGCTGATATGTTCAAGAGAAGTTTTGCCCCTGCAGTTTTCAACCTCCCTTTGATTCTTTGTTAGTCCCGAGTCATTATCATTATGTTCCTCTATCTTGTGTCGATGATGTGGGAAACATTATGGCCCTCCTTCGACTGGGTCAATTCCTGTCGACTTCAGCTCATTATCCAGGAAGTTGGTTTAGAGACTCCCTACCGGTACCTTGGAGCCTGCATGCCTCAATGGCAGGTTCTTCGCATTCGACGACAGGTCCACATCATTGGCCTTCGATTGAGTGATTATGTGGGTGTTCGACGCTAGATCACTGTTTACATTCTTTGGATTGTACTTGTTGTACCCTGAGAGCCATTATCATTATTGGTGGTTTCTCTCGTGCATGTTAACAACTTTCATCATTGGCTGGTAATTAGGTGATTTTTTTGCATGTTCGACTTCAGCTCACATATTTACATCCTTGAATTTGTACTTGTTCGGGTCGAGATGGAGCGCAAGACCCTGGTTTTTTTTTGATAAGATCCAGGCTGCGGGATATTATGGTTTATCATGACTTATTGCATGACTCTTTTGATTGGATGGCTATTGGATGGCTGCGACCATACCTGAGTCTATTTGTTGATTCGTACTGCTGGATGGCTGCGTCCATACCTCAGATCTCATTTTATATATGTACTCTATTATGGATGGCTGCGCCCATGCCACATGTTCATGTATCAGCGATATCAGTTGCATTTGTAATTGTAGGTCTTCCGACAACGATGTTTGGTTCGAACACATTCTCGTAAAGCATTTCACCCCTTCCTCTCTCTCGGACCTCATGCTTTAGGGGGCATCTGTTACACATCATTTTGTCACTGTCCCTGCAATCCCCATCCCGAACATTGGAGGCTCATTTCTGTGACCAAAATAAAGTGCCATGCCTTGCAAAAACCATAATTGCATCCCTTTCCATGAGTACAACATTCATTATGTTGATAACTTCCTGAACAGGCCATCATAAACATCCGTTTTTGCCTTGGCGCTAGTAGACCGTTATGCCCTCGCATCGATTGGGAATTAACACTGGGCCCCATGCCCATTGGTGCTCTATCCCAGTTAGCTACCCACACCAACCTATTTATGGAATGTTTTTTAAAAATAGAGGTGAAGTTTCTATCACAACAAACTTCGGAACTTCGTGGGTGAGTCATCTGGAGTGGTTCGACTGAATAACCACGACCTTCCTCCTTTGGCCTCTTGTTTCCACCTTTTGGGGAAAATTTCCAAGGGATAAGGCCTCCCTTCCACTATGGTAGGGATCCCAACCTCCTCCTCTCCCTCTATAAATACAACCATCTTCCATTGATGTGCTAGCTGAACTAAACGTATTATAGCTAAAACGCTGAAGAGATTTCTGTACATTTGGTTAGAAAAGATAGAACAGAAGAGATCCTCATTGAGAGAGCTTAGACTTGTGTCTTCATCCCGACTGAATTCCCTGACGATCCATCGAGACGCGCTTCGACTGAACCCTGCTGAAGGAGGCTGCGACGTCAAGGCTCCAATTGTAACTCTTTCTTCTATTAATACATATACATGACTATTGTCTGGTTCCCATCTTGCGTTAATGTGTTTTATTTGATGCAATGTGCTTAACCCTCCTTGATTGGTTAGTAATTATGAATGAGATCATTGTTTCGTATGTTGCTCTTGTTTGTTGATCTTTGTGCAGGTATCCAAGCATCGTTGTGGAAGGATCGTGACCCACCGAGATAGGAATCAAGAGGCCACCACCACGACAGCTACGACAACAACGTTGGACTCCAGGTAGGTTGATCTACCTTGTATTTTTCATTCATTAATTAGGAACCTTCACTCTAGCTTGTCCCTTTGTTACTAGACCCACTCTAGGGCTAGAGGGATCGTCTTTGTCCGCAGAGAGGATTTACCTGCATAACACAAAGGAAGAAAGAGCCAATACATGCATTCCATGGCCCTATACTGGAAATTGAAGACCCTATCAGGCCAAGTTTTGAAGGAGAAGCATGAAGATAAGAATGATATCATTTCCTCCTTAAATGAAATCCTAAGGGTGTTGCATTATCAACGGTCTTGTTTGGAGACATAGGATGCTTCCTTGGCCCATCGGGAGAGTCATCTCCAATGTGAGCTCAAGCCCTTTGCGCAAACTAGTACAAGTGTAAGGGACCCTGCTCCTGCAAGGTCTTTGGATTCCTGAGTATGTCGTTTTGTATTAATTTTGTTATGTTGTGTAGTCTTGTTGTGATCTGGTGCCATTATGATTGGTTGAAGTCTCTTGTTGTTGAAACTCAGTTTCTCCTTATACTAGCCAACAAATTTGGTTTCCCTTGTGGTAGATTGGGCTCGGTTTACTTTTGATAAATGATTTATCAATGATGTATTTTGAATTTCAAAGGTAATACGAAATTTAAATCTCTCTCTCTCTCCCTCTCTCACCCACCCACACACACAGATATATATATATATGAAATGTCCTTTTTCAGGGCATTCTCTCTTGTTAATTTTAACCAAAATTCGACAAAGATGCTTACAAATTTGAGTTTAAGTTGTTTAATTTGTAGAATTTGAGTGCCCCAAAGGTTTTTCAAGGCGTTGAATCCATTTATGCATTCATAAATGTATCTTAAATAACAAAAAATCATAATCTTGCTTGAAATTGTATCGTTAGATTATGGTGAAGAAGACCATTTTGTTTATAATTTAGATTACACCTATATATATATATATATATATATATATATATATAGAGAGAGAGAGAGAGAGAGAGAGAGAGAGAGAGAGAGAGAGAATATTACAATATTTAAAATTAATAAAAGAAATTGTTATGATTTTTATATTTTCAAAAATTAAAAGATAAAAAGAGGTCAATGTCATAGTTTATAGGGTAATAATTCAATTTAGTAGATTATGTGGTATTAAGATATTATAAATTACGAAAGATTTGAAAACTAGTGATACTTTTTTATAATCAAATAAACAAAAAATTAATAATAATGATAATAAGTATTTATTAAATTTAATTAAAAAAATAAAAAATAAAAAATCATAAATATTTTAAAATTATTATAAAAAATTATAATATTTACCACTCTATATTCATTTTTACTCGAGATCTAGCAAATGTTGAGAGGGAACAAATCATTTGAGATGCAAACCTATTTTAGGGTGAAAACAAATTGATCCCTCTAAATACTTGGTAAATCGAAAATTAAGATAAATCTAGATTGATTTTAGATGTTAATTTTAATTTTAATTAATTATTTTATTTTATTTTTATTTTTATATAATTTCAGTGAATTAAAAACATTTACATAACATAATGAGATAAGACAACATCTTTTTCATAATAGTACATCTAAATACAATAAATTAAATCATTAAAATATTTAAAAATATTAACATTTTAATTTATATGTTATTTAAATTTAAAAGCAAATTAAATTCATTCTTCCTTCTTCCATACCATTCAAAAATAAATTAAATTCATTCATATCCCATTTTCCTCGCATTGCAAAAAGTTTTAACAATAATTACTACATTAGGAATTTGGCTTCTGTGATCCATAAAACTCGTTTTGAACCAGCTAGTGTGATTCATCATCAGGACAAAATGAGAAATCTAATCAAGAAACCTAATTAAATAGACAAGGAAAACTCCAACTAGCCATTGTAAAATAACAACTAGTTTGACTAGAATAATAAATTAAATTAAATTTCATCATATTATATTATATTTCACTTAAATTTTATTATATTTTAATTTTAATTTTAATTTAAACCTAATTTAATATTAATGTTTTAATTTAAATCTAATTTAATATTAATGTTTTTTAATAAATTTTATATTAATATAATTTTGTTTTTATTATTATTTTAATACTCTGAATTATAGGTTAAAAAAAATAAAAAAATAAAATAAAAATAAAAAAATAAATAAATAGATACAATAATAATAATGATATAAATAAATAAATAACTAAATAAAAACAACAATAATAATAAATATAAAAATAAATAATAATAATAATAATAATAAAATATTTAATTTACTTAATAGGTAATTTAAATCATAATATAATACGGAAGATACTCATAAGAAAAACTATAATGATAAAAATTCTAAAAATCGTAAAAATAAACTAAAAGGAACATACAAGGAGAAAGAAAATGGGAGCGAGAGGGGAGGAAATGACAAGAGGGATTACATAGGAGGAGGAAAAAAAAGGCAACTAAGAGTGAAGGGCGTGAATCCAACATCTATTGACACTCCACTCATCATCCATGTTAAGGTTGACTAGCCTCTTTTCAATTTCCAAGGCTTCCCTCAACTTGCGGTGGTGGAAATGGTCGCTAGTTGGAGCTTTCGTTGTTTATTTAATTAGGTTTCCTGATCAGATTTCTCATTTTGCCCTGATGATGAACCACACTGGCTGGTTCGAAACGTGTCGGCAAAATATTTCTTACATATAATTTTCACCAAAATATTTCTTACACAAATAATTGCTACACTTGATTACCACAATTTCCAATTATTCGACTAGACTTGAGTTGGAAAATCAAAACACAAAATGATCATGATGGAAAAGTTATATTAAAAATAAAATGTTAGACCAAGTCCAACAATTTTCAAGCCTATGGAAGTATGGTTCCATGTAAGTGAATCTCATTATGGCCCCTCTCCCACTCCAAAAATAAAATCAAGCCTTAAAAAGTATGGTGCCATGTAAACAGATCACCATTATGGAAAACAAAATTAATCATCAAGCCTTAAAAAGTAGGGTTCCATGTAAACAAATTCTCATTATGGAAAACAAAATAAATCACGGTGGACCAAGTTTAACAACTTAAAGTTTGTGAAATTATGATTCTATGTAAACAAATGTAAACAAATGTTATGGTAGACTACGTTTAATAGTTTTAGTTTTAATTTTGTATAGAATAATTTTTGGTGATAATCATATATAAACATATTTTTATCGAAATGTTTTGAATCAATTAGTGTGATTTATTTTCAGAATAGATGAGAAATCAAATTATGAAAAACGATTTAAATAGATGAAGATAAGATCCAACAAATAGTTATAATGTAACGACTAATTTAACTAAAAAAAGAAAAAACATAAAATTTAAATTAATTCATAAAATTATGAATTTTTTTATTATTAATTTTATATAATATAATTTTAATATATTTTATTATTTGGAATTTAAGCTTAAGCAGTCATAATATAAATTAGTAGAAATTCTTTCGGTAGTAATCACATGCAAAAGAACGAGGTCGACGCGTTTCGAACCAACCAGTGTGGTTCATCATCAGGACTATGTGAGAGATCAGATCCAGTCATTAAGTATAAATAGATGTAGAAATGACTTAACTAGCCGTTAGGATAACGGCTAGTTTGACTTTGAAAAAGTAAATATTCCATTATTTATTTATTTATTTAATTTTATTAATTTTATTTATTAAATTATTATTTTATTTATTTATAAAACCTTTAATATATTAATATAATGGTAAGTAATTTAACAAATCGTGGTATATATATGTAAATTTTTGTAAATTTTTGATTAAATTATATAATAATTAATTATTATTATTAATTAATAAATATTTAATTAATTCTTATTCATATGATTTAATTATAAAAAACCATCTATCAAATAGTTAAATAAAGAGTCAAAATAAATAAATAAATAAATAAATAAAAACAAAAATATAAATTAATAAATAATAAAAATAAATAAAAATATTTTATTAATTAATTAATATTATTATTATTATTATTATTTATTATTTATTTATTTATTTATTTATTTATTCATTTAATAATATTATTAATTATATTATTATTATTATTATTTATTTATTTTAAATAAAAATAATGTAAATAAATAAAGTAAAAATAACTAAATAAATAGATAAATAAATAAAAATAATAATAAATAATAATAATAATCAAGAATATAAATACAGGAATCAACATCTAAATGTGTTTCAAGTCATCTCTATTGAGATTAAGCAGTTCTTTTTTCAATTTCAATAGCCTCTCAACTTACGATGATGGAAATAGTGCGATTAGCGATGACCTTAGCATCTTCTATCTGTTATGATGGTTAGTCTTGTAACGAACCGGCGGATGAGCGAGATCTTCTATGCTTGATATCAGCCGCATGCTCACAGATCCTTTGATTAATGGACCGACCTGTCTCACCAATGTAAGGAGTCCCACAGGAACAGGGAATGATGTAGACACCTTTTCCATCCCTGGGGTCAATCGGATCTTTATGCTTTTTAAGGATTTTAGCAATCTTATCAGTGGTACCCTGGATGAACGGTTTCCTCTTATTTCAAGCCCCTTAATACTATTCGTAGTTCTCTTAAATCGGTTAAAGATCCGATTGACCCCAGGGATGGAAAAGGTGTCTACATCATTCCCTGTTCCTGTGGGACTCCTTACATTGGTGAGACGGGTCGGTCCATTAATCAAAGGATCTGTGAGCATGCTGCTGATATCAAGCATAGAAGATCTTGCTCATCCGCCTTAGCTGAGCATGCAGAAAAGACTAACCATCATGTTTGCATAGAAAATGCTAAGGTCATTGCTAGAATCGACCATTTCCATCATCGTAAGTTGAGAGAGGCTATTGAAATTGAAAAAAGACCCGTTAATCTCAATAGAGATGACGGTTGGAATATCAGCAGATGCTGGATTCCTACCTTATATTCTTGATTATTATTATTATTTTTATTTATTTACCTATTTATTTAGTTATTTTTACTTTATTTATTTGATTATTTTTATTTAAAATAATAATAATAGTAATAAATAAATAAATAAATAATAATAACAATAATAATAATAATAAATGAATAAATAAATAAAATAAAATAAAATAAAAATAAATATAAATAATAATAATAATAATATTAATTATTTAATTAATTAATTAATAAAATATTTTTATTTATTTTTATTATTAAGTTATAATTTTGTTTTTATTTATTTATTTTTATTTTTATTTTTATTTATTTATTTATTTTTATTTTTATATTTTTTGATTATTTTTATTTATTTATTTATTTTGACTCTTTGTTGACTATTTGATAGATGGTTTGTTATAATTAAATCATATGAATAAGAATTAATTATATTTATTAATTAATAATAAGAATTAATTATTATATAATTTAATCAAAAATTTAAATATATACACCACGATTTGTTAAATTACTTACCATTATATTAATTATTAAGGTTTTATAAATAAATAAAAATTAATAAATAAATAAATAAAATAATGGAATATTTTACTTTTTCAAAAATCAACTTCTTGATTATCTATAATAAATTATCTTTATATTTATATTATTGTCTGGATCTGATATATACATAGACGATGTTGAACCCACCTTGATTGGTTAATAGCGTCATTGTTCTTTGCATATGACTCTACTATTATATTTTATTATTATATTACATTAAAAATTTAATTGGTTAATGATAAGAATAAGAATAATAATATATTTATTAATATTCATTTTTAGGGTACAGTTTTATATAATATAATTTTAATATAATTTATTATTATAATATATTTTAATTTAATCTATTAAATAAAAAAAAACTTAATTAAGGAGAATAAGCTTAACGTTAATATTCATTTAAAGGGTTAATAAAAAGGAAAAAGGATTAAAAAGAGAAAAAAAGGGGTCCGCTAAAACTAAACACCAACTAAGAATGAAGGGCTAGAATTCAACAGATGCTAACACTCCACTCACCTTCTCTATTAAGATTAACCAGTATTTTTTTCGATTTCTAATGCTTCGCTTAACTTACAATGATGAAAATGGTCAATCTTAGCAATCACCTTAGCCTCTTCAATGCAAATGTGATGCTTTGTCTTTTCAGCATGCTCTACTAAGGTAGAAGAGTGTGAACTTCCACGTGCTCGTGAATCTTTTGATTAACAATCTTGTCAAATTAAGGTTACATGTAAGCAAATCTTATTATAGCAAATATTAGATGATAAAACTATAGGAAGTAACCTTAGTTTTAAATTTAAGGGGTTGATGATTTGGTTTGATTTTTCTAATGGTTTAGTTAGAAAATGTGAATAACAATTATTATATTTTCTATTAAATATTTTAAGTTTGAAAATTATTTATTAAAATAATTGTAAAATATAAAATTAATGATAAATATAGAAATGAATAGGATAGAGCTAATATGATTAATTTCATTTAATGACATTATTTTTAAAGTTAAATACATATTTTCAGGAATAGAGTTTTAGAAATAAATTTACTAATAAATTTATTAAAGGTAGGAAAATAAGTGATGGAGAAAACATTCAAACATTGTCACCTTTACTCTATGATAATTAAATTGATTTGCATTGAATTATTGTTAATTTGTACAAATGATCAAATGTGACATTTTGACTCTCCAAAAGATTTCATTATATGAAATTGAAGTGAGGCTATTGAAATGGACGGAGAAAAATGAATGTGATCTTTGTAGCATATCCAAGGAGATAATGTGTGGCACTTGATGTGAATAATAATAAATAGATGGTTATTATTATACTTAACTAAAAAATATGTATATATATATATAACTTTCACACTACTACATGAGTCTTATTTAATAGAAATGTCGTCAATGTACAACAATATATAACTACTTATTCATTATTATCTGCATCGAGTACTTTTCTAGATTTCTAAATACCTTATATTACCCCCTTTAATATATTGCAACCTTATCCTTAGTTGTTGGTATAGTACTTGCAACTATTTGGTGTTGGCCTTAATGACAATGTTTTCAAAGTCAAAGGCATCTTCCAAGGAGAAAAGTTGTGAGAAGAAAAATGAATGATAGAGAAAGCTTCCAAACATGGTCTCACTTACTCATTGACAATTGAATTATTGTTAATGTGCATAAATGACCAAAGACAAACAATTGGATTTTGCAAAAGAACGCAATTTTTATGATGATTCGTGTTTTTGGAACACTGTGTAATATTGTTAGCCATATGTCACTATTGCACTATATAAAACTATTTTGTAAATGCAACAAACAAACATGCTACAACATGTCTCTAGAGACTTGAACCCATACAACAAGGGAAATAAATTGTTCATCAAACCACTTGACCTAAGAGCCTTTGACCTTAACTTTAAATGGAGGACATAGGGATGAGAATTGATCCACTTATGTGTGCATGGGTCACAAAACCATTTAAGATGGTCTCTTTGGGTCATCTTTTAAAGGAGGACATGGGGGTGGGGCTTTGAGCCACTAAAAGATTGTAATCTAACTGTTAGGCATTTTGACAACTTTCAAACATATTTTATGGCCATATTCCCTGAGATCCAGCGGAGATTTATTTGATTTGTAAATTTAAGTTGTGTAATCTACATATTCTAAGTATTCAGAAAATTTATTTTGAATACTAAATATGTTTATGTATTCAAGAATGCATTTTAAATAATGAAAAAATTCAACCTCATCCAAAATTATATCACCAATTTCAAAAAAAAACCAAAATATATCAATAATTAAATTGTACACAAAATATCTAATAATTAAACTGTAAAAAAAATTGTCAATCATAATTTTTTTTAGCAAAAGTAATTAGAAAAAAAAAGCAAAAATGATTATAAAAAAGAAAGAAAGAGTGATTAATAAACAAAACTCAATTATCAATGCATAACTAGAATGTTAGTGGAAAAGGCAATAATAAAACATAGATACCCAAAAACAAAAAATAATCAAGAATCAATGATAACTAGTGTTAGTGGAAATGGCAAAAAAGGCAATAATAAAACATAGCCCAATTCTCATCATAAACCACTATCAAATTACCAACTAATAAAACATAGCCCAATTCTCATCATAAACCACTATTAAATTTCCAACAACCAGGGCCCTTGCAAATGAGACTCTCATACAATGTTGCATTCATATGATGTCCTTCCATATGATGATAAGGACTTAGTGAGCGTAGAAGATGGATAAGTATAGTACCTCTAATAATTGTATCGTGTACTATGTCACCCGTCATTCATAGTGGAAACTAGATTGTTGAAAGAATAAAGGCAAGCCCATAAGAAAAAAATCAATAGATAGCGAAGAGGGGCCCCCTTTTGGTTCGACCAAAAGTCATAAAGCAAGTCAAATGTCTTCCACGTTTTAATTAATTAACTCACAATGGATCGAAAACATCTTATTGAGTCTAAGGAAAGTATCTATAATTGTTGTTATATTTTATATTTTTAAGAAAAGTTTTGAAATATTTTAAGATAAAGGTGGAAGTTATTATATTGATTATATTGGAATAATGTTTTTAAAATTTTAATTTAATTAATAATAATTAACTTTTAAGGTCACGATTAAGTTAGATACTAAATTGGTGTATGAGATTTTCTTGTTTGTGGGACAAGGGACCCATCTCCGTGCAACGATTTGACTGCTAAATCTATGAAGGCATACATACTCTACCCCGTTTGGTTTTGAACCTATGACCTCTTAGGAGGAAACACATGCTCTTAACCATTAGACCCACTCAAGTTGTATACGGATAGTAGATAGTACGGATTTAATTTTTATGAAATATATTTATTAGTAGTTATAGATGAAAGGTTGAGATTTTGAGTCCTAAAAGTAGGTATGTATTTTCTACCTTTTAATTGAATTGATTAATTAAAAAATATCATATAAACATTTGTCATATGAACACGCGTTATGGTTTTTTCGACATGTAGTATCAATAAATTATGGTATTGGCACATAATATTATAACAGTGTATTTACAAGTTAAGAATACCCATAATAAATCGGGAGTGAACCTTTATTAATAAAAATCTTATTATATGTGTTTTTAAATGTATGTATGTTTAACTCACATATTAAATTTTGTTTAGTAATTAATAATAATATTAATAAAGTTATGATGTTATTGCCTACGTGGTGTAGGATAGGCAGTGTTGGTGGGTATTGTTGAGGCACTCTGTGAAGTGAAGGCCATTGGTTTGAAACTCTATGGGAAAAAATCCAGCCATGTTAAGGGTTGGTGTGGCCTAGGTCGGGTGCGATCCATGGGTGATTTTGAAGGCTTAGATGCCCCTAGGTCAGAATTTTTCAAGCCAAATGTTAAGCATGCAGTCATCTCAGGACTCACACCACTTAGAAAACAAAAAATAAATTTATGTCTTTATTAATTTTAATGATTTTTTAAATGTTGGTAATGTGGATGTATATGGGGTAAGTGTTTTGATGTTTATCCTTGTTTACCAACCATTTAAATTATATGGTTGCACTAGTTATTGGGTGGATGGTAGGGATTTACACTCCAAAGAATGTTTTAGAATATTCTTACTAGTAATAAAAATTCAAAGGTTGAGATTTATCTTAAAAGTAGTTATGCCATTTCCCCCCTCTAAATTAAATTGATTAATTTAAAAAAATGTGAGATGAACATGTGTCATGTGAATATGTGTTGTGGTTTTTTAGGTATATGGTATTAGTAAGCCATGGTATTCGCCCATGGAATATTAACAAAACCTATTTACGGGTAAAGAATCTCCATGGTAAAGTGGGGGTGACTCTCCATGGTTAAACAACCTAGATCCATCTTAACTTTGGATCTAATAAGCGTCAAGAGAGATCCAATCTCTCAAGGCATCCCGAGTTAAGATGGATCTAGGTTGGTCTTTCCCCCTTTAAATGGGTTATATTCCACATGAATACCATGGATAAATATGTTATTATTATTATTATTATTTTTGTTTACATAACAGGACAAGACAGGGAAGGATCAGACATGACATTACAACATCTCCTTCCATACGAGGTTGGAGAACACCTCTCGATGCAATAATCTCGTTACATGTATTTTTAAATGTACATATCTTGAACTTATGCATAAATTATTTTTATAATTAAGAATAATCATAATATTTTTTTTACACCAATTAGTAAATTTGTTATTAAATTTGCACCCGGACGTAGAAAAACACTCGAGAAATGTTTACGTTGTGATCCAATATGCAGGTTCTTTAAAGGAGAACAAAACAGAAGATCCAAATTTTTCGTTTAGCAAGTTGCTACTGACATACATTTTACCAACTAAGCGACAACTATATACTCAACAAAAATGACTAGACAAAAACACAACTTTGTAGTATGAGATCATAAGTCAGGGTGGATCAATAGACATCTTATCAGACTTGCCTCCAAAGGAGTTACTCGCAGTGTTGCAGTGTTCACCATCATTCCTCTCAATTTTGGGCTTGAATCTTTTGCATTTCCTCAACCAGGAACAAGATAGTGTTGGACCGTTGGAGAATCTTCTAATGAAGGTCTCTGATTTTAGCTTGATAATTGACAGGGGGCGCGTGCAGAGGCTGCATGCATTGTTGCAACTTGAAACCACGGGATTATAACCACTGCGCTCCATAGTAGTATGGAAAATTGGATAGTGACTTAATTCCAGAGAATCTGAGTGACAATTGGGCCAGAGGAAAGATCATAAGGGGCCAAAAGAAAGGAGGGAGGCACCCCGAGAAATTGAAGGAACAAATGGAGGGGTGTGTGAAAGCCACGAAGGGATGATTGGGGCTGGGGGAGGACCAAGATTAAAAAGGAAAAAGAGATGCCTCAGACAGGAAGAAGTACATGTGCATACCCAATAAAAAGTCTAAAGCAGAACTAGGCAAAGACCATTATTGAAATTAAGTTCAGAATTGATAATTGGGAACCTTCATTAAACGTCTGTGCCCAAATTGGCATGAAATCTCTCACATGGCAGTTTCCATTCGACATAATCGCCTTTGTCCAGAGAAAGGACAATTGTGAGGACATATAGAGGCAAAGGGGCTTCAAATTCAATAGAGAGGATGACAGAGTAGTCTTTAAGGTCCCTATAATTGGCCACTAGAACCATGTGAGATACCACTATTGAGCCAAAGAAGAACAATTCCCAACTCCATGCCAAGTAGTATAAAGAATCAATGACGAAATCATGCAAGAGAAGCCCCAAAGCTGCAAACCTAAAATTTCTACACTGGACTCTTGTCGTGACACAAATTAGGAGTCCGTTGCTATTATTGAATTTCTCATAACCTCTAGAGATTATGCAAACTTCAAGAGTTCCCTAGCCTCCAAAAAAGCAAACCAAACTCCCATACAAACACCAAATGTCTTGAATATAATCTCAAGACTTGAGAACTCACATGCCATAAAAATCCCATTGACCATGAACTCCATTAATGTTTGCCACCATGAAGTCTTCAAGAAGCCTCGTATAAGGGCGAAAAAATAAATGAGGATATGTCTTGCTGCTGAATTCACCATGTGCAAGGATTTAAGGGGTGCATGGCATGCACACCCTCTGCCAACCACCTCAACTATGACAAAATGCCCACACCACATAACCACTAACTTGTAATTCATATTGTTGAATGAGGTAAGGGACTTATGAAAGAGAACCTTAAATACCCCCAAAATATGATTTTATATGCGCCCATACTCATGAACACTAATGTTGAAGCAATGAATAGAGACCTAAATGGGGTTCATCATGGAATAGTTTTCCATATAGACTTACAATTGATGATGATCTATCATGCCTCTAATTGACAAACCTGATTTACTTGCTCATTAGCTTCATTGTTTTTATTTCTTAAGATGTGATAGAAGGTATTTTTAGGAAGTGAACCCAAGATACTAAGAATTATGCTAAGAAGAAGACTTAAATGGCTATTCTTAGGAAGAGATCCATTTTATAAATCTTGAATGGTGATAATGGAATCTCCCAATAATGCTATCTTGGAGATTTCCCTATATTTAGCCAGATGAAGACCAAGCAGGAGCCCGTACATTTCGACCAGATTATTTGTCCTCTTTCCAAGTCCCTAAGAATACTTTACTTCTTAGTTTTCCTTGGTATTCAAGAGAATCCCTCCCCCTATTTCCAACCCAAGATTATTTTTAGGGGCTTCATCTTCTGAGTTCTTGCTCTCTTCAAAGTTTTCATCTAAGAGGCCAAGTTTCCAAGTCACTCCAGAAGAGCGATGCAAGAGAGAAGAAAAGAGGAGATGTCCTAAAGGATCAATCAATGAGTCCATCCATTGGCACTCTTGTTAGTCTAAGAGAGGATCACGATATCTTAATTTTATTCTATTGTATTCCACACAGAAGGAGAGATATGTTAGGGCCATTTCTTTGGTATGAATGGAGACACTTTTAAAGATAGAGTTGTTTTGGGATAAATATATTTGCCAAAAAACATACTTCGAAAGGGATATCAAAATCCATTTGAGAATGGGCTTCCCAGTGAAAGATGCCACATACTGTTTATGCAAGCTAGAAATAAAGACAAACAGACCTAAATTCAATTTCAGTTGAATGTAGAAGGATCCCAAATCTAAAGACGATGCCTGAGATGCATCAGGACAAGACAAGAAAAGACGGAGAATTGATTCTTAATTTTGGTTAGAGAGGGAGCACCACGAAAGACCTTAGATGCCTCTTTTTTGAAGTTTTTTGAAGTTAAAATTTTCTTATGAATGAGGAGCCAACATAAGGTGTTAATTTTAGGGATGGAATTGTTCAACCACATTTTTTTCATAGAGAATACTTAGGGGGGAGGACCAAGGTGCATAGAGAAACTAAGTTCTTCATAACCAACCCTTATTGGATAGACATGACAATTCCAACCCAATTTGTCTTTTGCATGTTGATTCCAGGGGGAACATCTTGTAATACTATCTTTAATATTTTCCATGGGCATAATGTTGAGGAAATTATATGAGTTATAATTCCAACATTAAATTATCAATATGGGGTCATAAGACTTAGAGGCGTGAGCATAGGATCAGAGCATCTAACCTAAATTAACATCAAATTCTTATTTATAAATTAAGTACAGAATGCAAATAAACAATTTTAATCTCAATCTAAGTAAATCAATCAAAATTGATCTCAATGCAAGCAAAACTTAACTATACTTCAAACAACAAAATTAACTCTAATTCAAGCGATTCTAAACATAAGGAAAATAAACAATTCAAACAAGAGTGATTATAATCCTCGGGTGCATGAAACAAGCCATCAAGTTCAAACCAATCTAGGATACAACCATCAAAATGTCATCATGTCATCGCTGGTCATTCATATAAAACATAATATTTCAGGACCTGTTTAAGTACAAAACGACGAGTTAATAACCAAATCTAAAAAATAAATGGTAACTAAACTTACCAATGAAAACTAAACTTACAAAATCAAACTTATTCTCTATTCTTCTAAAACATAACCAAACTTTAGAAGCAATGGAAATGAAATCAATCACTATTCGAACTTTGATCACACATCATAACTCACACTCTATTTTTCTTAAAGAGACATTCGTGCTATCAAACAACAAGATAACCTTTTTACATAATTTTATCAGCTGGGCTAATCCTTAAATAAAAACTATTTCGAATAACTTGACATACTTCACACTACTCGCACTCAATGCGAAATATTAAATCTAATTATGTGCTTAACACTCAGAAAACTTAATGCTATCACTGTAACTCAGAAAATCATTTCACAAAGAGCATTAACTATTCCAAACTCAAGTTGTTCCAATCAAACTCAGAAAACTATTTTACAATAACCGTGAAACTTCAATCCAATTCAATCCTACTCTAATCATGTTAAGTTCGAAACCGATAGATTAAATTATAACCAATATATGTTTTGTTGTCCCTGAGTATTTCTCACATTGACATAACACTACAAAATTTAACAATGAATGGAAAATGAACATAGCATGGAATCAATTTCATTTCAAGACTTAGGATATAGTAATTAGTCCTTGTATGTTTTCAAATTAAAAGTGTTCTTTAAGCATTCTGTGCCATGAAATCGTATCAAAGGAACCATGCACACATTTAGAATAATCACTCAGTTAAATTCTTGCTGGTCTCACTAATTGAGAAACAAAATCTATCACATTTAGTTTAGATCTACGAAACATAATGCGATTTTAAGTACATAATGAAACTAACAATTCATAAATCTAAATAATGAATTTTCCAAACAACATTCGTGACACTATTAACTAATTAATCAAACACAAATATAAGATCTATATTGGTTGCAAAACTTGTTTCCAAGTGTGGTGGGTCCTTACCACTCCTGGAGCAAGTTAAATTAATTCAAATCGCTTAAAATTTAAATACAAAAATCACTTACAAAACTTTAAGTATGGAATCATAATTCTGTGTTACAGTTTAGCAAAACATGAATTCTAACAACAAATGCACCAAAATATCCATTGTATTCATAACATAAGAAAGATTACATCTGCTTTCTACTTCCCGCTGCCATCTATGCTCCCCCTGCTCTACCACACCATGATTCCACTGTTCATATGCTTGCTTCCCTCCTGTATTGCAGAGCATCAGGATTTATATAATGCAGCCAATGCACAAAAAATATAACTAAACAAAGCAAATATAATCTCAAGGCTAAAGTAAGCCATATGAGATCTTCTAGAGAAGTCTTAAAAAGGGTCATGGTTAGTTCATTCTGATCATGGAGAATCTGGAGGAACCATTTCCATTTAAAGCACGAAGTTGTTCAACAAAAATCGTTCGGAACCGAAACATGGTAAAATCATCCTTAAGACATTTAAAGCACAATAAAACTATGATATTTAACCATGAGATGAAAATGATCGTTTTTTGCATGAGTTACAAGAAATGGATATGAATATGGTAGAAAGTGCAGGAATATGCTTTATAAATGGTAATGTTATATGGTGAAAATGAGGGAATTTCTGAGGCCCAACATCCCCCTATGTCTGCGATTTTTCATGTCCTCATGCAAACAAATACCTTGCTCCTTTATAGATTTTATGACGTCATAAATTTGGGTAGGGTTGGTTCTTGTGGAGAAACACTACGTGAAAATTTGGAGGTGTTAGTTCTTGTGGAGCATCACTATTCATATTTGACTGCCATAGAGTGGAGAGCGATCTAATTGAGGGCAAACACTAAGTGGATAAGGAAGAGATGAGGGATGCCGTGAGTCATGAAGTGATAATGGGAATGGTGGATACAAATGCTTTCATACTCTAAGACTAAGGTTTATATGCGGTTCTTCTTGTTTTGGGCAGTAATGACTTCATATTTTGATGTCGACTTTGTCACAACATATAACATTTCTTCATGTGATAATACTATAGACTTGTGATACAAATGGTACAATTCCACTGTGGTAACCAATTTGCAGGAACAAAGTTCACTCCTTGAAATGCCAACAAAAGAATGAAAATAGCATTTACACATGTTATGAATGCTTATGATGTAAGAAAAGAAGGAATTATGGTTGCTACTTTGTATTAGTGAACCACTATGATCTACTTTTCATCCATATGGCCTTATTAAAGCACTTATGCATTTTATTATGAAAATGGTTTGCAAATGGAGGTGGATGATAGTGGTGATGAAAGATAGAATATATGAAGTGGAAAGTGCTTAACCATCATGATTCCTTGCATTATTAACGAAATAAAGAATCTTAAACCATTTTACCTCAGGTTTACCTTTACTTTGATGTGCTCGGTGCTGCAAAATGAAGTGGAGGATGGACTGGATAGAGGTATTGTGACTATTGATATGATCTGCTGAAAAAGGCTGAAGGATGAACTGAAAATCCGAAGAATGTACTGAAGGTCCCCTTCTCCCCCATGCCTGAGGAGTTGTATATCCCCAAAAAACTGAGGAATGGTGACTGCTGCTGTAAATGACAACGGAAATGTTGATACAACAATCCTAATTGCTACAAATTTGTGTTGAGATCGCCAAACCACATAGTCTTCAACCGCTACACACCCATGTGAGATCTTGCATATCTAAATAAATGGTGTCGATGTCGAACATACGAAAGAATCATTGGATTACCTACCATTGAGGATTTCATTAACCAATGTGACATATCCCACCTTTGATGCCAATGGGAATCAAGGCACTAGGTACATTATACTAGCCATGAATGGATTTGTCGAAGTCGAATGGACTGCAGAATTCATCTACCAAGAAACGTTGATGTATTTCGTTATCATATGATAAGGATACATGCCATTAAGGCATGCAGGCTCTTAGGTATCTTATCTAACCCTAACCTTGATCCCAGATAATGTTTTGATGTCGATGGGACAATGCTTGTTGGCAAGTGGGCCTTAAGGGATCCCACATCAACCAACTCAAGTAAAAACATAATGACTTGAAAGATACATGATTTGAAGAAATCATACAATTTTACACACTTTATGGGGAACCTTTCCCGCCAGTTACCTGGTTTTCAAGCAAAGTCCTTATCCAGTTGCGCCAAACAAGTTAGTTTTCACAAAAGGACTTATTTTTCTCTTTACTATTTTCATTCATTTATTTATTACAATACTAAATTTCCTACTATACTAGAGAAAATATGTCCTCTTTCAAGTGAAATAGAACTTCCAATGAAGCCATGTGCGGATCAGGTACAAATATATATTCATGCCGAGATTTAACATATAAGCTTTAGAAGGTACATGAGCATGAAAAATCAACAGTTTTGAAATATGCGATACAAAGAGTATTTGAATATGAGAGTGGTCCTTTGCATGGATTGTGATCTGGAACCAATGCTCGATGTAATCCTAGTGTCATTGGCTCATTTCTTCTTTTGGACCACTCTGAAATTCCTCGGTCGTGCCAGGAAAACTTGGATAATTGGTCTTTGGAATGCATACAACGCTTGCAGCTGGGCATGATGAAAGTTCTTCGATCTTAGGTTTAGTTGGATGATTCCCATCAGATTTGGTACATAATTCATCGATCTCCTTAGTAGATAGGGAAGAGGAATCAAGGGAGACTTCTAAATCCTTTTCTGGTTGTGGAGAGATAGATAATTTCCTGAATGCGGTCAGGATGAACTCTTCCTGAGAGGAAGATACCCCAACTACTGCTAGGATTTGATAAAGTGTTGTAGAAAATATCTAACACAACTATAATACCATGTAGAAATTATATCAATGGACTCAATTTGATCATGCAATTTACTAAAGCAATATACTGAATCCTTCTATTATATTTGCAGATTATAAAACACGATCGCTTAATCACATGCAAGTAAGAGAAAGATGTAAATCAATACATAACACCAGATATTCTGGGGGAAAGAAAATGCTCAAAACCCCTCCATATTTATTGTATAATCAACCAAGGAATCATGAAAAAATACGATTTATTTGTGATCACCACAACCTCATACACTCTACCAATTGCTTCACACTGATCTAGGCAAAATTGGACAAAAAACATAGCCAATTATCAGCATACCCTCAGCCTACCCTGCTTATGCAGTCCCTAGAGAATTAAACCCCTATTAAATAGGAAATTCAGAGTTCCTTGATTTTTCAATTCATCATGGGATTCCTGTGGTTTTATAAATGCATCTGGGCAGTTTGCTAAAAATACAACTGATAGTTTACTTGCCTTGAACCTTTGTCTCAATTGGGTCTCCACCAGAATTAGCATGCATGTAGCTATAAATAGTGAATCGTCAGTTACATGGTATATCACTACTGGTGAATTAAATCTATTTTAATTCACTTGATCTTCCACTAGCTCGTTAAACAGTTATAACTAGTTAAACTGATTTTAACTCAATTAATGTGAGTTAACTAATCCCACTCACACTACACTAGTGCTACAACTGCAACTGGACCCTATTAATAATAGAATCACTCTACATGACTATCATTTGACCCTCAACTCGAAATCCTTGAGCTAACTAATTCTATCACGGTTAGTTAACTATTACAAGTTGTTATATTACAATTAATTTTCCAATTAATTTAAAAATTGGTTGCACACTAATGTGTCGCAAAGATCCATCAATGTGTGACTTGTGATCACACACTAGTGTGTGTGTTGTTTTCAGATGCCAATTTCACTTTTTCTTGTTGCAAATTTCAACACTCCCTCTTAACAAGAAAGGAATCAATCTGTCCCGATCTGGTACCTTTGGAATGTTCTTGCATGCAACACTTCCTAGTGTTGTTCGCATATGCAACTCTCCTGAAACTGAATAGCCTCCAAACAACTGAATAACTATAATGCATATGTCATTAGATTCTTCTCACATTTATGAAGTTGTACATGTCTTTGGACTCTCTTACTACTAACATCATCCATGCACTCTGACCTACGCAACTTTGATTTGCGCTCCTAGTATCGTGATTGCAATCAACATGATTTAGCTCCTCGACATCTAATTGCAACTAGCTAAGCGGCCCGCTACGATCTTGTTGTCTTTATGGGCTCTTCTTGTATCAGTTCGATACATGACACACACCATCTCAATGGACCCTGCGCAAATTTCTTCTTGGGATCATATATGCATATCGCCCCACCTCACACCCGGAGGTATAACTGCATGTACTCCCTCTTCCCATTTGGCTTGAAATTTCTCCCTCTTGGAGGTCTCTGTTTGCTTCACCTTGTAGATCCACCTAGATCCAACCACTGACTTCCCCACTGGTCTTGGGACCACTTCCCCTGCATTATTCCTGATAATGGAGTCATACTCCTCAACCATGGCATCAACCCATGTTGGTTGTTGCAATGCTTCCTCATAAGAGGATGGTTATGTCACAATACACTCGCTCATAAGAGCCATGTATCCAATGTACCTGTCTAGTGACCTTCACTGCCTGCATTGATGTAGGTTATCCTACATGCTTTATCTAGCATCAATCTTTCAACCTCTTTGGTGCACTTCCTACCATTTTTTGTGGATGGCTCTACATGAGTGGGGTCTGCCACTCCATGATCCTCTGCTTGTGGCTGCTCCACATCCTGAGGTTCATCCTTTGGAACTAAGAGTTCCTCATCTGCAAGTAAGTCAAGCTCCCTCTCAAGGGACAATTGGATGGCTTTCTCATACTTCCCGATAGTACATCCCTTGCATGTGTCTATTTGTGCAAGAGTACCATTTGGAAGACCTGTAGAAATCTGCTGCATGATCCTCAAAGCACTGTGGTGTAGATGGCCCAATCTCCTGTGCCATAACTCACCTATATCCCGACTCACCACCTTCCCTACTTTACTGCTCAATGTTGCGCAACCACCTACATCAATTTTGTAGAGGTTCTTCACACAAACCCCAATATTCTTTTCATGTGCAGTGGCTTTGTGATGAAGGAACACCTTTCATTCACTGAAAACCACATCGTATCCAAGATCCTCCAACATAGCAACTGAAACTAAATTCTTTTTCAAGCTGGTACATGCATGACATATTTTAATACGAAAGGTTTACCTCACTGTCTTTGGAAAGTAATTGTACGAATATCGGTAGCGCTATACCTCTTTTCATCACCCATCTCGATGTGTATTTGAAGATACTTCTCCTCCAATCTACTAAAGAGTTATTTGATTCTCGTCAACTGGAAATATGCTCCACTATCCAAGTACCACATAGATCCCATCACAGTTGACACCATGCATGCGATGAGAGAAAAGTCCAACTCAAATTGTGAGGCCAAAGCTTCACCCGCTGCAACTCCTGGAACCTTCTTGTTGTTCTTCTTCTTTTGTGGACAATTTGTGGCATAGTTTCCATGATCATGACAGTGAAAACATTTCACCTTTGACATGTCACGCTTCTTGCCTTCTTTTCCAGTCTCAGATTTGGAATAGGACTTCTTCCCCTTCCCCTTCTTTGTCATACCAGCCAAGGCACAATTTTCATCATCATCGGTCTTGGATGAGGATCCATCCCTGGTATTTCATCGAAACTCTTCTTGTACCAAATCTGATCCTAGTCGCTCCCAATCTGGTAACTTCTCCCTCCCATTAACAGAATCCTGGTAACTATGCCAACTCTTAGGAAGGCCTAGAAGCGTTAGGATCACCAAGTCATCATCAGCTACAGTAATCCCAACACTTCCAAGCTCATCTCGACATTGAGTGAACTTGATCAAATATTTATGGATTGTGTTTTCCTTCTCCATTTTGATTTTCCTGAGCTTTTCCTTGAGTGCCAATTTTCTGTGGTCACTGTTGCTTTGAAATAGATCTATCAAGGCCTTCCACATAGCATATGGAGTTTCCTTTCCATGGAGACTCCAGACATCTCTAACTCCCTCTAATAATATCCTCCTCACCTTTTCTACCTTCTTCTGCCATTCATCAAGAAGTTTGGCATCTGCTGTTGCGGGCTTGGGAGTATTGTTATCTATGAATTCCTTAATCAACCCATTGTCCTCCAACACCGCCTCCTCCTGTCCTTCCATGCAATATAATTCGAACTGCCCTTAAGTGCATATTCGAGTCTCAAGCCATTGAAAGACATCTTGATACGCTTATAGCTCCAAAGAAAGTACCTGAAAATTTGAATACTGTTCAACACAAACTCAATTTATTCTCCACTATTGTTATTCTTGGCACTATGATACCATGTAGAAAATCTATAACACAAATATAATACCATGTATAAATTATATCAATGGACTCATTTCGATCATGCAATGTACTAATGCAAGATAATGAATCCTTATACTATATCTGCGGAATATAAAACACGATCTCTCAATCACATGCAAGTAAGAGAAAGAAGTAAATATATACACAACACCAGATATTCCTAGGGAAAGAAACTGCTCAAAACCCCTCCATCTTTATTGTATAATAAACCAAGGAATCATGAAACAGTACAATGTATTTGTGATCACCACAACCTCATACACTCTACCAATTGCTTCACATTGTTTTAGGAAAAATTGGACAAACACATAGCTAATTATCAGCCTACCTTGCTTACGCAATCCCTAGAGAATTAAACCCCTATTAAATAGGAAATTCAGCCTTCCTTGATTGCGCAATTCATCACAGGCTTCCTGTGGTTTTATAACTGCATCTAGGCAGTTTTATAAAAATACAAATGATAGTTTACTTGCCTTGAACCTTTGTCTCAATTGGGTCTCCACCATAATTAGCATGCATGTAGCTATAAATAGTGAATCATCAGTTACTTGGTAGATCACTATTGGTGAATTAAATCTATTTTAATTCACTTGATCTTCCACTAGCTCACCAAATAGTTATAACTAGTTAAACTGATTTTAACTCAATTAATGTGAGTTAACTGATCCCACTCACACTACACTAGTGCTACAACTGCAGCTGGACCTTTTTAATAATATAATCACTCTACATGCGTATCCTTTGACCCTCAACTCGAAATTCTTGAGCTAACTATGTCTATCACACTTAATTAACCATTACAGGTTGTTATGAGATAAGATTACAATTAATTTTCCAATTTATTTAAACAATGGTTGCGCACTAATGTGTCGCTAAGATCCATCATTGTGTGACCTGTGATCCCACACCAATGTGTTTGTTGTTTTTGGATGCCAATTTCACTATTTCTTGTTGCAAATTTCAACAAGTGCTTTGAGAGACATTCTTCAAGCTCTCAATCATTCTTGAATTTCTCATGTTGTTGATGATCCCTATCTTGCAACATGGATTAGTATAAAGGGGTTCTTGCAGCACCCCAAAAATGTTTTATCTTTAAAGAGCTTGAAATTTTAAACTAAATGAATAAAAACTACTAATCGCAACCAAAATTTCCTACTTAGACAACTAAACTTTGAAGAGACCTCAAACCAAAGTGGATGCGTGGCTCTTCACTCACGTCTTACCATCTTCTCCAGCCTCTAATTTCCCTGCAACTAAAAAAAAAAAAAAAAACTTGTGAAAGAAACTATGCTCTTATCCCTTTTTAATCTCAATGAAAGTAAAACTTAACTGTAATTCAAACAATAAACTTAATAAATATGAAATCAAACAAAACTAATTATCACTCAATGTCAAAATTATTCTAATTTCAATCTTAAACAAAACAAGTTCTAATTCAAGCGATTCTAAACATAAGGAAAATAAACAATCCAAACAAGACCGATTCTATTCCTCGGGTGCATGAAACAAGTCAATGAATATTCAAACCAATCTAAGCGATATATGTTGTCATGTCATCATTGGTCATTCATATAAAACATAATATTTCAGGACCTGTTTAAGTACAAAATGACGAGTTAATAACCAAAACTAAAAAATAAATGGAAACTAAACTTACCAATGAAAACTAAACTAATCAATGTTCAAACTACAATTCCTGCTTACACAATCAAACTTATTCTCTATTCTTCTAAAACATAACCAAACTTGAGAAGCAATGGAAATGAAATCAATCATTATTCAAAGTTTGATTACACATCCTAATTCACACTCTATTTTTCTTAAAGAGTCATTTGTGTTATCAAACAACAAGAAAACCTTTTACATAATTCTATCAACTAGGCTAATATTCAAATAAAAATTGTTTCAAATAACTTGACATACTTCACACTACCTGCACTCAATGCGAAATATTGAATTTTATTTTGTACTTAATGCTCAGAAAACTTAATGCTATCACCGTAACTTAAAAAATAATTTCACAAAGAGAATTAACTATTCCAAACTCAAGTTGTTCCAATCAAACTCAGAGAACTATTTTACAATAAGCATGAAACTTCAATCCAATTCAATCCTACTCTAATCATATTAAGTTTGGAACCAATAGATTCAATTATAACCAATATATGTTTTTTTACCCTTGAGTATTTCTCACATTGACATAACGCTACAAAATTTAACATTGAATGGAAAATGAACATAGCATGGAATCGATTTCATTTCAAGACTTAGGATATGGTAATTACTCCGTGTATGTTTTCAAATTAAAAGTGTTCATTAAGCATTCTGTGCCATGAAATTGCATCAAAGGAGCCATGCACATATTTATAATCATCATTCAGTGAAATTCTTGCTGGTCTCACTAATTGAGAAACAAAATCTATCACATTTAGTTCAGATCTACGAAACAAAATGTGATTTTAAGTACATAATGAAACTAACAATTTAGAAATCTAAATAATGATTTTTCCAAAAAACTTTCACAATGTTAACTAATTAATCAAACACAAATCTAAGATCTATATTGGTTGCAAAACTTGTTTCTAGGTGTGGTGGGCCCTTGCCACTCCTGGAGCAAGTTAAATTAATTCAAATCGCTTAAAACTTAAAAAAAAATCACTTACAGAACTTTAAGTACAAAATTGAAATTATGTGTTACATTTCAACAAAACATGAATTATAACAGCAAATGCATCAAAATATCCATTGTATTCATAGCATAAGAAAGATTACATTTGCTTGCTACTTCCCGCTGCCATCTATTGCTCCTACACTACCACACTAGGATTCCATTTTTCATATGCTTGCTGCCCTCCCGTATTGGAGAGCATTGGGCTTTATATAATGTAGCGAATGCACAACCAATATAACTAAACAAAGCAAATACAATCTCAAGGCTAAAGTAAGACATATGAGATCTTCTAGAGCAGTATTAAGAAGGGTCATGGTTATCTTATTCTGATCATGGAGAAACTGAAGGAACCATTTCCAGTTAAGACACGAAGTTGTTCAGAAAAAACCGTTCAGAACCGAACCCGACCCGACCCGTTCAGACCGAACTCAAGTCGTTCAACTTGATTATGTACTTAACTTTGCTCTGGAATATTCCCCTGTCATAACTCCTCCATGGTAATGGATTTTTCCAAATGGTTTTTGGGTTACCTGAATGAGGGTACTATGAAAAAAAACCCATATGTCGAAATTTCAAGATTCTTCTGCACTTTATCACAAACTTCATATTTTCACCTATAACAATTTATTCCGTACTCAACTTGTAGCAACTAGTTTAAGTGGCTTGTGGAGAATTTTGGAAATGGAACCCTGCGAAAAACGAACTTAGCAAAACCATATTTATTAAATCATGGTAAAATCATCCTTAAGACATTAAAAACACAATAAAACTATGATATTTAACCATGAGATGAAAATGATGGTTTTAGGCATGAGTTACGAGAAATGGACATGAATATGGTAAAAAGTGCAGGAATATGCTTTATAAATGATAATGTTATATGGTGAAAATGAGGGCATTTCTGAGGCCTAACACATAATAAGTTTATTAGGAATATTTTTCATATTCCAACCAAACCATAATCTGGAAATTTCCCACTAGGAGATTTGAGCTAACATAGAGATCCCTTGGCTAGATAAATAGAGATGGAGAGGCCTCGAGGATTTTGATTCTTAAAGAGGAGGACGGTTCAATATAGAATTGATCCAAAGGTGAATTCTTGTACCATTACTCATTGTCCAACTAATATTGTTGTTAATCAATCTAGTCAAGGTTGAGATGAGTTTCCTTACAGGGGAAAAATGTATCGTAGGAGCGGGAAGATCTAACTGGCTCCCAGAAAAGCTATGCAAATATTTGGCAATGAGGAATTAATCCAACCGAGATTTAAGGTTAGATTTTATTTTCCAAGCCATTTTTCTCCCATAGCCTAGTTCATTGGGGCAAGATCCCTTATCCCCAAACCTGCATGATTTTTGGGAGCACGGATAGTGGCTCAGTTGACCAAGTGGAATTTATTGGAATAGGGATTGCTATCTTCTCAAAGGAAATTTCTTATAATTTTTTGAATACAATGAATAATATATTGAGGTGCTAACAACACTGAGAATTGGAACAGAGGAATGGCGGACAAAACAACCTTTATGAGAATAATGTGAACTTCTAAAGAAAGTGAGCCATATGGCATCCTAATAATCCAATTTGATTTTTACCTTAGATAACACATTTTTCCAAGCTTGGGGCTTGGAAGAGTTTTTTAATCCTCCTGAGGTTGCTAGGAAGTTGTCCAACACCAATTTTAATCTTCTAGCTATTGCTACTGAGGTGTCTCCGAGAAGCATAATATCATTAGTGAACTAAGAGTGGTTGGAACTTTTGATGTCATGAGTGAAGCAGAGACCTAGAAGGCAGCCATTTCTACACTCATATTCCAAACGTTGAATCATAGAATCCACACCAAAATATAAAGAAAAAGAGATATCTGGTACCCTTGTCGTAAACCTTGAGAAGCTTTGAAGAATCTAGTGACTCCGCCATTCACTAAAGGGAAACCCATTGGATAAAAGCATTATCAAATTCCAATCTTCCCAAAAATTTAAAAATAAAGTTGTGCTTGAATATGTCAAATGCAATTTCCATGTCTAATTTGATAGACATCCCCTTGTCCCCTCTTGATCTGCTTGAGATTATGGCTTCTTAGATAAGAATTATATTTTCAAATATTTTCTTCCCTGGTACAAAACCACCTTGATTATTTGATATGATAGAGAAGAGAATATTTTTGAATCTTTCCATGAGAATTTTAGATATAAATTTGTAGGAGACATTGCACAAGGAGACAAATCTAAACCTATTGAAGGAGGAGGGATTGTTTTTTTTGGGTACCAAAGCGAGGAACGATGAATTGATCTTGCCTCCTATGCAACCTTGCTTCATTGAGTACCCAATCATTCTGTAAAAATATCATTTGATTATATCCAAAATATGTTGATAAAAGTGTTTAGAAAACCCATCCAATCCCATAGATTTATCCAGGTGAAAGGAGAAAACGATACGAAGAATTTCTTCTTCTGAAGGAAGGATAGTTAACAGGAGTTTCATATCTTTAGAAATTGATTGTGGGATATGATCTAACATATAGATTTTCTATTCTTCAGAGGGAGGTGGGGGGGGGGGGGGTTGGTTCGAGTGTAGAGATTGATTGATTATCTCATAGATTCCTCCTTAATTTATTGAAAGTCTCCCACCTTGATGCCATTCACCGTAATTTCCTGAAGTGTATTTTTTCTCTCTCGATTTTAGCTATTTGTGGAAAAAAAAAGTTTTTTAATCTCCAACTTGAAGCCACAAACTTATGGAATTTATTCTCAAATATTATTCCTCTTCTTTCAACAAAGAGTGGTATTTATCAAACATGGATCTATCTCGGTTCAACATTTCTGAAGACAAGGGTTTTATTTCCATGGAGGAGTGGAGAAGACCGGTTTTTTGTTCTATCTCTTGAATAGGTTATTGTCTGGCAGAAAAGAGTATTTTAACCAGGATTTGATACATGATTTTAGCCTTTTGAGTTTTCCTTTCCGAAATATAAATAGGGTTTCTCTCCATCCAAGGGAACCAATATTGATTGAACACATTATGAAATTATGGGTGTTGGATCGAAAAAGGGTTGAATCTAAAAGGGATAATGACATAGTTAAGAAGAGGCGATAAGTCGATTGTCATAGGGTGATGATCATAACCATTATAGGGAAGGATATTAGATTTGAGGGAGATATTACAACGCAGAAAATTGTCAGAGATGAGGAAGCGGTCCATCCTGGAAGCTATATTATTTAGGCTTGCTCTCTTATTATTCTAGCTATACTTGAGGCCATAAGGTTTAATGTCCATTAATTTAGAGTGGATAATAAGATCCTCCATTTTCTCTTGGAAAGGGTCTCTAAAAATAAACCCCCCTTTATTTTCCCAACCGTGCAATGTAGTATTGAAATCCCCCCCAAAAATGATAAAATATCCAAAATCAAATTCATTAAGACCTTGAAGAGAGGCCCAATATTCTTGTTTTTTTCTCAAAAATGAACTGAGACAAAAAAGTTAATGACAAAACATACTTGATTTGAAGTGAGGTAAAAAAAAGAGAGGTATCAAGCCAATGGAAATATTAGAGAGAATAAAGTCATACCTGGTTCAGATCCCAAAGAGAGCAGAGCCCTCCAGATGCACCTCTGGAACTGACTGAGACAACATCGCTACCATTCCATAACTGATGCCGCTAAGCTATCATTTATTGTTCCTCTAGTTTGGTCTCTTATAACAGAGCAATTGACGGTATTTATTTTCTAATTAGAGATTTTATTTTCGTCCTTCCTTTTTAAGACCCCAACCCCCTACAAATCAATGAGAGGACAATCATTGCTTACTCTTTGGATGAGGTTCCCCCTTGGGTGGGCTAGTGCTAGAGCTTATATTATTTCCCTTACTTCTCATATCTCCCATTTGGATATTTTTGAGAGTGGATTGATGCCCAAGTTATTTCTCCTTCTCTGTTTTCTCTATTCTAATCTCCTTGTTTGTCTTCTTGCTATAGAAACAAGTTCGACGATCCTTCTCTATAACCTTTATTGCTTCCGATTTCTATTAGTTGAGCTTGCAAATGAAAATCTAGCAATACCTTCCCTCGGTGAATTCTTCTTCTTATTAAGAGGAATCATCTTACATGCCTTCGAGTTCTTCAAAATATTTTATATTAGTCATCGGCTCTGAAGTTACTTGGGAAATAAATGTCTTATTAGGCAGATCTGCGACAATAGGCCCTTGATAGGGAATCTCCCCTTCTTCTACTTGGTCATTTAGAGCATCAAATATATTACTAGCACATCCAAGGTTGGACGATTTGCTCATCCCTTTTCCGCTTTTCTAGATTTATTTTTGGGGGAGTTGGGCCTGAATCCCCTTTGTTGGGTTTGCTCGATATACTGATTTGCAAGAGGCTAGTGCTTGTGGGATATTTTCTTCTTTTTTTCTTATTGTCACTGAAATCTAGATTCACCTTGATTTTCTTGTTCTTCAAAATTTTTGGGATAATTTTTGGTGAAGTGGCCATAGTCACGACTAATTTTGCATTTGAATGGGAGTTGATCATATTCCACGTCTTGGTTATGAGTCCAATTTTCTAGGATTAGGTTGATTGTGGTTGGTAAACCTTTGTCTAGATCGACCTCAACACATATCCGTGCATAGGATAAAAGACCATCACGAGGCTCAACATAGTTGACATATTTCCCAAGAGCGTTACCAATCCTCCTGAAGGTGGCATCATTCCAACAATGTAGGGGGAGGAAGGGTAGCTTCAACCAAATAGGAATTGTGGAGGGGACATCACAATAAATATTGCAATTTAAGATCTAACGATCTAAATAATTCCCTTGCACTCCCATGAAATATGGGCCATTCGGAAAGATCGAATCTCAATCAGATTTTTTCTCAAAGAGAAGGTGAAAAACCCTTGCCACAGAAAGAGAAGGCTTCTTCACCCTGGATCAAGGGTTTTAAGTTATTCAATACCCATTGATGGAAAAATTTAGGGGATGGCCAAAATCCCATAAAATGTCCCACTAAAACTTGATATGCCAGTTGAAGAGCACACAACTAGGCATGAGGGGCAAATACCTCCAGTTTCAGAATCTCATCCAACTTCTTGACGAATCGAGAAGACTAGGCCTTTTGGAACTTGGGGCCATTAGAAACTAGAGAGTTGAAAGTTGTGGTATCAGGATCCATTTTATAAGGGGAGGTCAGATTGGCCGCGATTGATCACTCAAGCTAAGTTATTCACTCTAGAACATAGATCCAAAATCTAGCGAAAACAAGCTAGAAACCAACAATCAGGGAGGTCACACATAAGCAAAAAAGTAGGGAAATTAAGCGAGAAAGAGGCTTTCCAGGTATAAACGCTTAGTGTTGCAGGGCCATCGAGCTTTTCAAGGAGTGGCAGGGGAGCGAATTAGAAATGCTCAGGGCCAGAGGGCAATAAAGCAGAATCTAGTATATGATAATAATAATTTAAAACAGTTATAATTTAGTTAGTTTTTGTGATTATTTTAATCTTGGCAATGTGAGATGTATCATGAGATAGGTGTTTTGATGCCTATGGATGTTTACCAACCATTTAATTTGTAAGGCTAATTTAGTAGGTATATTTAATTTGGAATGGAGTTTCAAAAAATTTAATTTAATTATCAATGATTACTGTGTGGATGATAGGAATTCAATCTCCATAAAATATTCTAGAATATTCTTAGTAGTAGTTATAAACCAAAAGTTGATATTTATCTCAAAAATAGTTATTTCCTTTCTATCCTTTTAATGATTAACTGAAAAAAGGTTATGTGATCATGAGTTATAGTTTTTTGGGCATGTGGTATTAGTAAGCCATGATATTAGCCCATGGTATTGTAACAAACCTTATTTATAGGTTAAGGATCTCCATAAATCTTCATGGTTAAAATTCTTGTTACGTGTATTTTAAATGTATATAAATTTAATTCATATATTATTTGTTTTTATAATTAATAAAATAATAATAATTTAAAATGGGTAGTAGGAGGGCGAGTGGTGCTCTATGACCCCGAGGAAGTTAAATTTCTTGAGTATTCATGGGTATTAGGCCACTTGACGAATAATCAAGCAAAAAATTATGGAATCTATCAAGGTCTTGTTGTCATTACTACAACACCCTCTAAAATTTTGGCTTGCACCAAATTTCGGATCCTACCTTGGTCTTGTACATTGTCATCGAAAACATTGAAATCCATTCCATGTGTTTTCTCTAAGTGTTTTGGTATCTTTTGCGACAAAATAGAAATGTCATATTTTTGCATGTTAAGTGTCGCATGATGTATATAAGCTTTTTTTGGTGGTTTAAAGGGGTTATATTTGTGAAAATGAGTCGATATTACCATGTAAACATATGTGACGCTCATTCCAAATGTTTTAAGCACGATCACACAAGTGTTGTCACGATTTTCACAAAGTGTATCTTTAGTGTTGCACTTATCGTAAGTCGTCGCAAAGTTGTTGCACCGAGGGAATTATGTTGTTCATGTGTCTTAGATGAGCTATGTTGCTGTGTAGTCAAGTTTTCTAATATTGTGATCACAGTCGAGTCTTATCACTGTTCACATCGGCTTCATCAATCCCACACTTAGTCAAATTCTGAAAACTTTCCGACCGTGCAACTTAGCCTCATCCGGGCTTCCTAAAATGCACATTGCACAGTTCTAGCCATAAAGCTGAAACCTTGCCTCTTGACACTGCACAACGCGCAATTCCAGCCTCTCAGGACTGTGCACTGCGCAGTTTCAGTGCTAAATCTTAGATCTTGGCCTCCAAAATTGAGCAATTCATCCCTCCAGCCTATCCCCAACTACGCATTGCACAATATATAAGTTCAATCCCAGCCATTGAGCTCTTGAACTGCGCAATTGCGCAATCACCAAGTTTTCTTTACCTTCCAGGTAGAATTAGTGCTCAACCCTTCAGCCTGACTCATTGAGCTCCAAAACTATGCAATATACCTGCCCAGTCCAACCTGAAATGTTTATTGTGCAGTATCAAGGCTCAAGCTTCACCCCTGAATGCTTGAGTTGCTCAAGTGCGCAGTCATTGAGCCTCTTCCTCATTCTTCCACCCAGTTTTGGCTCAATTAATGGATCAACATGCATTATCTTAGACTAGGGGTTTATCATACTGATGTCGTCTCATCGTGAGTGAATTTCAGATGTAGGTACCATATCATACCATGACGGGATGATGAATGAGGATATGAAGAAGGGAAACATGCTGGAAGACATATTTGTAGATGATTATGAAAGTTGATCAATCAAGAGAAAGCAAAGGGACACCAGTTTGCGACCATAGCTCAAGACTTGATATCAATGAAGACACCTTACCTCTCAACCATATGGAGGGAGATAGAAGAGCATTGTCAAGAAGACATGTAGCAAGGAAAAATAAAAGTGGCTTGACATTTCCATGTCATCAAGTAGTTGATGTCACCAGTATCATGTCACGCCATGTCATGAGATGTCATATGCCACATCATTATTGTGGGTTGTGTGATTCCTTATTTGAAAATGTATTGTAAAGTAGAAGTCCAAAGGACATGTACAAAATATGAAGAGTCATGTAAAGTTGAAAGGTCATATGAAGTCAAAAAATCATGATGGTAGTCAAAGAGTGAGATGGAAGGTGAAGCATCACCTCCCCAATGGTTATATATACACCCTCATTGTATGAGCAAAGGCCTTTTCACCTTTGCTCCTCCCGCAAGGCATTATAGAGACAAGCTAGTTATTTTGGAGAGCAAGGAGTGGATCAAACAATCCACTATTGGAGTTAGTGGTGATTTTTGTATACATGTGTCTTCGGACTTTTACTTAATATCAGAAGCCTGATGGCCAACACGTTCTTCATGCATGTATTGTGAATATTTGTAAGAATTTTTTGTGAATGTTTGTAATTCATGCTTTTTTTTCACCTGTGCTAACGTAGTTGAACTATTTTGGTTCTTTTAGCGCTTATCATACTGAGAATGTGTTGTAATGTTTGTTATAGCTATCACATATTTGTGGGCTATTCTACTGGCTGTTAGAAAAACCTTTCGTGTTTGTGTTGGTTGCAATAACCATCGCATATATGTGGACTATTCTGTTGAATATTATATAGACCCTTCTTGTTTGCGTGTGTCTCTATTATGGTGGTACTATTACCTCTCTCTTAGGGACTCAATTTTCTCCCTCTATGCAGTAGAAGAACCTCGACACACCTACAGTCGAACACTGACCAGGCACACTTAATTACGTTTCAAAGGCACACACACGTTCCTCTCTCTTGCTGACAGTTAGAGCCAAAGAAAATCTATAATAATACATGGCAATTAGGTTGATACTCCATATGCGGGTCCTATTCCAAACAGTGTGAGGTGTAATTGGGACTTCACATTGGGGAGACCCCCTTGGTTAACGAATTTTCAGCACCCGTCAACATGTCTTCTACTAGATAAGAAAAATCATATCAATTCACTTACTATTTTGGGAGATTGTCTCCTAATTCTTCAACATATAGTCAAGGGCTCCTTCACGAAGGATAAATATCTATAAAAATTTATAAGAAGAATAAAAACAATTGTAGAAGGAATACCCTCCTTAACATTATTTCATGTCCTATCTTTGTGTTATTTCGTTCCTGCGCGGCGCATCAGTGAGGCACGACGCACTAGGTGGACAACGCGACGCTCTGAGCCAAATCACAAATTGTTTGGGGTATAAGTTGGGTTGTGCGTGCGCATGGCCGCTCTGCTGTAGCCCTTGCGCGTCTAGCTGGTCTTCTCCGCTATGGATCTCGGAGGTGGCCCTAAGGCCCCTCCTCCATCGTCTCCCAAGCTTGAAGCATTTAGAGCTCTTATTGCTGCTGCTGGAAAACGCCCGATCTCCGGTTCTCAGCAAAATTTCGTCAAAAAATTGAAAAACATCCCCACTGTGACTTTGCCTGTGGAAGAAACTTGCAGAACAGCTCTGAACCTATCCGAAAGAGGTATCATCGACCAGTTCACAGGGCTATGGCCATCCCCGAAAGCAGTTGAAGAATGGGTTAAATGGAATTGGATACCTCTGGTTTTGGAAGGAATAAAAAGCCATTTCGTTGGCAAAGGGTTCTTTGTTTTTGTGTTTGATAATGCGGAAGATAGAAGCCTTATCTTCAGAAACGAGCCATATTTTATGGGCCCTCAAGGGATTTACTTGAATAAATGGTCACCAGATTTTGATCCGGCACAGGACGTGCCCACGGCAGTGCCTGTATGGGTGCATCATCCACATCTTCCCCTTCACTACTGGAACCAGAGATCACTGCAATCCATTGGTAATGCTCTAGGCAGATACATAGACCAAGCGCCGAGGAAGGATCAATTCTCCTGTGCCCGAATATGTGTAGAGGTCGACCTAGAATTCAGACTACCTGAAGCCATCAAATTCTCGGTGGCAGATTGGACACATATCCAAGAGCTTGATTACGAAGAACTCCCCTTCAAATGTCGACACTGCCACGAATACAGGCACTTCGCAAGATACTGCAAGAAGAAAAACGAGGAGGCAACAGAGAAAGAAAAAGGAGAACAATGGAAACAAGTAAAGAAAACAGCAAAAAACAGACAAAACAACAAAAACAAAGGCAAAGAGACAGGGAATAAACTAGGGCAAGAAAGTGTAACCATTCAAAACACAGGAAGCGAGGAAACCATCAGCATTGAGGAGGACAAAAATCCTTTTGACTCTCTCAAAACACCTTCAGATTCTCCAGAGGCAGAACGAGACGGTCTTCCCCAGCTGAACAACACCGACTCTCCAGACCCAGGTAATACTTCAAGCCTGATTCCAGGCAGTACTTGTTCCCCTTCTTATGTAGACATAATTAAAAAAAAAGAAAAAGAACACAGAAAATGTGGGATCTTCGGATGATGAGACCTTCGAGAGGCCATCAAAGAGAGCCAGAAGGAAATCAAATAAGGAAAATAGGGAAGAAGAATCAGAAAGAAAAAAAACCCTTGGAAGTCAAGCCACCATTGAGATGACCCTTGGGAGGAATACCAGACCAAGGGTTCCCAAGGGAGGTGGACCCACCCCAACAAGTTGTAAATGATGCAGCTGGTCTCTTGGAACTGCAGGGGTTTGGGGAATCCCACTAAGGCAAAGGCTATTAAAGATTTATTGAAAATGGAATCCACAGACATACTGATGCTCTAAGAGACAAAAATAGAAGGGGAGATCCTTCTAAACACTAGCAACATAAAATGGAAATTTGATTCAGGAAAGGTAGTTAGTGCTAGAGGTTCGGCTGGAGGAATAGGCACATTCTGGTCTAAAAACACCTTCACTCTTGAAAGATCTTATGAGACTCAACATTGGATATATACTGAACTGCGCCATACAACAAGTAACCTCATCCTAGCTCTGTTCAATATGTATGTTCCTGTGCATTATGAAGAAAAGAAAGAGTGCTGGAAGACGCTCTCAGAATACCTAGAGCTCCTCAATCCCATGAATATAGTTATAGGAGGAGACTTGAACATAATTTTGGATCCCAAAGAGAAGAGAGGTGGGACCTCCTCAAGGGATCCTCTCCTCTCCATAGTGGAAAATCTCATCCTCCAGTGGGATTTAATATATTTCAAGCCAGTGAAAGGAGAATGCACTTGGACCAACAATAGAACAGGGGAAAATCACATTTCAGTAAGGCTGGACAGATTTCTCACCAACAACTCCATCATGATGGACACAAGAATTGATTTCTCCAAGATTCTCCCAAAACTTACCTCGGATCACAAGCCAATCCTTTTTTGTCTAAAGGAAGAAGAAGACTTAGGCCCTCTTTCTTTTCGCTTCAGCCCTCTCTGGGCTGAAAGAGAAGGGTTTTTCGAAACTGTCCAAATAGCCTGGAGAATAGATGTATTAGGCTCCCCAAGCTTTGTGTGGGAACAAAAAATGAAAAATGCAAAGAAGGCCCTAAAAGAATGGATAAAGAAGGCCATCAAAACCCCCACCAGTCAGAGGAAAGCAGCAGTTCATTAGCTGGAAGAACTCCAATTTGAATTGGAAGAGAAAGAAATCTCCCCAATGGATTTAGATAAAGAAAAATCTGCTCAAAGGAAAACATATAACTCCTTTAGAAGTGAAGAAGAATATTGGCACTTAAAGTCTCGCAGCTTGTGGCTCAAAGCTAGGGATAGAAATACTACATACTTTCATAGACAGTACATGGCTCGTCTTTTGTGAAACCATATTGCAGAAATCACTACATCCAGTGAACAGGTGTGCAAAGGATTTGACCAAATAAAGGAAGCTATTGTGAAGCACTTTCAAAACCTTCTTAGCACTGAAAGGGAAGGGAGCGAGGAGGATATATCAGAATTCCTCTCAAATATTTCGAAACCAGTCAGCCCAGATGATAACGACACACTCTTGAGCCCAGTCACGGAAGAAGAAATTTCAAAAATTTTCTGGTCCATGGAGCCAGACAAAGCCCCTGGACCTGATGGATTTTCAATCCACTTCTACAGAATTTGCTGGGAGCTAATCAAACCCGATCTTCTTAGAATGATACATGGATTCATGAGGAAGGCAAAGGTTGGAGGCGGAATAAACTCCACCTTTCTCGCCTTAATCCCCAAGGAAGCAAACCCAGGCTCTTTTGAAAGATACAGGCCGATCTCACTTTGCAATGCGTCCTACAAGATTGTGGCTAAACTTTTGGCGAATAGAATCAAACCTCTTCTGCAAAAATTAATTTCTCCAGCTCAAGGGGGTTTTGTGAAAGGAAGACATATTTTGGACAATGTCATCCAAGTCCAGGAAGCTCTGCATTCCAGCCACTCTCGCAAAGAACAAGGTATGCTTATTAAACTGGATATGTGCAACGCTTTTGACAGAGTTGACCACTCTTTCTTGTACAAGGTTCTCTCCTCCTTTGGATTTAGCCAGGACTTCACGAATCTCATCAAAGCTTGTTTAGAGAAGATATGGATCACCCCCATGGTAAATGGAAAACCTGCTAATTTCTTTTTAGCCACCAGGGGATTGAGGCAGGGCTGTCCTCTATCCCCATTTCTCTACATTCTGATGGCAGATTCCTTGAGCAGAAAGTTGACCTTGGAAAAGCAAAATGGCAGCATACCTGGGATAGGAATCGAGAAATGAATTGATCCAGTGAACCATGCGCTATTTGTAGATGATTCACTTTTTCTTGGGGGAGCCTCACCAAGAATAGAAAACTCCTTCAGAAATTCTGCAGCATCTCGGGAGCACTCATAAGCGAGAGGAAAAGCGCTGTGTATGGATGGAACTCAGAGCATCACACAATCGAGAAAATTGCAAACGATCTGGGCTTCACAGGTCACGCAGATTGGGATAAAATTAAATATTTGGGTCTCCCAATAACGCTGGGCTCCAACAGAAATCAACTGTGGGAGGAAGTAATCTCGAAATTCAAGAAGAAGATCGCTGCGTGGGGAGGCTTTTGGCTCACTACCGGAGGCAAACTCATGCTCATCAAATCAGTTCTTACGGCTCTGCCCACTTACCAGGCTTCTCTAATGTTGGCTCCAAAACCAATCTCAGACCAAATCTCCAGACTCATGCAAAACTTCTTGTGGAACGGTGGAACGGAGGTCGTGGAAATAACAACAGATTTCACCTTATTAGTTGGGATACAGTGAAACGACCACTCGTGGAAGGCGGTCTGTAAATTCGCGATCCCTTACATGCTAACTTAGCATTGGGCTGCAAATTATTATGGCAGCTCCACGATGAGCCTAATCACCCAGTCAGCCAGATTTTCAAGCTCAAATACCTCAAAAATCAGTCAATAAAATCCTTTACTGTGGAGAATTCCCCCAAAGGAACGCAGTCCTGGAAGTTGTGTAGCAGAGGCATAGAATTTTTCAGATCCTACCTGTATCGAATTCCTGGGAATGGAAAAAACACAATGCTTTGGAGAGACAGTGTCATGGGACACCCCCCTCTAGCAGAAGCTAACGAAATCTCTGAGATAAGAGACTGGTTATATGCAAAAGGAATCAGGAAAATAGAGGACATTTCGGGTTGGGACAGCAACGGAAACTGGCAGTGCTGGATTTTTCCTAGAATCCCAACACATTTAAAACCTCAGTTAGATGTTCTTAAAGACGCTATTTCTGACTTTTCTATGGTGCACACAGAAGAAGAAGACTCCTGGGGCTGGGGTAAGACGGCGGTGTATACAAAAAATCTAGGGTATCTTCAGATGAAAAGTAAAAAGTATTCGCCTCACCCGGAGTCCGTGTGGAAACAGATCTGGGATGGCTTCAGCATCCCCAAAATCAATTTCTTCTTCTGGACTTTGTTCCACAATAAAATTCTGACAGGGGAAAATTTGTGTAAAAGGAACATAGCAGGCCCTCACTGATGCGTCCTCTGCAAAAGCGCTTTGGAAACTTTAGACCATCTGTTTATAGAATGTGAGTTTGCGAAGGAGGTCTGGTCCATTTTCCTGACAGGACTGATTGTTCATCCTCCATCTCAATGCTCGATTGATACCATGTTCTCCTCTTGGAAAGCTAGCTATCCTCACAACATTGTCAGCAAATCTATATGGCATGGGGTGTGGATAGCTGCCCCTAAGTATGTCTGTTGGAATCTTTGGCTAGCCCAGAATGAAAACATATTCAATAACACTGAATTGCCAACAACAAAAGTGGCGGAATAGGAAAAGAAATTCCTCTTAGAAACTTTGAATCACTCTTCAGTCAAAGATGACAACTCTCTCTGAATTGAAGAAAGGGTGTGGTTGGATGCTTACACACGACCAATCCACAAGGAAAGATGGCAGATTCGAGAACCAGATGACAGATTCCAACAGTGGTGGAAATCCCAGGGCAAGTGCACTATTTTCTTTGATGGAGCCTCAAAAGGTAACCCAGGGAGGTCAAGAGCGGGAGGGGCAATCTTCTTTCCGAATGGGAACAAAGATGACTTCAGTTGGGGTGTTGGACTGAAAACCAACAACCAAGCAGAAATTCTCAGCCTTTTGAAAGCTTGCCAAATGGCCAGAAAAGAAAATCCAAGTGAAATCTTAGTTTTTGGAGACTCATAACTGTTGATAAAAAAAATAGTAAGCAAGAAAGGGCTCAAGGATCTGGCGCTAAAAAAACAGCTAACAAGAGTGAACATAATTCTGAAGGATTTCCCCTCGGTTCAAATTTTCCACATTCTCAGAGGATTAAACAAGGAAGCAGACAGATTGGAAAATATAGGATGCACTTTACAAAATGGAATGATCAGTATAAATGCAGATACACCGATCAAGGCAACTATTCCCTAAGTGGAAAACAATGCTTAAGTCAAATCTGAAGAATGTAATGGTTGATTAGGCTTTGCCCAACCTGTATTTTTATCAATAAAACATAACCGTTTCAGTTAAAAAAAAATAAAATTATTTCATGTCCTAAGAGACATTAATAAATAACAATACCTGTGTGCCAATGAGGGGTGTAAATTGTGAACAAGTGATCTAAAATTAAAAGGAATTATTAGTCCCTCTCTAATAACTTAGAGGAATGATAGATTTAATTTAAAATATATATACATATATATATAAGTTTTTCGAAAAAAAATATTCGAAAATTTAATTTGGGACCCTTGGCATAATGTGGTAGCCCCATTGAATTTATAACATGTAAACAAACCCAACATTCATGTCAATATCCTTTCACAAGTCGATGAATACATGAAAACCACCCTTTCTATGCAAACAAGTACAAAGTTCTTCAAATCTTGAAAAAATGAAGGGGAGGGAGAGGCATTTTTTAGAAATCAGGGTTTCAAGCTACTGATAAGAGGGTTTGGTGGCTTCGTCTGAGCGCTGTAGCAAGCTCTGGCAGAGGGAAAGGCCTTTCTTGCAGAGCTCCTCAAACGTGGGTCAGCTCTGGCCAATCATATGAGACGAGCGAGGGCCAATGGGGCCCCTTCTTACAAACAAATAATCATGGACAAGGGAAAAGGCCCAAACGAAGGAGTGCAGATTGTTGGTTCAGATGCTGCAGGAAAGGGGGATGTGGGCAAGACGCAGAAGGCTAGCAGGATCACTAAGGAGGTGCAGGGTTAAAGGCGGGCAAGTGGGAGTAAGATAATGGAAGTTAAAGACAAAGATAACCCTACTCCTGAGAAGGAATCTCTTGGGACAACAGAAGGGACAAAAGCTACAATTGAGAACCAAGCCCAAGCCCAGGATGGATCGAATCAGGAAGGATTTGCTACAGAAGGTAAAAAGTAGGTGGAGAATGGGCACTGTAAACCAAAAACTTCAGAAAGTCTTTGGGTCATCATTACAGATCCAGAAATGCAAGAGTATAGGGACCATATGTCAATACATGCATTGATCTTCAAATTTATGGGCTTTTGGCCGACTGAAAAAGCCCTATGCCTTTGGATAAAACAACAATGGAAACCCAAAGGCGATGTCCAGCTCCACCTTGGAGCTAAGGGTTTTTTAAGGGTTGTGTTTGCAAACCTGGAAGACAAAGACCGTATTTTTGATGGGGGCCCCTATTTTTATGCTTCGGCAGGTCTGTATATGAGACCATGGAAACCCAACTTTGCCCCAGAACAAGAAACTTTTACTCATGTACTGGTATGGATTAGCGTCTTCTCTCTCCCCATTGACTACTAGAGGCCCTCGGTGCTTGAAAAAATTGGTAACAAACTGGGGAAGTTTTTCCAAGCCCCGGAGGCCACCCTGAAAAAAAGGTATACCTCTTGTGCAAGAATATGTGTGGAAATGGATGTTTCAGGGGCCTTGCACGAAGGATTGTGGCTAGAATTTAGGGATGAAGTCTTCTTTCAGGCCATAGACTATGAGCAGCTTCCCTTTAGATTTCGCCGATGTCACAAACATGGAAACCTGTTCAGGGAATGCCCGCTTAATAAAAAAACAAAAAAAAGTAAGGAAGGAGCGGCGAAAGACCAGGAAGGTTTTACCCGGCCCAATGGGAGACAAAGAGAAAATCGAAGGAACCGACCCAAAACAAGAATATCTACTAAAGGTAATGGCAATGCCTTTGAAGTTCTGGGAGCCAAAAATGATACAGAAGAATACTCTATTCAGTTGGACTCACAACCGGATTCAATGGGAAATACTCAGCAGGGAAACCTAAGCCCTAATATGCATGCTATGGAAGAGACCCTAGATGGCACCAGATGAGTTAAAGATGTTAAGGGAGATGAAGAAATGTCAATAAGTGAAGCAGGCACAGAGGATATAGGACTACAGGATATCTTAAAAAGAGAGGGTATGGACCTGAACACTATGGTTGAAAAATGGAAGGAAAGAGGATTGGAACACATCCTGACAGAGGAGATGGAAAAGGTCAATTTCCTATTTCTGGCTCAAAAAGAGGTAGAGAACAAGGGCCAGAAAAGAGGGCATGGAGCAACTAAAGGTCTAGGAATCAAAGTCCAAGGACTGCATCAGACTAACCAAAAGGCCAAATCGAGGTGCAAAAGGGGAAGACGATCAAACAATGAAGCTCTCCAGGAACTAGGTCAAATGCTCCTTAACTCAGGTAAGATGAAAGCCCTGGAGGCCTTCACCTCCTCCTCTTAATTTCTTTTGTTTATCATGAAGATCTTATCATGGAATGCTAGAGGGCTAAACAACCTAAGGAAACAAAGACTTCTGAGGAAGAAAGTCAGAAACGAAAACCTAGATATGATATTTCTACAAGAAACTAAATGCTCAAGTAAAAAGATGCAAGAGATAAGCAGGAAACTCGGAAGAAGAATGGACTATCTAGATTGAAGGCAATGGAAAGGAAGGAGGACTGGAAACCTTTTGGAATGCCCAATATTTTCATCTAGTTAATTCAGAAGCAACAAGATCCTATGTATCTTTGGAGATGCAAATTATAGGGGAACCCAGTACATATCTATGTACCAATGTTTATGGGCCCCAAAGATTAGAAGATAGGCTGAGACTTTTGGATCACCTCTCCCAACTGCAACATAGGCACACTGGTGTTAAATGGATCTACGAGGGAGATTTTAATATGATCACCTCGTTAGGTGAGAAGAAAGGGGTGTTGAGGAAGCTAAACTGGGATGTGGAGGCCCTCAAACACTTCATTAGGACAACCAGGCTAATCGATATCCTCCCTAATAGTGGGCTGTATACCTGGAATAACACGAGGGGAGGAGACAGGCAGATTGCCTCGAGACTCGACTGCTTCCTCATAACAGAAGACATCCTAATGGCTGGAGTAACAATGGAGATGAATATTATCCCAAGTGGGGTCTCAGACCATTGACCCATCACCCTGGATGCTACAATCTTGGGTACCCCAAAAAACCGCCCCTTCAGGTTTGAGAAATTTTGGCTTGACCACCCTGATTTAAAATAAAAAATTAAACAGTGGTGGCAAGAACCCTTGATGATCAGAGGTACGAAGATGTTCCGTCTTCAAGCAAAGCTTAAACATATCAAAGCCAGACTTAGAACCTGGAATCACGAGGTGTTTGGAAACATCTTCAGAGAGAAGCTAGCCTTGGAGGAACAAATGGAATGGTTGCATAAGGATTGGATAAATGTGGAAATTTCCCAAGATTCCAAACGTGTTGAGCAGGACCTCATGAAACAGTGGGACGAAAGATGTCTGTAGGAGGAGATCCTATGGAAATAGAAATCTCATGTCTAGTGGCTTAAGGAAGGGGAAAAGAATACTAAATTTTTCCACAGATCAATTATGGACTGCATATGGAATAATAAGATTATTCGTTTAAAAGGTGAACAAGGGAGCTCTTATGAATCCCATAGGGATATCTCTACCTTCCTGGTAAACCAATTTGCCCTCATTGCCACGGAACCAGATATGGACTGGGAAGAGGCCATCTGGGAAGTGGCTGCTTCCATCCCTAGGGTCTTATCAGAGGATCACAATAAAAATTTGGACCGCCCTATTTCCATGGCTGAAGTGGAAGAAGCTATTCAGGAGACGCCAAATGGTAAGTCGCCGGGCCCAGACGGCTTCACCATTGATTTTTTCAAAGCTTGTTGGGATACTGTGCAGAATGATAACTGGGAAGTGGTTGAATATTCTCGTAAAACTTCTACTATCCTGAAATCCATCAACTCTAATTTTATAGCCTTGATCCCTAAGGAAGAGGTGGTCTGTTCTCTGGCGAAATTCTGACCCATAGCCCTATGCAATGTTCTTTATAAAATTATTTCTAAGATGATGGAAAATAGATTAAAGCATATCCTCCCGCTTATTATCTCAAAGGAGCAGTCCAACTTTGTTGAAGGTAGACAGAAAATGGAAAACATCCTTCTGGCGCATGACATGATTCACTCCCTTCAGTCCTAGAAAAAAGCTAGGATGATAATCCAGCTTGATCTGTTTAAAGCTTATGATAAAGTTAGCTGGAGATATATGGAGGATTTTTTGGAAGCTTTTGGGTTTGGCCAACGGTGGATAAATTGGGTGATGGCTTTGGTTAAGTCCCCAAGTTTTTCTATCTTGGTCAATGGAACCCCTGCTAATCCCTTTTTTCCCTCTAGGGGGATCCGAAAAGGTGATCCGATCTCTCCATTTCTGTTTGTAATTCTCATGGAGGGGTTAAGCCGAATCATTAAAACAACAAAGGCGAGAGCTGACATTATGGGCCTTAAACCTCTTCAAACTAGCCCAACGACTACTCTTCAGCAATTTTTTGATGATATGATGCTCCATGGCATTCCTACTATCCGAGAAGCTCGGGGATTCAAAGAAATTATAAACCTCTTTGGTCGAGCTTCAGGTATGGACTTGAATTTAGAAAAATATATGATTTTCTTCTTCAATATGCATATTTCTATTCAGAGGAACCTCACGACCATCCTTGGCTTTAAAAGTAAAAGCCTCCCATCCAAATACCTGGGAATTCCCATAACGGACAAACCTTGGCAGAAGATTCACTGGGAAAAACTTCTCTCTTCCCTAGAAGAACGTGGAAATTATTGGATGAATAGAGCTCTAAATTTCGCAGGTAGGCTGGTCATGACCAAGGCGGTGCTGCAAGCTATCCCGCACTATATGCTGTCCATTTTACCTGCGTCGAAGGGAGTCCTCCAGAAAATTATGGATGTCCAACGAACTTTCCTGTGGTCTGGAAAAGCTGAAAAAAATAAGTGGGCCCTGGTGGCTTGGAAGAAGATCTGCAAACCTAAGATCCTGGGGGGTCTTGGTCTTTAGGACCTAGAAACTGTTAACAGAGCTTGCGGAGTAAAGCTCCAGTGGAGATGGCTTAAGGAACCCACAACCCCTTGGGTGATGCTCTGGAAGGCCAAGTATGTAGAGGATTGGCATCCCCCTGACCTTGTCAGAATGTCAGGGGTGATTAATGGATCCCCTATTTGGAACTTAGCGTGGGCTAATAGAAACATCATCCAAGATCATTGTTTCTGGGAAATCTGGAATGGCCAAATGGCTTTCTTCTGGGAAGATTCCTGGCAACAAATGCTTAAGCTAGAGAGCTCGGAGTATCATCTCACTCAACAAATTTTGCAGAGGCTAGGCAAAATGAAGGTTTATCACTACTAGACCAATGATCATTTGGACCCCCAATGGCGTCATTGGGCTCTGGACCTCCCCTCCCAAGATGACAGAGTCGTGAAACAGCTGCTATCTCTGCATCCAAGGGTGGATAATAGAAAGGTGCATAGCTCGCAGGAGGATGATTAGCTCCGATGGGGAAAAATGGAAGGAGGAACTTTTAACCTCAAAGAGGCGAGAAACTACTTAGAAAAGAGGGACTTAGAAGAAAAAGTTCACTGGCATGGCAATGTCTGGGATTCTATCTACTGGCCCAAGATCAAAACCTTCCTTTGGCTCCTAATGAATAGGAAAATTCTCATTTCGGATAATTTGACGAGGAAAGGGTTCACTGGCCATTTGTGATGCTTCCTGTGTGGGGCTGAGGAGGAAACGATGAACCACCTCCTGAATTCTTGTAATTGGGCCAGCAATTTATGGGATTGGATGACGGAGATTTTTCGACAATCAGACAGAAGCAGAGACTCTATCCAAGATAGCATCACTAGGTGGAGGACAAAGTATACTGACCAAAAAACTGTCAACCTACTTTGGCGTCTCAGCCTTGGTTTCCTCGTTTGGTCTGTTTGGAAAGAAAGGAACAGGTGTATCTTCCAGGATGAGGTACGCCAACTTGACCATATCAAAATTGAAATCATGAAGAATATGAGGGAAATGGTTCTTACCAAGGTTAAAGGGGATCACAATGACAGGCCTTCGGCTTGCGAGCAGCGCATTTTGACCCTGTTTGGGCTTAAAGACGCAACTTGCCCAAGTCTGCTTATATGCCCTCCTGCAATTCCTCCATCTCTTCAATCCTGGCAGCTCCCTCACCCAGGTTATAGTAAGCTGAAATTTGATGGTGCTTCGCGTGGTAATCCAAGTTTGGCTGGATTTGGAGGGGTATTCAGGGATGAAAAAGGAGTGATAAAGCATATCTATAGTAGCCCGTTGGGTGAAGCTACTAACAATAAAGTGGAATTTGCTGCGCTGGAACAAGGCCTGCGAATTTTGGTTCGGTTGAATAATAAAAATGCAATTGTGGAAGGGGATTCCATGTTAGCGATTAATGCTGCTACATGCCTACATAATGGTTCAAAGCCCAGTAGGGTCACCAAGCACTGGTGCCTCTCGCAAGTCATGACGATTATATCTACCCACATCTCCAAACTAAAGGGTATTGTGTTTCAAGCTGTTAGGCGCTCAAAAAACTCTATGGCAGATGTTTTAGCTAATCATGCCGTGGACAACCCTGAGGTCGCTCTTGACACATGCTGGCAGGATGTGACACTTGAAAATTTGAGGGAGGATTACGAACATATTGTCGTCAAGGACCTGAATGGACCGTCAAGCAGCGAGGACAATTTCTCACGCTATTGAACATTAATGTTAGATGAGGTCCCACAGAGATTTTAATTCAAGGAAGTGGTTTCATCGCCCTCTATCATTTGGTAAGAGGGGGAGAGGGTGGAATATTTACAATAGAAATCAGGGTCAGTACACCAGAACCGATAATCTTATGATGTGGAAAAATGAAATAATGGGAGGGTGTGGCAACCCTTACGAGACATATCAAATGGGGCTGAGAAATCTCCCCCACTTACCTATGGAACAGACTGACAGGAGGAATGATTGTAAAGGGTGGCCAGTTCATTCTAAGGATCGACATAACGGTTGTCAAATTATAAACACTGAGCAGAGTCATAATGGTGAGACCATTGGTATGGTGCAGACAGTCCTGATCACGCGCCTAAGTGTCTTGATTTGTTTTCTTGCATTAGTGAGTTGAGAAATAAAGGGAGGAATAGCAGAATGGCCAGACGCACCCTTCATAGCTCTAAGGCTGCCCTCGAGGTTCAGGAGGCGGAGTCAGGGTTCAATAGCTCTATCTCCCAGAAGGGCAAACAGAAAATCGAGGCACTGCAAGTTGAAGTGGCTAAAGGCAGCGAAAATGTGGACGATAGGGACATTTAAGAGGAGGTGGATTGGATTACCAACCCTGGTACTCCGGCCACCAGGTCCATGCAGTTCTTGCGAACCCAGAGCATGGCCTGGCACATGAAAACTATGTTGGCCAAGGCGATGAACATGCAGGAGGCGACGCACTAGGAGGCTTTGTAGGCCGACATCCTCGGCTCTGCCAAAAATTCAGCCCAGTTGGATAGCTTGGAAGCAACTCTGAAATCCCTAGTCGAGGAGATAAGAGCTCAGTCAAAGCGTCTCAAGGGGTTTGTGAAGCTCTTTGAGATCTATTTGAAACATGTGTTAAAAATTTGGATTCAGTTGCCCGAGGAGAACAACAGGACCACCGTCATCCGCTATTTCAAGCCCCGCAGCATGCCTAGTCGGGAGGACACCGTCGGCCCAAGTGTAGGAGGTGGTCTTGAAGAGCAGAACAAAAAGAGTAAGGATTAATGTCCTGGGTATTCTTCCTTCTTTTTGGGGGCGGTGCTAGTTTTATGTAATGTTGTTCTATTTTAATGGCATCCTGTTTGGGTTGGCCAATCACCTTTGTTCTCCATCCTGGGAAGAGGACAAGCTTTTGTAATATGCTGCAGTATGGTTCCAATTCCGAGAAGGCTTAGAAAAGTGCTCTGTAAGCGTCTGTTGATGTAGTCTTCTGGTAGGCCTAGCTCACAGGTTTGCTTTTTGTTCAGTGATTGGCAAGCCCTTTTTGTAACACTATGTACTTTATTTCCCTTTAATGCAAATGTTGATTTACAAAAAAAAAAGAGTACAAAGTTCTTCAATTTCCAGATCATGCTCTTGTGGGATGATATCAATATCCATTGTTTGACACTTATAAATAGTAATGGTGAATGAATTTAGAGAATGTGGTAATTTTGTGAAGGGATGGCTCGGTTCAATCCCACAACCACCCATCTCTATGCATGATTACCATGAAAAAATAATAATGAAAGCAGGGAGAATGAGTAGTGAACACTCCAAGAATTTGCAATTTTCCTCTTCAAGCAATGATTTTTGCAAGGGGGGGGGGGGGGTGCATTTTCCTTTTGACTTGGGAAATGATTCAGTGATGGCCAACAAGAGCCATGAAATTCTCCTTTGCATCAAATTCTAGTTCAACTGAAGCAAGGAGATTTCTCATTCTAGGTTGGTGATCAGTTCTTAATCGGGTTTGAATACTAGAATGTTTGGTGTGGAAAATTGGTGAATTTGATTCAGATAACATAAAAAAGAGCCTTCATGTACCAAATCCATTGTTTTGTTTAATGATTGGTGTGTGCTACAATATGTTTATGGGAATGTCTTGTATGTCATTGTGGTGAACTTTGGTTCAAAGTGTTATAGGAAAATTAGCGCGAGTCTCTTGTTGGGAGATAAGAGTCTTAAAAAATTCAATAATTGATCAATTTTGTCAGTTTTCGTGGATAATTGTGGTTGGAATTCAAATTCTGTGACCAATTCCTTCTGGTGTGTTCTTTTCTTTAGTTTTCTGTAGTGTTTTGTAATGAACAAGATACCCTTTGACCAATTCAAAATCATTAAGGGATTTGAAAAAAAAGTGGATATTTCCAGCATTCAATTGCAATTCTCAATTTGTTAAACACAATAGAGGGTCCGGGTTATAGTATAAACCCCCTTGAACTTCACAAAGAAATTTGTTTTAGCAGTGAGACATCTATGGGTTGTAATCATAAGGCAACCATTGCACAACTTGCAGAGATGCTTGACTCACAACAATTAGATGTCTTTAAGTTAAAATTAAATCACCGTGAACATATAACATCTACTTTTTGTGCTATTGATAATTTGTAGGTCTTAACCCTGTACAGAAATTACCTACAAACAAATTTTTAAAATAGAAAAATAAAAAATAATGAGAACATAAAACAAATATATACAAATATTTTCCACTAGATCCCAAAACCGGGACTACCAGATTGATTTTTCGTTATTTTCCTTTCAATGTTATAATACATATATATACATGCTGAAACATTCATAAACCTCAATCCATTAACCCTGGGTTAGAACATAACCGTAGTTCCCTTAACCGGATCTACAAAATACCATGGGTAGAAAACCACCATGCCCAAAACCATGTGCAAAACCCTGCATAAAACGGATGGTAGGTCCATCCACCATCTTTGGGTCTGCCCCCACCCTTGGGTCCGCATATATAGGAAAAAAACATTTCCTGGGGTGCTGCTTCAGACCCCTTGCAAACCCCTCTACAGGGGGGTTGTCAACCCCCCTGTGACTCCCCTACTGCACCCGCCGCAACAAACAGGAGGGGATATCACCCCCGCTATGACCCCCACGCGCTTCTGACTAGTCGTGGAAAGAATATAACACACACCCAACATAATATTCAAGAGATGAAAGATAAATCAAAGAAAAATGAAGACATATTGAATGGATTTTGGTAAAATATATAAGAGATTAAAGTTTCGGTAAAAAAACCAAGCCTAAAAATGAATGATACAACGAGTTTAAGCAATCCTACCACAGTCAATTGTCCTGATTTAAATGAACCTGCCCAAGGTGTCGGGCAAGTTCATTGTTTTGAGAGATTATATTATAAATCAATACCTTAATGTTATGTAAATTTTCATTTTTGGTGGGGAAATTTTGTAAGGTGTTCACCTACAAAATTCCCCTTTTTAATGCTAAGAACCATGTCCCTCTAGAAAAAGATAGTAATGCTCTTATATAGGAGGGGACAAACTGAAATTTTGTTGATACTTATATGAAATACCTAAAGTATTCGCTGTAACCCAAGCACAAACTTGAAGATAAATATAAAAAATTGCATTATGGTTAATACTACTAATAATAAGGTTACAATTTAGTTAATTTTATAATTTATTTTAATCTTGGTAATATGATATTTATTGTAAGATAAGTGATTCGATGTCTATCAACAATTATTAATCATTTAATTTATATGACTATGTTAATTAAATAGAAATTAGTATTTTTTGAAAAACATACATTCCAACAATAATTGTATATTTTCTCTTAAAATATAATAATGAAAGAGTTATTAGTAATTCAATAAGACTTTTGTAAATTAACTCCATATCATAATTTATTTATATATTTTATATTATTTAATTTCATAAATATAAATATTATGCAAAATATATATATATATATATATATATATAAAATTTCTATTAAAAAAAAAAAATATACAAATAAGCATCTTGTAAAAAAATTATTTCAATAAAATTAAATATAATCAATATAAAATTTCATTTTATAAATTAAGATAAAATCATTTATAATGATTAAATTCAAATTAAAATATTTAAATAAAAATTTAATCATTACTTAAAAAGGATATTGCTTCTCAAAAAAATTATTTAAATGATAGAGTTTTGAAATGAAATAATCTTACAAGTATATATATATATATATATATATATATTTTGGCGGTGAAGTAAATATTTATATTGTCTTGAAAACAAGATATTATATGATGAACAAAGAAGTTTTAGAGAGGTTGGTCACTAGGAAATCTTGACCATATCTAAAAAGTTAGTGTTTTCAGTAAGGCATAAGACAAAATATTGCATAGAGAGGCAAGATACAAAATATGTGTGCAATAAACTTAGCCTTCAAGGCCTTGAGGGAATCGAGGAAATAAAATAAACTTGAAAACTAAAACGTAATGTGAAAATATCAGCTAAGAGGAATGGTCTAAATTAATGGCCTCTACGAATATACGCTCCTTGTCATTTCCGAAAGAACAACCAAAATTTGGAGGAATTCCTATGTGCTTTTCAATGCGCCCCAATCGACAATCCTGAACATAAATTTGATGCTACAAGTTGTCCTAGGGGAGGAGAATATTTTCTTGGCTCTCATGTTTGTCTAATAGTACTTTGAAAGGAATATACTTCATGTGTCAGTGGTATTCATATTGTGAATATATTGGTTGTACTGACAACATGTTAGGTCCCTATAATACTAGTGTAGCCCCCTTATGGTTATTGTTAGTGTAGTCCCTTATTGCTATTGTTGTGCCCATGTAGCCCTCATATTGTTATTGTTGTGCTCCATAGAAACCAATTATCGTTATTGTTGTACCCTTACATTATTATTGTTATGTAGGCCCTGATTATATTGTGACCCCTTAGAATCCTATATATACCAAGGAGGTCTTTCTAAGAGGTTATTTCTCAAGTGGTTGATCTATATTTTCTTCTGTTTTGTGAGATGGTTGCATAACATTTGGTATCAAATTAGTCACAAAAACAAGAACCCAATAGCTATGGAATCAATTAATTTTAGAGTATCTCATTAAATGAAAGAAATTACCCGCTGAACATTCCACATGGCAGAATGGGAATTTTATACAAAAGCATCCAAAATTACTCAAGCATTGAGGACGACGCTTTTTTGAAGGAGAGGGGCATGTCAGGTCCCTTTAATACTAGTGTAGCCCCATTATTGTTATTGTCAGTGTAGCCTCCTATTGTTATTGTTTTCCCAATGTATCCCTCATACTGTTATTGTTGTTCCCCATAGAACCTCACTATTGTTATTATTTCACCCTTACATTATTATTGTTATGTAGGCTCTGATTATATCATGACCCCTTAGACTCCTATATATACCTAGGAGGTCTTAAAATTTGTATCATCCAAGAATTATTCATTTATGTGATGTAAAGGAGGTTTACCCCTCGAAGAGGCTATTTCTCAAGTCATTGATATATCTTTTGTTTTGTTTTGTGAGTTGGTTGTCTAACACCACGTGTGTGTCTTGCGTTGAAAACCCAATCTGCCACATCAGCCAGAACTTATGTATGAGAGAATACATTTTTGGTTGGCAATCTTCCTCTCATCCTAAGTAATATTTGCTTGGATTGGAGGGGGAGTGAGATCCTGGAAATGTATTGCCAAAACTTCAACTCTATTTTGAGCTCTTGTAGCCCTTGATCCCCATGCTCCTAATAATCGGAAACCCCATGGCGAACATGAGCTCATTTTTGGGGCATGACTGTAGCATGGGGGGAGAAATCATTCCAAGGAAGGAAATATTCTATAGAGTGGGATAGAGGAGAGAGGGAGAGAAGTTAAAGTAACAAAGGCCCATATAATGGTCCAACCTAAAAGAGGAGGCTCAAAAAAATTCCTAGAGAAGTCCAACCCCAAATACAGTAGAAAATACTAAGGAAGAGAGCCAAAGAACCCAACATAAGTAGTAATAAAAAATAAACCAAGGATGAGGATAACTAGAAGTCCTAAAAAGGAAGGAAAGGTGGCAAACTTGAGAAGAAGGAAGGAAATATAAAGAAAGGGAAGACACCTAGATTTTCCACAAATAAGTTTCCAACCAATAAACTCATGGCGTTGAACATTTAAAAGAGTTTCCTTGGATACATAAGCCGTCTGTTGCCACAATTTATGGATGGAAAATGTCAAAGAAACAAAGAAAAATTGCCACAAGTTGGCACCCCTAACCTAGCTCCCCAAGGAGAGGGCTTAGATAAATGGAGAATAGGGTTGGAAAGGATTTTGCAGGCCCTTGTAAAAATAACAGATTGCAATAAGAATAACAAAATATAGTGCTTTTTATCCAGAAAGCAACTGGTAATGTTACCCCATTCCTGGATTTGGCATTATAACTTGGAGTTGTATGCCTCGTAATCAGAAGTAATTATGGAAGGATTTCCATCTTGATTTTAAGTGAATTATGTTTGTAAAACCAACAATTAATATTTCCATCACTGGTTGCAGCGAATGACCAATCCCACAGGGTGGCCAGGGCTGCATCGTAGATGGGAGGATCAGGTGACAGAGAATGGGGACCCATAAAAGCTTTAAAAGTAGATGAAATAATGATTTGGAAGGATATTTATATTGTTTGTCATCCATATAGATGCTTTCAAAGTGGAAAAAGTGAAGGAATCATCTCATAATGACATTTTTACTGATGGGACCCAGTTTGGCTAGTTGGGGTCTAAAACCTTACTAGAGAATTTTGAGGCATCAAATTGCATTTTTTGGAGTGCTTTAGTGTTTCTCATTTTCAGCCTATTCAACACACAAATACCTTTCCAATGCCATTAGAATCACGTCAATCAGAATTTGTATGCAAAAGTTATGCCCCACTCAAAAGTTGACCTTCATGTTTTCACCACCATAATTTGAGAGGATGCCACGTCAGCCCCCATTATTCATGGAAAATGGGCTAGCCATGTGATTATGATGAAGAAGACTCTATAATATTCCATATTGTAACTCTGGTTAAGCATTGAGGCAATCAAGCCTAACTATTAGTAGGCTATCAGACCGTGTTATAACTGAGCAACTAGGAGGAACAAGGGTTCCATTATTTCAATTTCATTTGTTCTATAAATGAGCAAAAATAGCCAAGAGGGATAGGAGATATAACACAAATAGAGGATCTGTGCATTGTACTAGCCTGCGAGTCACAAGCCATACTTCCTTCTACTTGCAACGATTTTCTATTCAGAGAAATAGGGTAGACCAAACTCACCTTCTAGTTGAGTTTTCCTCCGAAAGGTTTCTTGGGTCATATCTTGTAGCAAATCATAGTTTGTGAATTTTATTTCACTGTCTCTATTTTATACATAATTTTAATTTGCGTGCATACACAATTAACAATAATCTACCGATCTAAAAATATAAAGAGAAATAAAACACTAATATTGTAGATTTCAAATTTTTAAATATAGTTTTATCATATTTGTTGTGTCGAACTGTCTAATGGAATATCCATGATAGTTTACATATGAAATAATCCACATAGTAGGGATTGGACGGTGGAGTGTGGATTTACCATGTGTTGCTTGTAGATGCCATAAAAAAAGTATTTATGGGGGCATGTTGTCACATCCCCTGATGATGTGGCCAAGTGGGACAACGACAACATGCACCCACACTTTTTCAGTTCAAGCGCCTCATCCGGGGAATCTTACAAGTAATTTAAAATATTATTATTATTTTAATTAAATTCACATGTAAATATAAATATTTATATTTTAATAAAAATATATATTTTGATGTGTAGTTCTATGAAATATGATAAATAAGTTTAAATATCCTTGTTAATAAATTATTTGCAAATGTGGGAAATCTCCCTTTTTTTATGGACATGTTTTTATGAATATTCTATAACAAGAGTTTGTCCGATTTTAAATCAACATGGAAATATATTTTACGAATACGTTAATTTTCAAATTGTAAATTTATGTAGACTTTATGTTAATATAGTGTTAGTTTTAGTATATGTTATCCATTTATCTATATGAGAAAACGTATTTATAATTGATATTGGTGTAGTCTAACTAATAGATAAAAGGACATTTTCCCTTGAAATTAGATGATACAATTTCGAGTAATATTGTAATTTATTGTTATTTAAAATGTTTTTTTGAATGCATAAATGGATTCAACACCCCGAAACCCCTTGAGGCGCTTCAAATTTGCAAATTAAAAAGCTTAAAATTATGATTCTTAATAATCTCTATAAGATTTTGGTAAACTTGACCCTAAGAGAGTGCCCCAAAAAAGGGCCATTTTGTCTATTAGTTAGACTACACTATTGAAATTTTAAATTTGAAATAAAAATATATATTGGATTGTTTTTATAAACATAAAAAATAAATGGTCTTTTGACTATCCTACTGCTATACTAGCATTTTCTTTATCACTAAATATTATATTTTTCATGGTTCTTTTAAAGTAGTATTTTTAAAAAGGAAGGAATCCTCAAACAAATAGTTTTGAACTCGTTTAAAAAAAAAACTAAATTGGAAGCATATCAAGTTCATAAGAGAAAACAATGAGTATAGAAGAGCTCCTACATAAGAATATAAACCTTTCTAAACCTTATAATTGGATCTTAAATCTCCAATTATATTCATGAAGAAATCCCTCCCAAAAAAGAAGAACTTCTTTTAACAACTAGTTTGCAATTGCATTAAACTCTCTAAAGACACGAGAAAGTAGATATCTTTAAATTTATCATTTTCCTCTAGGAACTAGGTAAAAGTGCTTAAGCAATATATATGAATCATGCACTAATTAATGGTTTACCTGATTCACCATTTTAGAATCTTCAAAAATTGTTGGAAACAATGTTTAATATTGCAGGGGGTGGGTGGGGGGGGTAAATTAGTATTAAGGCTAATTTTAAATTTTATGCCTATTTATATTTTTCATTCAAGCTTGGAATTCATTATGTGAGAAACCACTACCATAACATGTGCAACAAATGAATAAATCAACACATGAACATGCACACCATGAGCAATATATACATGATACACATAGGTTTGATGTGGAAACCAAAAAGGGAAAAACCACCAAATATTGTTTGTTATATGATGTAAATATGAGCTCCTACTCTATTACATCAAACAGTTTGTGAGCCACCACTTACAGGAAGCACCAAATCCCTTAGCTTTTTTGCTAGCACCCACTAGCATGAAGCACCAACTAACTTCTCTTATAAACACTTGATCAACTTACCAGAAGCACCAAATTTTTGGATTTGTTGCAAGCATCAACTTGTAGCTTCTTGGATTTATGCAAAAACTAACTTATAACAGGCGCCAACCCCCAATATCTTGTCAAATATCCACTACTATGGAAGCTCTAAGTCCCCATTTGTAGGCTCCAACCCACACTCAATAAGGAGCGTAATGCTCACTATTCTTGGCACTCACTCTCCCTTGTTTCAGCTTTGTGATCATCAACTCTTGGCCCTCTTGTTTTGATTATCAACCTTCATTCATACACCCTCACAACTCTCTATATATTTCTCACTCCACTCACCCTACAACAACACACATTCAACACTCGGCCCTCATACAATCATCATAACAACTCACGACCTTTTATGTTTCTCAGGCTCTCTCGGCCTCTCACATTAGCTCACGCAAACTGAGAGCTCTCTCCCTAAATCTCAACAATGTCGCATCACACCCACAATGCACAACAACCATCCATGGTTTTGTTCCTCTGCTGCACAAGGAATGATGTTGTCTCTGTCAACTCATCATTATTGCTAAGAGCATAATCCTACATGGCTTCCCATACTACATAGGACATGTTTGCTTGTACAATCTCATAACTGCAGCATAGCTTGCTATCTTGTTGTATTGTTTCGTTATTCAGACTTTGCATCGATATGAAATCAAATAATAGCCAATTGAGTGTTTCTCACACTGAGAATTAATTCTCAGTGAATTTGTGCACTCCAGTAAAGCACTACATGCTTATTAATTATTCACAATGCTCGAGTTGTACTTTAGGCATGGCTCTCTTGGTCTATGATCAGATCTTCTACACCCAACAATACTTTCCATTGAATTCTTCATGGCGTGAGGGACACATAGGTGTTTCTTTTCCTTTAGTTGAGATAGGCACCATTAATTTACTCTCAAAATCGTTGTCCTCATTATTTCAGTCTCCTTGCTAGGGTAGTCTTCTTTAACACTATTTTTTCCATTGGAAACAATTTACAGATCTAGTTGCTGATTGGTTCAATGGCTACATAACCCAACTATGGTGAATAAATTTTTTTGGCTTAACTACCACATATGGAGGGATCATCACCAAAGTTGTCGACTCGTTCTCGAAAATTTAACATATGCCCGCAGTGCTTTGTATATAGCCTAGAGATTCTTTTAAAACATATGTTCAAAGCGCCTTTTTCATTAAAGTCATCTTGAAAGCCATTGGTAATAAAAACATGTGAAATTATCGCAAAAATGATTCCTAAGCACCTTTTCAACTATAGCCCCAAGTGTTTAAACATTGACATTTTCCTTCCACGCCCATGGACACACATCGCTTACAGATCTAAGTCTTGTCTTTTGCCTTTATCCACCTCGTCAACCAAGATCTTCCTCCATTGCACCCTTTTATTTCATTATGAGGTGATCGACTCTGCTTCGTACGTCTTTGTGTGTTAAGCCTAGAGCGACCTCTCCTTTTCTCTTTTAAAACTTTCCAGGGATACTAGTCCGAGATGATGTGTCCAAGTGGGACCTCTATTAATCACTTGGATCAATCATGTACCAACCGATGTGAGTCGTTGTGCCACACATTCTGCCATCGTGTCCCGACGTCGAATCATCCTTGCCACGTGGTGGCACATGTCACTCAAATTTGGCTCCTTTGACCACCTGAAAACACCGAAAAATGCATGCGACATGTCCCCTATACTGACATTATGTTGACGTCATCATGTGCCAATAAAATATTGCCATGCATCTGCCAGTGAGGAGAGATAAATGAGTTATCGAGCATTGGTTTTGTGTTAATTTCCTCATTACAGAATTAAGGGTACCGAGCCTTTTTTACTACTACAACGCTACTCCTCACGCCTCGTTCCCCGACCCTACGTCATGCCAGGCATATCCCGAAGTTATTATTTGGTTCTTCCTGGGAAAGGCCTCTAGGATGAGTTGTTATGTGGACGCGTTTCCAACCAATTATGTTCACTCTGCCTTATTACTCCTCCTAGGCTAACCTCATCCCATGCCTCAACACTTTTGCGCATATTTTGTCCTTCTTGGAAAGTCCTCCCAGGGTGATCTGGCTAATGGAACTCCCTATGCTGCAACTCCACCAATGAACACCATTGCCACTACTGACTCCTCCTGGGCTCACCTCATCCTAGGTGCTCCCTTTGTGCATGAATTTTGAACCATCCCAAGAAACTTTGTCAGGATGAGTTTTGTAGTGTGGGACCATGGCTGTCCAATAAGAACTCATTCCATTGCTATGTTTTCTGCCCATGTCCTCTCGACTCTCTATTAGCAGCTACGCCAATTAATCTTCCACGTTTAGAAAAAAAACACCAAAATTGGTCACCAATTTCCTCGTTCTCCAATTTAACTCTGCCATATTTGACCGTTTGGGGAACGGACCTTTGTCTGGCGATAACTTGTAATTTAGGAGACCATTTTTGGACTTCATCATATCATTGGAAATTGATTTATGAGAACAATCCAACTATTCAATTTCCAGGAGAATCTAAGCTGATATACTCCCTAGTACTCCCTATAACCATAATAGGTATAATAATTTAGCTTCTTACCTCATCCTGCTACTGTGATGGTTCTCTACCAAGGATTGCAACAACCATGGGACTCCCCCCTAGCTTGACACCATGAATATCAGTGCTATCCTAGTTGACATCAATGCTAGCCTAGTTGAAATTAATGCTAACATACTTGTTGCCACTCTCCAACCTAGAAATGATAACAATCCAATGATCTACCCCTTTGGAATTGATGGAAACACAACACTTCTCCATATTGATGGCCAGTCTTCATGCCCTACATGAGCCACTGATGACTTTATCTCCTCTACTTTGGCCATCAACAACTTACTCTCTCCCTTTGAAATCAATAGAAAATAGATACAAAATACTTTCTCTCCCCCTCACAAATAATGTCCGAGGGTTTGGCTGATGATGCACATTCTTCTCTAAAAACTTATCTTCTCAAGGGTTGATATCTCTTTGATGAGGCACTTGAATTCTACCCTCCAAAATCAGCTACATCATCATGGGAAAAGAGACCTGCAAAAAAAAAAGTAGAAAAACATGTCATTGTGTCTTCTTGTAGCTGTTGTTGCTCTTAGGAATTCGACATTTATGATATTCCCCCCTTGAACATATAATTCATCTTCTTTGAATGATCATCTAGTTTTGTACACCTTATGGCTATTATATGAATACTCTCCCATCCAATGCATCTTTTGTACCAGCACTTAAAAAGAAATTGATACCAATCAAAGTTGTAAATGTCATTGTTTCTGTTGTAGATACCATCCATTAGTTATGCATTTGGGCTTACTCTTCACTGATACCGCTCCTTTAAAGATTGTGCTCACTTCACTTGAGATAACTAGACTCTTCTCCCTATATGATAATGCTCAAAAAATAGGGACTCATGCTTAAACAACACCAATTGTACCAATAAATTGATACAAATTGACCACTACACTAGGAAAACTCCCATGACTCCTTCTCAAAAATAATATGTCCATTTATACAAAGGTTACTCCACTTGAACCAAAGACTACCAATTGACAGTGAAGGAACCTGTAAATCTTGCACCAATTGTGTCCATGAACCAAAAATTTCAAAGCATAATCAAATTTACAACATAAATGAAATAAAGGTATTTCACCCAAGATGCAAATGCTTCATTTCCTAAGCAATCACTCTTTCTAAGAGTAAATATTATTTTCTGCTACTGCTACTAAAGAAACTCTCCCTAAGCTAATGCTATCTTCTTTCTATGATATCTTGCATCTACCTACTTTATTCTATTTGGGGATTGATCCTGTTGACCTTATTTAAAAGTTTGGATTCCTTATCACTCCAAAAATCGGTTGTGACTCCTCTTCTTCTCACACATAAAATGTTATGAACCCCCCCTGTAACTATACTAGCCGCACTCTCATATATCTTGCAATGTTGATACATTTGAAATAAACAAATTTATCATTGTAATCAACAAGGGGACTCGACTATACCTTCAATTATTCAGATTTACATCTCTGTCTATTCCTTCTAGCTACATGCATCTGACTTATTTTGCCTCACTTGAGGCCATTACCTTCTTTTAGTGAAGAGAAACTGAGGATCTACTCCCCCTAAGAATATTGTCCTTTTTTTTCTTCCACAATTTCATTTGTTGAGTCTTGGTAGGAGCATTACCTTTTATTTTTTATTTTTATTTTTATCCTACCCGGGTTTTCATGATGGCTGCATAGATCTGAAATGCACCTCTCCTTGCTCTCTTCTTTCTTCCTGCAAATATTTTTATTTTTCTTTTGGTTTCTTTCTCCTCTTTTCAACATGTTGTCCCCACACAAAGTGCTAAATACAAACTCATAATCCTCTGCCCCTATATTTATTTTCAACTGCAATGTCTAGGTTTCTACCTTGGCAAGCATATTCTGAGAGGAATACTTTGTCTTCTCATTTCTGCAACTTGTTGCTTTGTGCCCAAAATTGGCACAGTTGTAACATTCAACATGGCTTAGGGATGGGAAAAAAGGATTTCTATTTCTAATAGCTCTCTTGTCAAATCCACTACTGCCACCAACATGCTTATTCATGGGCATATTTTGCCTTCTTGGATCACTTCTACACATCACGTGTTATTTTATTGCATTCCATTTACATTATATGTCTTTATGCTCATAATTTTTGCAAGAAAATCAATAGGCATAAAAGAGTTTTGGATACATGGAGATACCTTTTCCTTGATACTTTTGTCCCCAAATTGGATGGGACATTTGCTAGTGCTTCATTTTCTCTTTATGGCCGTCTGAATTGTTGCCTTGAGCTCCTATTTAATATCGTTAATCATTTTTCTACTTCTTTTTCTTCTCTCATTGCTACTGCTTTCCTCGTTGTTGTTGTTGTCCAAAAAATCCTTTCCCTTTATTGTTGTTGGGACCTTCAACTTCCTTTACTTGGGTAGTTGACCCTTAATCCTTTAACTTCTTGGATCTTGAATATTTTTTGAAACCCAAACCAACCACTATGAGAGGGGGTCTCTGCATAACAATCATCTCATCCAAAGCCTTTATGCTCTCCTCAAGCTTTTGATATTGAGATAACTCTTTATTTTTCTTTTCTAGGTCATGTCTCAATGAGACTACTTTAGCTCGTAGTCTGTCACAATGAGCTTCTATTTCATTCAGTTTCTTATTCAACATCCCATTCAATATGCTAGTCTCTTCTTGTTGAGAATTTAGATCACTAATTGTTTTTCTCACTTCTCATTCTCAAGATCATATTCATGCAACTCCTCCTTTTGCTTGAGATTTGATTCTGATAGCTCCTTGATCTATTTTAGAGCAGAGACCGACTTATTCATTAAATATATTATTTCATTCAGATCCCTTTCTTTGATATCATAGGTGCTAATAGAGTCACCACAAAAATCTGGATTCCTTTCTGTGTCTAGGGATTCTTCCATGGACCTGAGAAGCATTCCTTCTTCATCACTATTAGGGGTAGTTTCATTTTCTCCTAAGGATGAACATTCGTGGGATCTCTCTTCATTCTCCTCAAGAGGTTTTCCTTAGGCTCTTCCTCAAAGGTACCCTCATTAGCTATTGCTATAAGTGCAGGTCTATCTTCACCACTACTAGATGCATGTATATATTTTTATCCATAAGCTTCATATACACATCTAGAAGATAAGCGACCCATTATTTTACATTTATGATAAAATAATAGCTTACCTTTTGAACAACATGGAATTTCATCCAACTCTTCTTCTTCATAATATTTGGAGTGTTGATCAACAACTTATGCATTCAGAGGAAGATATTCAATATTCTAAGCACTGTCCTTCTAAAATGCCTTCTTCTTCCTCTTTCTTCTCTTCCTCTAATCTCCTACATTAGCTTCTTTAATATTTTATTCACTACTCAAGAACACAAGTTTCATCAACCTTTTATGATGCTTTATGACTACCTCCTTCATGTAAGCACTGCAGTTTTTCCAACATTTCCCTTCTTGTCATGCAATGTCCCACTTTATCAAAATATGACTTTGATAACTCTTTCATGATAATCTCCTTGGATTTTGTATTGAACTCGTTCCTATCTCCATATTTTACAAACAACCAATTGATTTTTTTATGACCATTAAAAGGGCTACCATTCTAATCTTACATAGCTCATAGTCTGACCCATTCAAAAATTGAATTCCCTCTTGTGTTAGCTAAACTTGAATAGCCATGTTTCTTTTTGATCTATCTTAAATCAGTTAAGTTATTTCTGAAGGAACTTGGCACCGATACCAATTGTTGGAAACGATGTTTAATACTGAGAGGGTTTGGGGGGGAGGGGGGGGGGTGAATGATTATTGAGGCTAATTTTAAATTTTATGCCTATTTATATTTTTCATTAAAGCTCGACATTCATTATGTGAGCAACCATTATCATAATATGTGCAACAAATGAATAAATCAACACATGAACACACACACCATGAGTAGCATACACATGAGATATAAAGGTTTAATATGGAAACCCAAAAGGGAAAAACCACCAAATCTTGTTTGTTATATGATGTAAATATGATCTCCTACTCTATTACATTAAATAGTTTGCGAGCTACCACTCACACGAAGCACCAACTCCCTTAAATTGTTTGTTAGCACCCACTAGCAGGAATCATCAAATCCCTTCTCTTGTATACACTTGATAAAATTACCAAAAACACCAAATAAAGCACTGAATTCTTTGATTTTTTGCAAGCACTAACTTGCAGGAGGCACCAACCCCCAAGCTCTCCTTGGATATCAACCAATATGGAAGCTCTAACTCCCTATTTGTAGGCTCCAACCCACAGTTAATAAGGAACCTAATTCTGACTCTTCTTGGTGCTCATTTTGTTTTGTTTCAACTCTGTGATCATCAAATATTTTCCATAATGTTATTCTCAACAACATTCATTCATACACAAGTCTCACAACACTATATTTTTCTCACTCTACTCACCCTGCAACAACACACATTCAACATTCAACCCTCATAGAATCAACATAAAAACTCATGACCTTTTATGTTCTACAGACTCTCTCGTCCTCTCACAGTAGCTCACACACACAACCAGATCTCTCTCCCTAAATCTCAACAATGTTGCATTACTCCCACAGTGCTCAAAAACCATCCATGGTTTTGTTCCTTTGCTGCATAGGGAACAATGTTGTCTATGCCATCTCATCATTCCTTCTTTTATCTCTAAATTGGTAGCACTTGTGAGAAAAGTGAAAGAGGTTAATGTTCTTTGATCTGTGCTTGAAAATAACCTCTCTCAATTTTTTATAATTCTCCTCTATTTTCCCACAAACTGCTCTTGAAGTTGACTTCTCATACAATGAAAAAATAGAGAAATCCCTTTGTATCTTCTTGTAAAAGCTCATGCAACCAACTTTGATGAAGTCCTATGCAACACTAGGGTATTACATGACCAAATTTAATTCAATAGGTTCATAAATGACCACTGAACCTCCCTTTATTAGTCTTCTTCTACATGGCTATCTCTTTTAACACTGTGCTGGCCTTCTTGAACTATGACACCTGCAAGGAGAAAAACTGAACAACAAGCTGCTTGCTATGGGATTAGACTTTTTAGAGGTGATAATGGATTAATGCATGCAAAGCTTGAATGAAATATGATAGAGAGGTTCTTGGAGATAATTTTTAAAAATGGAATTCGAATGTGGAGAGAATGATGACCAATGAGGGAGTGAAAGGAAATGATGGGTGGTATTTACGCTTTTGCATGCTTGGATGATTATGAAATCCAATTATATGACCTCACCTTTACCCTAAACCACTAAAAAATTGGTAGGTCATCATCCCATTCATTTATGCATAAAAACATGATTCCACAACATTCTAAGTTATAAATCTGACAGATTTGCTACAGAATGATCAGGGGATTCTGTAGCGAAAATCACCTGTTTTGCATAAAATTCGCCGCGGAATCAGGAAAAAATAGACAGGTGGCTAAAAACGAATTTTAAACCAATTTATGGAGATTTTTGAAGGATTTATACATATTTTACCATGATGGCATGACCAATGGACTATTCTAGACTTAGGATAAAGACTTATTTCATGAAATTTTCATCAATTTCATGGACCAACCTTATGAGATAGAATGAAACCTAGGTGAGTGACCCTAATCAAAAATAAAAAAATTATGTGTGATAACAGTAGCTCCACTGGGGATGGTGTGCCCCTGTGGTACATCAAAGAACTTGTAGTTCCAGTGTCTTCCTTCAAAAATTGAAATTGATGAAGACTTAGCCAAGCTCCTATGGCCTTCTCCTTGGGCTCAATCTTGTTGAAAAATGCAATCCAAGCTGCAGACTAAATTTGTACATGCTTAAAAGATGTTTAGTGTACTTGAGCTTATTCACACACCCTCCTACCTACCCTAACAACTAGAATTTTGATGTTTGATTCAAGCGACATGAAACCTCCAATAAAGCCAGTCAATGAGCTGATCTGATACTTGAACTCCTTGACTGTGCTTAAACCAAATGAAAAATGGAACTATAATGACCAAGGCAACAGAAAATGGGTCTGATTTTCACACTGAAAACATAATTGGAAATTTGGACTGTAGAACTCTTTCATGTAGTTAGTTATAGGATCATAGAATACATAGTTTGTTTGGTGATTCTCAAGACATTCTGTAGTTTTATACAACTCATATATTATTTCTTTAGGAACATAATATTTCAGTTGTGTGCTATTAAACTCATTTTCAAAAACAAGACATTCCTCCTCAATCCCAAAAAAGAAAGGTAGCACCACCTTCTCTTTTTATTTTGGCATGAAAAAGTTTTCAAAAGAATGATCTTGACCATGAAGAATATAGGACTGAATTTGATATTTTAAAAATTCAATGTGTTTCTCAATGTTCTTAGCAAATTCATCCAAAAAATGAATCTTATCTTCTGAATTGCACTCAAATGACTTTATATAAGAAGACAAGGCCAAAGAAAAATTTTCATCCACTTCCTCATTAGTTTGATCATCATTCCATTGCTTGAAACCTTGAATGGAAAGAGAGTCTACCACCAACTCTGTTTTTTCCATCCATGTTTCCAAAAATATAAGCCAAAAATCTGCAAATGACTTATTAGATCTGACAGATAAACTTTGAATTCATTGTCTACATTTCCCTTGAAATGAATCATAGAACAATCTGATGAAAATATCTTCATGTCTGACTCTAAGAAGCTCAGTAAAGTCACAAAAATTTGATATATGCTTCAAGGTCAAACTCAAATCTTCTCCATTAAATTTATGACCATTCCTTAAAAAATATGCATCCTTGGGAAAAGGATTTGGGAAACCATAAATTTCTGAAAAATCTACACATGCATACCTCGAAATAAGAATGGCAGCATCTGAGTTCTTCATAAGTCCAGTGGAATTACCATGAAGATATGAATTTTTTAATTCTTCAGAAATGGAGTTGCCAAGGTAGTTCTGCAACCTTGAAAATTCTGAGCTCCTGCTACCTCCAAGAGTTCATCATCACTGTTTGAGTACAAACTTCGGGAAATATGTCTTCAGACACCCGGCAGATGCACCAATATGTTATCTTTGAATTGGTAGCACCTGAGAGAAAAGTGAAAGAGGTCAATTTTCTTTGATCTGTGCTTGATAATAACCTCTCTCAATTTTTTATAATTCTCCTCTGTTTGCCCAAAAACTGCTCTTGAAGTTGACTGCTCAAACAGTTAAAAAACAGAGAAATCCCTTTGTATCTTCTTGTAAAAGCTCATGCAACCAGCTTTGATGAAGTCCTCTACAACACTAGGGTCTTCCATGACCAAATTTAAGTCTATATGTCCATAATTAACCACTGAACCTCCCTTTATTAGTCTTCTTCTACATGGCTATCTCTTTTAACACTGTGCTGGCCTTCTTGAACTGTGACACCTGCAAGGAGAAAAACTGAAAAACAAGCTACTTGCTATGGGACTAGACTTTTCAGAGGTGATAATGGATTGATGCATGCAAAGCTCGAATAAAATATGAAAGAGAGGTGTTTGGAGATCATTTTTAAAAATGGAATTCGAATGTGGAGAGAATGATGACAAATGAGGGAGTGAAAGGCAATGATGTGTGGTATTTACGCTTTTGCATGCTTGGATTATTATGAAAACCAATTGTATGATCTCACCTTTACCCCAAACCACTAAAAAATTGATAGGTCATCATCCCATTCATTTATGCAGGAAAACATGATTCTGCAGTGTTCTCAGTTATAAATCTGACAGATTTGCTACAGAATGATCAGGTGATTCCGTAGCGAAAATCACATGTTTTGCACATGTAGTTTGAATTTTTTAGTAGCCTGGAGGAGAAGGATCTCCAAATTCATATTATGTGAGGTACAATTCTACAAGAATTAGTATTGTAACCTTTAAGAGGGAGTTAGGCTCCCATCTCCACTTCAAAGTTGCTATGTTTGTACCTGGGATGAAGAAGAACTTAATCTCAATAACAATATTGGAATATAGAGGCTGTGATGTAATTTATAGTAAGGGGAAAGCCTTTCTGAAACATGTAGCTATAGGGAAAGTGAAACAAATTGGAGTTAGAGTGAAAAATCTCTAGAAGATAGAGGTATATTTTTCCATGCATGCAGTTATACCACCAGGAGTGAGGTATGGTGATGTAGAACCTTATTCCTAGAGTTTCAAAGAATTGATCAAGGTCCATTGATGTGTCCTCCTCATGGATCATTACCTTGCTACAGGGGCCCACAATATTAAGTAGCAGAAGGATCAATGTGATTTGGTGCAGTCAGATGTTGAGGAGCACAGAGCAATGTTGATAGCAGTGCAGGAGGCATAGTGTAGAATCAACATCAGTACAATTTTTCCTGTAGACAGTTGCAAAGACACATTTGATTCAATGTTTCTTTTTGGATGCTTCTTAGTTGTAGTTGTTGCAGTAGCAGCAACAACAGTGTGAGGTAGTGCTACAATACAATCCATAGGTGTTGGATAGGGGTGGTGAAAAATCCTTTTCTTGGTAAGAGGGAGTATTAGAAAGTGTAGCAATAAGGTCTCAATTTGAATTTAGCCTTAGTCAAGTTGAGAAAATCAAATTTCCACATCAGCAGGACAACTTGGAGGCAGTTAACTAGTGTCCTTCAAATAGGTCAATGTAAACTTTTCACTCTAATTTTTTTCTAGGATGTTTTAGATTGTAAAAATGGAGGATATAGATAGAAGATCGTCATGTACCCGTGTTTCAGATTTCAGACCTTGGTGTACTATAGTTTCATAGAGATACTCTAAGAAAGTTAGGTTTCTTGAATTCTCCTAAAATCTTATTTAGATAAGTCAGCTTGGTATTTTTACTACATCTTTCTTTATGTGATGTTTCAAAATCTGAAATTCGGAGGAGACAGAGAAGAGATCTCAAGGTACCTATAATAGAATTTTTAGACCTTTTTTCACTATAATTTAAGATATATGATATGAGGAGGTTAGTGTTCATGAATGTTGGTGAAACACAATTCAAATAGGTAAGCTTAACATTTTTGATATAAATTTCTTTTTGAGATGTTTTAGAATGTGAAATTTGGATGAGATAAAGAAGAGATCTCTTGATACATGTGGGAAAACTTTTAGAACTAGATTTGAAAAATTGGATACATGGCATGCTATGCAAATTTTTTCTTGGGAAGAAACCAAAAGCAACAAGTTTTGGGAGAAGTAGACTCGATGAAGGAAGAAAGAATAGGTAGGTCTGGTGAAGGAAAAAGAGACTAACAAAGCTGGTAAATACATAAGACTTAGTGAAAGCAGGAACAACTAAAAAACATTGTGAAGAGGAAAGTAGGCGCAATGAAGTAGGTTGGTTCCAACAAATATTTGTAGCAATGGGGATTGTTCTCTCTTATAGGTTGGTGCCTACAATGAAGCAAATGGGATTGGTGTATGTTGTATGTTGGTGATTATAAAGAAGGGAGTGGTGTCTCTTGTATGTTGGTGCCTACAAAGATGCAAAGGGGATTAGTGTCTCTTGTAGGTTGATACCTACAAAGAGCAGAGGGGATCGATGTCTCTTGTACGTTAATACCTACAAATAAGTAGAGGAGATCAATGTATCCTGTAGGTTGGTGCCTATAAAGCAACAAAGGGGATTGGTGTCTCTTGGAGGTTGGTGCCTAAAAGATCTTTTATGTAAAGAAGTTTTATGGCTTCATCCCGTCAGGGTTTCCATGTATATCTCGTGTTACTTGTTCAATTTATGAGACTGATGTTTGAATGGCATTAAATAAATAAAATTGTCACTATATTAGTTCACCCCCCCCTCAGTATAGTTATGAAATCCAACAATAGGTATCCTAGCTTCATAACATAACATAGTTGTATATTTCCCATGAGCTTTATTCTCAGGCCATAATATTTCATCCTCATCATCCATGAGCCTTATAACATTTTGTTTCAAAATAAAAGTTAATTGAATCCATTCTTTATTATATCTCATAGGAGATTCAACTATAGCACATATTTCCAACCTTCATACTAGATGTTGTTGGATCTAGGTTGTACATCTGCTAAATGATAAATGATGATAAGATAAATTATATTATGATTCAACTAATATGGATCCACTGAAGAAAAAAAGAAGGAGAAGAAGGTATTTTCCACTCACTATGTTTGACCACATGATTTATAAGTGGCCTTAGTACATGTTTATTTTTCTCTAAGAGAATGTTGAGATTGTAATTGCACATGTAGTTTTCCAATTTGTGTATCTTCTCACTACTTTGCAACATGTCAACATTAAATATCTTATAAAAAGATGTTCTAGTTCAAATTTAAATTAGATATTCCTTTTGTAATGACACCCATTTTATTGGTGTGACATCCCTTGTGGTTAATCCCTCTTGTACACATTATTATTAATTGTATTCATGTAAATAATGTGGAAAAATGTAACACATTGATGAATGAGGACAAGACATGGATTTCGAACTTGAGTGGAGAAGTTGTTGGGGAAATTTCTTATGGAAATGACCAAACTCATAAGTGCATTTAACATATCACCTATGTTCTTATAGAATTTGAAGGAAAATCTATACAAGCATTTAAAATGCGGTATGGGCACCTATGGACAAGGACATGGGGTGGGGGGTTGTTGTAACAACCCTATTGAAAATGCATGTAAAAATAAATATAAGACCACGGTGATGGGACACATATTCCAAGCTGAATGGTGGGAAAAACATCCTAGTGGGTCTTCATTTGGTTTATTATGGCTAAGGAAATTGGCAAAGGCAAAGGCAAAGGCTTTGGAAAGGCATGAGACATTAATTGGAATTGTATTTATGAAAATAAGGGGAAATAGGAGAAAAGTAAGGTGAAAGGTCATAGGTTGCATGTGAGGAGGAAAATGAAGGAAGATGATGGAAAATGAAGAAAATGGAGGCCTCATTAATAAAAAGGCTTCTGAGGATCAATGGGCAAGGCCTAGTCAGTTCAGTTTTGGAGCTCTCATTACTCTCTCTCTCTCTCATACTCTTGAGCACTTCGAGTATTCTTGGAGCACTCTTGGAGAGTGTGGCATATTTGGAGATTGGGATCAAGAAAGAAAAGGAAGAGAAAGAAAGTGCAAAGGACATCGGGATCGACATCTACAGCAGGTTCTGAGTGTAGGTACCAGGTTGCATGTATGATTTCCTCACTAGTTTTGGCATGCATGCTATTGCATGTGGCTTCTTGATTATGATTTTCCATGGGCATGGAGGATGGCCGAGATTGATAGTGGAATATCCTAGCCTTTCCATTTCCTGGACAACCATGGTATTGTGGGTTTATTTCCATTGATATTTTTTTGGTTGGTTCTCATGGTTCCTTTAGCCATTGATTTGAGTTATTAGTTCCTCGAGTCTTAGTTGGAAAAACGCTCTAGAGCCCGACGTACAACTGTTGGGTTGAGTTACTAGTCCTGGAGCCTTGGTTGGACAAACACTCTGGAGCCCTAAGTGGGTTGAGTTACTAGTCCTAGAGCCTTGGTTGGAAAAAACACTTTGGAGCCCTGGAGCAACTTGGATAGAGACCAATCCATGGCGATCAGTGTTGTCCGACCATGAGGTGGAAACAATGGTTTGTGGTTGAGACGATTTGGTCTCTAGAGCCCTGGTTTGGTGTTGATTCATGTGTTTGATAAAGTCCCACATTCATGCTTGGAATATGGCACAGGGGTGACTGAATGAAATGAGATTTGGCTTAGCCATGTCTATGGTAGGGTGGAACGTGGAAGTCCCATTCCGGGTTGGTTTTGCATTCATTAATGAAAGGTTCATTGCCTTGGTATTTTATTTGTATACCCACTGGTATATATATGGATTCTATTTTTGATATATCCATGGTATTTATGTTGGTGTTATGCTGGTTATAAGCATGTATTGTGACAGTGATGAGGTATGAATCTCTGTGTTTTTAATTGTAAATGAACTCACAATGTATCTATGGTTAAATTGATTAAATGATAACTTATAATGTAGGGGATATATGCTTCTCAGCCATTATCAGATAATAAAGAGACCCCTCTGTTTAAATCTGATGTTTATACCTATAGATGCTATGTTTGTGACATGTTTGATGAAATTCCTGTCATGGATGGGTGGGGTCAGATGAGTTCTAGTCGATGTGATTGCTTCCCTACGTTTGTTTCAATGTTATTTTCCCTCTCCTGAAGTTACAGGAAGTTCTGGGCAGTGACCTAGGATAAGGGGCTAAAAATGTGGCACAAATCTCACAGCTACAGGTAGAAAATTTGTTGTTTGGGCCTTAGCCACTACCTTGACAAGGCTAACCTGCAATTATAGGGTATATAGCCACTACCTTTCCCTTACAAGCCCGCGAATCAGCCTCAAAGTGGCTAAAAATCAGTTCCCCCTCAGGGAACAGGGCCCTGGAAGGTCGGGTTACCTCCTGGGGATGTTAGCGATGCATTGTAAGGTGTGTTTTTGGTGTTTCCATCGGTTCCACTTAATTAAGGTCATCTAGGAGGTTGAATATCATATTAGTAGCCTTTCGTCACATGTTTACCCTAGATGGCTAGTTACTTGGGTAGATGTGGGAAGAGGGTGTTACATAGTGGTATGGGAGCGTGTTTGTGCTCTCATTGGGTTGTGTGTGTTGATTGTGTATTCGTGTAAATTGCATATATGTTCCTCATGCTTATGTTCTATGTGCTTGTTGTGTATGCATGATGGTGGTGTTTGGTATCTATTCTATGTGTGTGATATCTGATACCACAGAGTGGTATCACAACATGGTTCAACTCTTGGACTGATGGGTGGTGTGTGGATCATGTGTTTATGTTGGTTGCATGCATATTTATCATTCTTATGGTATATATGTGTTTGTTGCATCCATGTTGAGTTGGTCATGGTGGTAGTGGTGTCGCCATGGAAGTGTTGATGGTGTTGTTGTGAGCATGTTGTCATGGGTGTATGACTGGTTATGTGTTGTTAACTCTTATGTATTATTCAAGCACACTTGATTACATATTGTTACATATTGTAAATGCATTGCTTACTTATGCTAGGGTTAAATATTGGTCATGCTTCGGTGTTATTCGTGTATGCTTGCTATGTGATGCTAGATGTTGAACATGCATCGGTCATTCATGATTGGTTATACATGTCAAGTGAGTGCATATGGTCAAGTTGCATTGGTTTGGTGAATGTTGTTGTGCATAAGTTAATTGCATGCAATTAGGTCATCATGATGATATTGGTATGTTATGATGCTAATGTGTTGGATGATATAGAATAGGAGATGCAAAAGATCATCGTACAAGTTGTATGATTGGAATGTAGGCATGTGATTCATGGATTGTTATATGCATTAGGGTTACTTCTGTATATGTTTGTCCTTTTATTGTTGTTATTATTACATACATGATAGATGTTAGTTAATCATTTTAGTTATATGTACATGCATGGGTTAGTCATGCATGGAAGATGCTAATTGATTTGTGTAGTTATATGCACATGTGTCAAATAGTCATGAGTGATAGTAACATGTGATTATATGCATTGCTATTGTTGTTTTATGATGAGATAACTTGGTGATTATGTTATATGTTGTTGATGAGTATGTGTTACATCAACTTGCTATTGTTGTATAGTTAGCTTGATGATTAGGTTATATGTGGTTGATGAGCAAGATATATAACTTGTTGTTGGTATATGCTAGTAACTTGATGATTATAGTTATTTCATTAAGATATTGATGTTATATGTATCATATTTCTTTGGATTGGCTTATACATATGATTAGGGTTATTATGTTCATGTAAGAGTCAATATAATTGTGATATTGTATTGTACTAATCTAGGCTGACTGTGCATATGTGATTGTTATGCATGAATGACAATTGTTTAAGTTTATGGTGTGAACATGTTAGCTAGTTAATGCTATGGATATCTTGACCTTATTTAGGTTGAGTTGATGTGTCGTGAAGTTATATTGTGCTAATCTATATTGATTGTGCATATAATATAGCCTCCCCTAAGATACATTAAGGTATGAGTTTGCTTATGTCGTGTACTTGATGCTTAATTGTTTGATTATGTCATCTATTTGGTGTCTGAAGGATTTGATGTCTAATAAATCATCTAGTTGATTTATTTATCATGGTATGTTTGCAAGTTGTTTGAATGTTTGATTAATTGCAAGATATGAGTATATGTGTCTGTAATATTGCATGACGAAATGGTCTTGTTTTAAGATGGTTGTATTAACACAAATGTGTTGGGATGGATGATATGTACCTAAGTGTAAGTAGGTGATAGTTGTAGCATTATGTATTATGACTGATGAATGTGAGTTAACCGATGGATTATGACATGGTTGTTAGTCTTGGTAAAAGTTGATTTCGAATTGATAGATATGTTATCTTGATGTTGATACATATGGCTGGCATGTGTGTCTAGTTACAGGTTAGTGTGCTTGGCACAATAAGGTAAGATAACAAGTATATTGGTATATATAATTATGAGATTGAAAGTTGTGTGGTTATGGCAGTATGATGCAGGGGATTGCATGGAAATAGAATGCCATGAAATATTGAAGAAGGCTCGGGTTGAGATTTCCTTGGAAGTATTGGGAACCATGGGGATTGAGTCATGGTTTTTGTTGTAAATTCTTGTGCTTTCGACCTTTTATTAGTTGGTTGTGCTTGATTTGCAGCTTTGTTTATGTTCGATGCAAGGCCTTGCCACTTTGTTGTAGTGTCGTATTTCTTTTGGTTTTCATGATCTTCTTCTTGTTTTCTCTTGTCCTTGTCTTTTATGTTTTGAGAGTCTTGGGAATTGGTTTGGGGAAAGAGGAAATTAATGGAGCTCGGGAAGAGCTAAATTAAATCCAACTGGTAAGGTAAGACACAAATGAATCTCAGTGCATGAGTAAGCAGCGAAAGGTAAGAATATCACAGTTGGTTAGATTGGTTAGGTCCATTGTGGTAAATGGACAGTGCCAAGACAACCATGAGATAGGTAAAGAAAATGGATCTGAGATATCAGATGCATTGGCTATGTTGGGAACTATTGTTCTCAATGTTGTGTATGTTGTGCACAAATAAAGGAATTTCTCCCAACCTAGAGCTTATGATATCTCATAATCATGTTGTGATCATAATTATGATGATGTTTATATACGTATATATGTATGTATGTCGTTGATTGACAGGGCCGTCATGGATATTGATGGTTTATATGTATATATGTATGTATGTATGAAGTTACCTGATAGGATCATGATTGTTTTATGCTAATGATTATATATATGTATGTATATGACATGGTTTCAAGGGTCATTCTTGTGGAGGAATGATTTCTTATGCAGGTGAACGACATGAAGAGGTTATTAGTCTTATGAGGAATCAAGTGGGAAGAGTAAGTCTGACAAATCCATGAGGTCAGTATCATGTGGACATGAATTGATATTACATGCTTGTACTATGCCTATGTTTATGTTATGCACATGTAATGTTGATGAATGCTGAGGGGTACATCAACGAAGTGATATAGTGTGATATGTGACATGCTAGGGTGAGCATGGATAGTGTAAAGACAATATAAGCAAGGTTTCTTGTGGGGTCAATGTGTGGTCTATGGATGTGCAATGCTATTTTTGTGTATATGTTGTGCATGTCATATATTCAGTTATTGTACCTATGGTGATGTGTAATGTTTCATATGTAGTATTGTGTGCATATGAAGTTGTATGCGTGCAGTATAAATTGTGTTTTGTGTATATCGCATATGCAGTGCTAGGTATAGATGATGCTATGTACATGTTGGATATGTGGTGTTGTGTACGTATTGTACTGTGTGCATGCTGGCTATGTGGTGTTGTGTGCATATGGTGCTATGCGCATGTTGGATATGTGGTGTTGTCTACGTATGGTGCTATGTGCATGTTGAATATGCAGTGCTATGTACATATGGTGTTGTGTGCGTGATATACATATGGTGTTATGTGCATCTAGTGTTGGGTGCGTTGTTGTACACATGGTGTTGTGTACAAGTTTTACATGTGGTGTTGTGTGCAGGCGGTGCCGTGTACATGTCGTGCATATGGTGCTATGTACTTATGGTGTCGTGTACATGTCATGCATGTGGTGCTATGTACATGTGGTATGTGTACACATTGTACAAGTGGTGAAATGTACATTTGGCATTATGTACACATTGTGCAGGTGGTGTTGTGTACATGTGATGTTGTGCACATGTTCTGTAGGTAGTGTTGTGTACAAGTGGTACTGAGTACATGTTGTGCATATGGTACTGGTATACATGTGGTATTGTGTGCATGTCGTACATCTATTGTGAGCATGTGGTACTGTTAGGGCCCTATATTACTAGTGTAGTCCCTTGTTGTTGTTAGTGTAGACCCCTTATTGTTATTGTTGTACCCCTGTAGTCACCATATTGTTATTGTTGTGCCCTTATATTATTATTGCTAGGTAAGATAGAATTATATTGTGAACCCATGGACTCCTATATATAGAAAGGAGGTATTGTCATTTGTATCATCCAAGAATTGTTCATTTATGTAATGAAAGGAGGTTTCCCCTCAAAGAGGCTGATTTATAAGGCATTGATTTATCTTTTCTTCTATTTTGTGAGTTGGTTTCATAACATTCGGTATAAGAGCTTTAGATTCTAGGGTTTCACTACTTCAAACAGGTCATCATGGCATTTTCACTATTTTTTTCTACGAAGGATTAGAAGCTAAAAAAAAACCCATTTGCGCTAAAATTCGGAGGAGTGTCATGGAAAATTTTCACATCTTGGTTAACAATATTTTTGGAGATATGATTTGTGTAAGATAGGGTTTTTGTAGGCTCCCGAATTTCATCTAAAAGAGGTGACCTTGGGAAAATCGTCATAATTATATCTCTGAGCATCAAATTGGAATTATGTAAAAAGTTTCCGAAAGTAAACAGACTATAATTTCCTCTGTATCAATTTCAGAGCTGAAGGAGGAAATAGTGCCATGTGGCACACTATACAAGTTCGCTCTACTGAACTAGTCCATAATTAAGTCATTGTGGGAGATTGGGCATAAATTTTCCTTCAAGAATCCAAATCATGCCAAACCTAAGGCATTGGAAAGAAGATTCAGAGGGCTACTAAAGGATCGAAGATAAAATCTTAGGGGATCCGAAATTACAAAGAGACATCAGTTTCAATATCGAGCTCCTAAAAAGCAAGAAAAATGTGTGTATTTTTTTTTAAAATTGCATAAGTCTTGTTTGAAAAATATGTTTGAATTGATTTCAAGGGCGTATTAAAGAATAGATATCAATATTGATTTCTAAAATGCCTCCTAAAAAGAATTAAATACCCATTAATCCCTCAGAAGGCTTTACTATGAATTATGAAGAGGAGGAAGTGCAACATGATATATCAAAATTACAAGACCAAGTGCAACAAATTTCGCTCTCGCAAAAATTAACAAAAAATGAAATGGATGGTTTGAAGAAAGGCGTGGAAGCTAAGATGGATGGTTTGAAGAATGGAATGGCATGGAAGCTAAGATGGATGGTTTTAATAATGGCATGGAAGTTAAGATGGATGGCGTGGAAGATAAGATGGATGGTGTGGAAGCTAAGATGGATGGTATAGAAGGCAACATGGATGGTTTGAAGAAAGGCATGGAAGCTAAGTTGGATGGTTTAAAGAAATGCATGTAAGGTAATATGGATGGTTTGAATAATGGAATGGAAGCTAAGATGGATGTTGTGGAGGCTAAGATAGAAGGCAACATGGAAGTTTTAAAGAAAGACATGGAAGTTTTGAAGGAAGGGTTGGAAAATTTGCTACAAGAAAAGCTTCCTAATGGCGAAAAGGTAGTAGAGGAAACTCATTATGAGAACAAAAGAAATGTTAATCATGATTTCATAGACTCTAATGTTGGATTTAAGACCCACCATATTCCAAATATAGATATGAGGAAGTTTGATGGAAAGGACATGATAACTTGGATACTACAAACAGAGTAATACTTTGAGCTCCATAATACGAAAAACATACAAAAGGTATGCATTGCAACTTTATATTTAGAACAAAATCAGTTTGTATGGTATTGATGGATTTGTTCTCATAAACCACTGGTCGCTTGGTCAATATTTACGGATGAAATGATGTCACATTATGAGGATACAAAGAGCAACACCTTCTTTAGCCAATTGATAAATCTCAAACAAAAGGGTTCAATGATGGAGCACATTGAGGACTTTAAAAAATTGAATATAAGGGTAAATGATATTCTAGAGGAATATAGGATTGATGTCTTCATAGGGACTCTAAAGGATAACACCCAACATGAGGTTCGCCTTTTGAAACCTGATACATTGGAAAAGGCATTCAGGTTGGCAAGAAAAATTGAAATCAAAATTATGGCGACAAGGAAGCCTACCACTCACAACTATAAAGATGGAAGTGTTGCTAATCCTAGACTTCCACAACCTACAAGGTTGACACCACAACAATTGGAAGAAAAAAGAGCAAAAGGGATTTTCTATAGTTGTGATAGAAAATATACTAAAGGTCATAAGTGTGCTGAGAAGAAATTATTTTACATAGATTGTGAAGAGGAGGAAGAAAAGGAACAAGAAACTTCAAAAGAAGAGGATATACACCAGGAAACAACCCTAGAGGAAGAGAAATGGCTCCAACTGTATCCTGTAATGCATTGGCATAAATTACCACTCCTCAAACTCTCAAGATAGAAGGACATATCAAGAAGAAAAATGTAATAGTGCTTATTTATTTGGGTAGTACCCATAATTTTATTCATTGTAAGGTAGCCAAGGAATTGAATTGCTTCTGATACCCAACAATAGAGTGTCAAGTGACGGTGGAAAATCGAGGAACTAGAAATTGATTTGGAAAGTGCCATAATATCAAGCTAACCATGGGGGAATATGTATTCAATAGTCTAATGCTTTCCATTCCAATGGGTGGTGTTGATGTTGTACTAGGAGTACAATGTTTACAATCTTTGGGGACGGTAACTTTTAATTTTCAAGAACATTTCTTGAGATTTTTTTTTCGGAAGGAAAGGAAGTTAAATTACGGAATATCGCAGGGAAGCTGAGAAAGATAATAATCTCTAATGTCATGAAAAAGCTTCAGAAGAAAGAACAATGAGGCGTCATTACACAATTATGCTCACTAGAACTTCCAACATCAAAATCATCTATTTCTCCAGATCTCCAAAAAGTATTGGACAATCATTCCAAGGTGTTTGAAACTCCCAAAGGACTCCCACCTATTCGTGATCATGATCATTCTATTCATTTGATTCTAGGAAGTGTTCCTCCAAACACCATGCCTTATAGATATACTTATGTCCAAAAGAGCGAAATTACACGTATGATTGCAGAAATGCTAGAGGATGGTATAATTGAACCTAGTTAAAGTTATTTCTCTGCTCCAGTAGTATTCGTGCACAATAAGTATGGATCATGGTGCATGTGTCCGGATTATAGGGAGCTCAACAAGCTCACTATTAAAGATAATTAAATTTCCCATTCTTGTGATTGATGAATTATTGGATGAATTACATTGAGCAATTTATTCCACCAAGTTGGATCTCCATTTAGGATATCATCAAATTAGATTGAAGACTAAAGACATTTTGAAAGTAACATTTCTAACTCATGAGGGTCATTATGAATTTTTGGTCATGCCTTTTGGCCTTACGAATGCACCTTCTACATTTCAAGGGTTGATGAATTCCATTTTCAAACGCTTCCTTACAAAATTTGTGTTAGTATTTTTTTTATGATATACTAATCTACAACAGGTCTTGGAAGGATCATGTTCAACATGTTGGCAGGGTGCTCAAAATATTGGAGGAGAAACAATTATATGCAGAAACCTTCAAATTTTTGTTTGGAGTACAAGAGGTGGAACATCTAGGTCATATTGTATCTCAAGTGGGTGTTAAGGTAGACCCTAACAAAATTAAAGCCATTAAGGAATGGAAAGTCCCCACAACCGCAGTTGCAAGGATTTCTTGGGTTAACAGGGTATTATCACAAGTTTGTTAATAATTATGGAAGAATAGCAACACCTCTAACAAAATTATTGAAGAAAGATGCATTTTCATGGACTCCTAAAGAAACTAAGGCATTTGAACATCTTAAAGAGGCAATGTGCCAAGAACCGGTCTTAGCTATGCCAAACTTCACAAAAACCTTTATTGTGGAATGTGATGCCTTAGGAAATGGAATTGATGTTGTTTTAATGCAAGAAGGAAGACCCATTAATTTTGAAAGCCATCCAATCAAAGGAAATTATTGATAGAAATATATTTATGAGAAGGAAATGTCGGCAATACTACATGCACTAAAGGAATGGTGACCTTACCTAATGGGAAGACAGTTCAAGGTAAAAAATGATCATGATAGTCTTAAATACTTTTTGGAACAAATACTATCTTCAGAAGAGCAACAAAAATGGGTCACAAAGATGTTGGGTTATGACTTTGAAATCATCTACAAAATAAGGAAGCTAAATTTTGTTGCATATGCACTCTCAAGAAAGGATGAGGACGTGGAAGCATTTCTTTGTGCCATTTCTATTATCCAACCAGATTGGATAACCAAAGCAAGGGAGGAATAGAATAATGACTAAGAAGTATGGACACTCATTCAAAAGTTGCAGGAAGATCCTAGTACATATGATACATTTAGTTGGAAAAATGATTCCTTATGGTACAAAGATCACTTATATATTTGTAAGAATTCCCAACTAAAACAAAATATTTTTTTGGAATTGCACACCTATCCCTTAGGGGGACACTCGGGAATTTTAAAAACTTACCACAGGGTGAAGAAATAATTTTTTTGGGATGGCCTTAAATATGATATTCAAAATTTTGTGGCGGAACGTTTGGTTTGCGGAAAAATAAAGTTGAGACAATTAATACCCCAGGTCTGCTACAACCTTTATCCATTCCAAATCAACGTTGGGAGGAGGTTTCAATGGATTTTATCACAGGTTTACATAAGTTTGAAGGAAAGAGTGTCATCATGGTGGTAGTTGATATTACCAAGTATGCACACTTGTGCATTATCTCATCCATTTAAAGCGAGTATAGTTGCTACTGCATTTATGGAAACAATTCAAAAGCTACATGGAAACCCAAAGATTATTATAAGCGATAGAGATCCCATTTTCACTGGAAATTTTGGACGGAATAATTTTCTTGTTTGGGTACTCAACTAGCTCATAGCTCATCTTATCATTCTCAATCCGATGGGAAAAGTGAGATAGTGAACAAATGTTTGGAAGGATATCTTCGTTGCTTTGTATCTTATAAAGAAACACAATGGGTTAATTTGTTACCTCTGGCTGAATGGTGGTATAACACTTCCTTCTGCATTGCAACAAAAATGACCCCTTTTATGGCACTTTATGGATATCATCCTCCATCCATCACATCATCTTTAAGACAAAATTCTAAGGTTCAAGCAGTGGAATATCACATTGAGCATCAACAACAAGTTCTCCAACTCTTAAAGGATAACCTAAATTTTGCACAGAATCAAATGAAACAAGAGGCATATAAAAATCACAACGAGTGAAGTTTTGATGTAGGTGACTGGGTATTTTTATGGCTACAACCATACAGAAAAATTTCCCTCAAGCAAGCTAAGAAGGATAATAAATTATCGTCAAAGTACTATGGTCCTTACAAGGTGTTGCTAAAGATTGACACCATGGCATACAAATTGGAGCTTCCTGCATCTTCTCAAGTGCACCCAATTTTCCATGTTTCATGCTTAAATAAGGTTATAGGTGAAAAAATTCTAGTTCAAAAAATATTGTTAGAACTTAATGAAGAAGGAAAAATCATATTGGAACCTGAAGCAGTCACGGAAACAAGAACTCGACAACTATGAAATCGATCAATTTCAGAGTATCTCATCAAGTGGAAGAACTTACCCACTGAAGATTCCACATGGGAGGATGAGAATTTTATACAGAAGCATCCAGAACTACTCAAGCATTGAGGAAAACACTTTTTTGAAGGAGAGGGGCATGTTAGGGCCCTATATTACTAGTGTAGTCCCTTATTGTTGTTAGTGTAGCCCCCTTATTGTTATTGTTGTACCCCTATAGTTACCATATTGGTTTTATTGTGTCCTTACATTATTATTGTTAGGTCTAATAGGATTATATTGTGACCCTATGGACTCCTATATATATAAAGGAGTTTTTTTCATTTTCATCATCCAAGAATTGTTCATTTATGTAAAGTAAAGGAGGTTGTCCCCTCGAAGAGGCTGATTTCTAAGGCGGTGATCTATCTTTTCTTATATTTTGTGAGGTAGTTTCATAACAGGTACTATGTACGTGCATGGTGTAGTCATGGTATCGTGACAGGTGTATTCGTCGTGTTGTACTCTATATACGTATATTTATGTATATGTATTGTGTTGTGTTGTACACCAGGTGTAGGTGTATGTGTTGTATGTTGGTGTAGGCTATGTATTGTGTTGTATTATACTCTGGATGTATGTGTATGTACCAGGTATAGGTGTACCATGTATAGGTTTAAATATTCTATTGTGTTGTACACGAGCGTGGGTGTATGTATTGTATGGTGTTGTAAATATTGTGTGGATGTACATGTTGTGCATTGTGTGTATGTGTACATGGTTGAGGAGAATGCATTGGGTGCTTGTTGGGTGTGGCAACTGATCTGGCGTGTGTAAAAAAAGAACAAAGGTATAAGTAACGACTGATGAACGATAAGTATTGATATTTTACTTCAGTTCTATTATGCACATGATATGTGATTCTGACTTATGATGGTTACATGTGATTTATGATTATGGTTTATGATTATTGCATGTGATTTATGATTTTGATCTATGATGGTTGCATTTTGAGCTAGCTTGATATGATATGTTTATACTTGATGGTTTGATCAAACAACTAGTTTGACTTGTGTGACAGGAAGTAAACAAAAGTACAAGTGTACCTTACTGATGAAGCTACCAATGAGGTACGATGTGAGTTTATTTCAATTTATTTTGATTCTAATGGAAATTATGTGCTTGCTACAGGAAAGCATGCAATGCCTAGTTTGGGTGGTTGAAATTGATTACAACTAGTAGCAACAACAACAAAAGGAATTGGAATATGAAACAATATGTTGGTAAAGCATTTCAGGAGCAGGGCAATTGTGAGACACTATTACCCAATAGTGTCCATTGATTTCCATGAGCATGCTATGACCGGTATGCTGGTTTTGAGGTAGGTATATGCCTTGGTTTTTATATTTTCCAATGCGAAGAAGCCTTGCCAAGGGATGGACTGCCCAAGATGGGGGTGCCAGCAAAATTTGTAAGGTGAGTGACTGCATGGAAGGGGATTACTGGATTTCTCGAGGGACTGTATAGTAGAGAAGGGAAGGTCGAGGATGGATTGGTTTTGGTAATTAGCATTGCCAGATGGAATCAGATGCACATTGGGAGTGTTCCCTGGAACAATGAGCTAGTAACTATTCACTGAGTGGACACGTGGTGCAATATTGTAGCACTGGACATGGGATGCAGCTTTGACTTTGGGCAATGTATTCTGCACTTCCTGGGAAGGAGGTGAATCCTAGTATTACTTGAGGGTTGAGGTGTGAGCCTCTGGATTCCCTTGTTGTTGATACGTGCATCGTATCCTTCTATTTTCTGGTTGAGAATATGTGTATATTTGTATATGTGTATATTATTGTAAATATTGTATCGAGATGGATTTATAAAGCTCCATAGACAATATCATTATTTGTTGGTTGAAGAAAATGTGGTTGTTATTGTGAATACCTTGAGCTATGCTATAAAGCTCCATTAAACGGTATGATTATCATGTTTTAGCAAGTCATTCATTGTAAATACTACAATGAGCTATGTTATGAATCTCCATAAGCAATATGTTTTATTTTCAACGGTTTGTTGGTTTGTAGGTGTCATTGAACACCGAGTACGGTGTTCCACCAAGGGGGATGGTTCTGTAACAATTCTGGTGAAAATACATGTAGAAATATATATAGGACCACGATGATGGGACACGTATTCCAAGTTGAATGGTGGGAAAAACATTCTAGCAGGTTTTCGTTCGGTTTATTATGGCCATGGAAATTGACAAAGGCAAAGGCTTTGGAAAGGCATGAGACATTAATTGGCATTTTATTTATGAAAATGATGGAAAATAGGAGAAAAGGAATGCGAAAGGTCACAGGTTTCATTTGAGGAGGAAAATGAAGGAAAATAATGGAAAATGAAGAAAATAGAGGCCTCATTAATAAAAAGGCTTCTCAGGATCAGTGGGCAAGGCTTGGTCAGTTCAGTTTTGGAGCTGTCATTGTTATCTCTCTCTCTCATACTCTTGAGCACTTAGAGTATTACTGGAGCACTCTTGGAGAGTGTGGCATATTTGGAGATTTGGATCAAGAAAGAAAAAGAAGAGTAGGAAAGGGCAGAGGACATCAGGATCAAGATCTACAATAGGTCCTGAGTGTAGGTACCGAGTTGAATTTATGATTTCCTCACTAGTTTTGGCATGCATGGTATTGCATGTGGTTTATTGATTATGATCTGTCATGGGCATGGAGGATGGTTAGGATCGACAATGGATTTGCCTAGCCTTTCCATTTCCTGGACAACCATGGTATTGTGGGTTTATTTCCATTGATTGTTTTATGGTTGGTTCTCATGGTTCCTTTAGATGTTGGGTTGAGTTATTAGTTCCTGGAACCTTGGTTGGACAAACGCTCTAGAGCCCGACGTACAACTGTCGGGTTGAGTTACTAGTCCTGGAGCCTTGGTTGGACAAATTCTCTAGAGCCCTAGGTGGGTTGAGTTACTATTCCTGGAGCCTTGATTGTACAAGCACTCTGAAGCCCAAGAAAAACTGGGGTTGAGTTACTAGTCCTGGAGCCTTGGTTGGAACAAACACTCTGGATCCCTGGAGCAGCTTGGATAGAGACCAATCCGTGATGTTTAGTGATGTCCGACCGTGAGGTGGAATCACTCGTTTGGGGTTGAGACGGTTTGGTCTCTAGAGCCCTTGTTTGGTGTTGATTGATGTGTTTGATAAAGTACCACACTCATGCTTGGAATATGGCACGGGGGTGACTGGATGAAGTGATATTTGGCGCAACCATATCTATGGTCGGGTTGAACATGGAAGTTCCATTCCGGGTTGGTTTTGAATTCATTAATGAAAGGTTCATTTCCTTGGTATTTTATGTGTATATGCACTGGTATATATATGGATTCTATTGTTTATATATCCATGGTATTTCTATTGGTGTTATGCTGGTTATAGGCATGTATTTTGATAGTGACGAGGTATGACTCTCTCCATGTTTTTACTTGTAAATGAACGCAAAATGTATCTATGCTTAAATTGATTAAATGATAACTTATAATGTAGGGGAGTAATGCTTCTTAGCCATTCTCAGATAAGAAAGACACCCCTTTGTTTAAATTTGTTGTTTATACCTTTAGATGTTGTGTTTGTGACATGTTTGACGAAATGCCTATCATGGTTGGGTGGCGTTGGATAAGTTCTGGTTGATTTCATTGCTTCCATATGTTTGTTTCAATGTTATTTACCCTCTCTTAAATTTACAGGCATTTCTGGGTAGTGACTTGGGCTTAGGGGTTGAAAATGTGGCACAAATCCTGAAGATACACGTAGAAAATTCATTGTTTGGACCTTCGCCGCTACCTTGACAAGGCTAGCCCACAGATATAGGGTCTATAGCCACTACCTTTCCCTTAAAATCCCTCGACTTAGCCTCAAAGTGGTTAAAAATCAATTTCCCCTCAAGGAACAGGGCCCTGAAAGGTTGGGTTACCTCCCGGGGATGTTAGTGATGCAGTGTAAGGTGTGTTTTTGGTGTTTCCGCCAGTTCCACTTCCTTAAGGTAATCTAGGAGGTTGAATCTCATATTAGTAGCCTCCCATCACATTTTTACCCTAGTTTTCTGGTTACTTGGGTAGATGTGGGAAGAGGGTGTTACAGTTTTCCAACTCTCATGGGATGTAATGGTGTTGTCAGCATGCAAGGTAAAAATGGATATGAATTCAGACAGGAAGGGGCCAGGGGCCAATAAAATAAAACACTTAGGTGGAACAAGGTATAGAGAATTATTTAAGAAAAGTAATGCACAAGAAAAAGGTGTTGGTTTTTTACATGTTGGTATGCATGATTGAAGGATAAAAAGGAATAAAAAACTGTTGTTGAAGACAAAGGAACCATAGTGGTTGGAAAAGTATTGTTGGGGTTGTAGGTGGAATCACTGTAGAATCCTTTAACTCCCATGTGGTTTTATTGACTGGTTGGATCACATTCCCTTAAGCACTTCACTACTCAAGATTTGAATATGGCTCGAGTGTGGTTATCTGCAAGAAATATTATAATGTAAATTAACCTACGGTTGGGAGGAGAGTCAAAGTCCCTCCTATAGTTGACAACATCCTTATATAAATCATATAAGTGTTTATTTATTTTTAAATACTTCTATTATGAGTGACCAAGAATTATATATTTTAACATTCAATTAATCATGTCTAGTTCATCATATACCTAGGGTGATTGGCCACATAATGTGTTATGATGATTATGAGCTATCTTAGATAAATAGATTTAACATTGTTGACTCATTGCAAGAGAGTTGGTGTATATATGCTTGGTGGTCTATGCTTAATTTCCATGACCCTAGTGTCTAAATCTTAAATCTATGATGCTACCAAACCATGAATCTTAACAAAGCTACTAGCACAACGGAACAAAATAATGTAGTAAATCAATCACATGCACAGTGAGAACAATAACAACAATATATGTAGCACAAATTCATTATATTATCAACATATAATACAACATTATAGGTCTCCCTTACAAGGGATAATGGCCCTCAAATATCCACAAGTACATGAATACAATATATAATTACAATATCACTACAAACACAACATTTATGTGATATTTCATCTTTCCGTCATTCACTTTTGTTATTCTCTCTAGCTGCCCCTTAGTCCATCAAGGAACAAAAAATAGAGACTCTAAGAGGTTTTCCTACTATCAATGATGCAAGTCACTTGTCTACAATGAAATTTAGCTCATCCAATTTGATCCTCTGGGCTATCCAATCCCTAAGCATCAAACTGCCTTAGCTAGTGGTTACTTTTTTCCTTCAGAGTGCCACACAGATCGTCAAATTTTCACCCAACGTTAGTTTTCAACCTCCCTTTATAACTGCTGATCAAGGGCTACTTTGGACACCTACACACTGCTCTCCAACAGTCCAAACATGCTCACTGAAACTATCAGAAAATCATTTTAGAAACTGTCCATTGGTTAAGGCTTTTAACCTCCACATAAACCCTTCGTCTTTGGCTTATATAGGCTGCAAATCTGTCCAGTCACTAGGAATGATACACTAGCATCCAATTTAATACAAATAAACCAATAATTCATCACATACCTGTGTTCCCAAGGACCAATTTTACTTATTCAAGTCTGGTACTTAATTAGGGCTATAGGCAAGCTATTACAACCCTCTGTCCCCCTTCCAGCCCTTTGTTTTAACTACGACCTCCTTCCAATCCAGTCGTCCCACCATTTTCTAATGTTCTAGGCTATTTCCATCCCTCCACCATGCCTCACAACCTAAATTTTTCCAAGAAACAAGTTTTGCGGCCAACCTGTTATCCACACAACCCTTGTTTAAGGTAGTCTAGGCCTGTGGCATTCCTTTAACTCAAAGCTAGGGCTGCAGCCTGCTATAGGAAGGAAACCAAACCTAAAATATTTTCCAAACACCACTCAAACATCCTCAAGTAATGCGGAAATCTTCTATTGAAACTTCAACCCCGTAAGAGATAAACTAACCCACACACATAGTCCCAAACAAGCTTCTTCTTCCTCCTTTGCTAACTCAACTACCTCATAGGTGAATCTCCTATGAATGGATGCACTTGGATTTCTAAAATGATATCATCACCTCATATTTATACGATATGTGAGGGCTATCAAGATACATGACTTTTGGACACATCCATCTCAAGCCGACATGACTTGTATGTCCCAAAACCAATCATTGTCTTAAAAAATTCATATCTCATTGTACACAACTAGGAATTTGATGATTTTCGTTACATTGGATTCTCCTCAACATGCTCTATCATATTCATCCATCACATGTCCAAAATTCCTCATGGTTTTGGCCCAACTCCTTTGGGTACAAAACCTAAACATTTGGTTCTAAGCCCAAAATGCCGTATTTTGGTGCTCCAACTTCTAAACCCCAAACCATAGGGCTTGGAGTACCTCCCAATCTACCAAAAATCAACACTCCCTCTTAGCAAGGGAGGTACTTCCAAGACTAGGAAGTAACACGTCATCATCATCACTACTCACCCAACTCCTGGTGCTCATAACTGTGGCAATATCTGTAGTGTGAACTATGCCTCTCTCGGAAGTGTCGCTATCACTGGAAGCATCCTGCTTCTTCTTCTTCTGCTGGAATGTCTTCCACTCTCTCCATGATTCCTTCTTGGAACCTATAGGATCACCCTTGCTCCCCACCGACCACACACTCTTATTGGGCTACAAAGTCTCCCTTTAAACCTGCAATCTCCCTTTAGAACTCGACTCCCTATGAGCCTATGGAACCTGTATCTTCTTATCTAGAACTTGTACCTGCCCCTTTGAAGCCTACACCTACACATGCTTCTTTGGAACCTGCACCTGGTCTTGCTACTTCTTCTTCTCATGATCCATAGGTTTAACTGTCAGTCTGTATAGACCGTGCTCTCTAGCTCCAAGCACAGTACCCGTGGAGCTAGAGCCTCTAGGCCCGAGTCTTGCCTTCCCATCCTGAAATAAGACCTTAAACCCCTTATTCTGAATCACTGAGACATATATCACGATGTATCTGAGCGTTGGTAAAAACAATACATCCTGGACCTGCATCACCTTTTCTGAATCCATCCTAAATGGCACAATTCTCGATCCTCAAATCTCCTTCTAACTCTTGTTTCCCAACACCATGTGCAACTTCGAGTCCCACTTAGCTAGACTCTTGAATACCTATTATGACCTTATCATATGTTTCGATGCACCACTGCCCATGTACCATGCATCCTCATCAATGGTACCCTGCGAGAAATGACAGATCATAGAAAACCCTCCTCCTACAACCTCTTGGTGAGACTATCTATCTCAGTAGAAGTTTCAACACTAACAACATGCTTCCCTTTATTCTTCTTGTCATCTCCCTTCTTCTTCTTCATCGGACATCACAATGAAAAATGAACCATCTCGCCACAATTGAAATACTTGACTTTACTCAAGTCCTTCTTTTTCTTACCCTTCATTTGTGTTGCAAGTGCCACATCATCATTAGAAGCCTTCTTCTTTGGATGAAGATCCTCATCTCGTAACTCTTCCTGAATGAAGTCATCCCACAACTTATTCTAGTCTGGAAACTTTTCTCTAGAAACAATCCCCTTGATGAAGGTATTCCATTCCTCGGTGAACCCTTTCAAAGAAATCCTCACCATATCAGAATCTGAAATAGTCATAGCGATGAAAGCAAGCTCATCTTTGACCTGAGACATCCTCGTCAGATATGAAGTAGCTCCTTCACCTTGTATATTTTTGGTGGACTTCAACTTATCCTCCAATACCTAGTTCTTGTTCTTATTCTAGAACAAATTCTAAAGAGCCATCCACATCTCTTGTGTAGTGTTTTTCCTAGATAAATGAGGTATTAGGGGGTCCTTCACACCACCCAGGATGATTAATCTCACCCTTGTATCCTATTACTCGTACACTTATAGCTCCTTAGGGTCAGTTGGCCTCTTGATCTCTTTCTCAGTGAACTTGAAAATCTTGTTGACCTACAATACCAACTTTATCATTTCCTTCCAAGGACTATAGTTATACAACCCTTGCAGCCTATCATCATATCGAATACCAACCTGCAAATTTGACATTGTAGTGAGCCCTTCACCTACAATGTGACCAGGTCCCTCTTAAGTTTCACTTCATTTTCACTCTTTTGATTCATTTTCTCTCAAAGTAGCTCAGACACGCTCTGATACCATGTTGAATTTCCACGATCGTGGTGTTTAGGTTAGAATTTTAATTCTTTGACGCAACCAAACCAAGAATCTCAACAAAGATACTTTTCACATTAGAACAATATAATTTAGTAAATCAATCACGTGCACAATAAGAAAAATAAGAAAAATATATGTAACCCAACTTCATTATATTATCAACGTATAATACAATAATCTTGGGCTCTCATACAAGGGATAAGGGCCCTCAAATATTCGTAAGTACAAGAATACAAGATACAATGAAATTCTCGCTACAATCACAACATCTATGTCGTATTTCATCCTTCTGGTCCTTCACTTCCGTTCTGCTCTCTAGCTTCCCCTTAGTCCATTAAGGAACACCACATAAAGACTCTAGGAGGGTTTCCTACTCTCACTGCTTTAAGTCAATTCTGCTACAATGAACTTTGGCTCATCCAATCTACTCCTCTAGGCTGGCCAATCCCTAAGCATCAAAATACCTCTGCTAGTGGTTACTTTTGTCCATCAAAGTTCCATATAGGTCATCAAATATTCACCCAATGTTAGCTTTCAACCTCCCTTTATGACTGCTCATCGAGGGCTATTTTGGATAACTACATGCTTCCCTCCAACAATCCAAAGATGCCTGATCTGACCGTTAAAAAATCACTGTATAAACTTCCCACTCGTTAGATCTTCTAAACTCCATGTCAGCCCTTCCTCTTTGGCTTCTATAAGCTGCAAATTTGTCCAAACACTAGGAGTGATCTGCTAGTGTCCAATTCAACACAAATACACCAACAATTCATCACATACCTAAATTCTCAAGGACTGGTGTTACTTCTGCAAGTTTGGTACTCTAGTGAGGGCTTGTAGGCAAGTTGATACACCTCTCTTTCCACCTTCCAACACTTTTTTTTTACTGCAACCTCCTTCCAATTGAGTTTTCCCACCCTTTTTTGATGTTCTAAGCTATTTCCAGCCCTCCACCATGCCTCAAGGCCTGTCTTCTCCCAAGACACAAGTTATGCGGCTAACCTGTTATCCACATAGCCCTTATTTAAGGTAGTATAGGCCTACGACATTCCTTTAACTCATAGCTAGGGCTGCGACCTACTGTAGCAAGGAAACAACACCCAAAAACTTGCCCAAACACCACTCAAACAATTCTCAAGTAATGCAACAACCTTTTTTTGAAACTTTGGCCCTGTAAGAGACAAAATAACCCACACACAATCCCAAACAATCTTCTTCTGCCTCCTTTTCTAACTCAGATACCTCAGAGGTGAATCTCCTACAAATGGATGCACTTGGATATCTAAAATGATATCCATCACCTCATGTTTATACGAAATATGAGTGCTTCCAAGATACATGACTTTTGGACACATCCATATCAAGCCTTGTATGTCCAAAAACCAATCATTACCTTCAAAAATTCATAACTCATCGTAGACAAATTGATTAGATTATTTTCGTTGTGTTGGATTCTCCTCAACGTCCTTTATCATCTCCATCCATCACATGTCCAAAATTCCTCATGGTTTTGGCTCAACTCCTTTGGGCACAAAACCCCAATCTTTGGTTCCAAGCCCACAATGCCCTATTGTGGCGCTCCAACCTCCAAACCTGGAACCCTAGGGCTTGGAGTACCTTCCAAGCTACCAAAAATCAATATTATATATTAACAAAGAATTATTTTGTTACCTTATTACTCATTTAGTTATCTTTGTTGGTATGAATATGAGTTGGGCAGCTATCTAGTATGAGCATGGTGTTTATGGGATAGCTTGAATCATGTGGTCATGGCATGCTTGGTATTTTTCATGTCTATTTGATAGGTCCCTGAATGGTGATCTCAAATCATCTAGGACCATTCTTATGTCATAAGTATTTTTTATCTTTATATCTTGAAGGTTTGGGCAGCTCACTACTTTGATCATGGTTGCATGTGATTTCGTTAGTAGTGTATTGATGCGTTATGCATATGGGAGTCTCTCTATCTTAGATATGAAACAAGGTGAATGTTTTTCTCATGTGCATTCATGGACATGATAGGGATTATGATCTATGGACTTCTAGTATTCTACTGGTCCTAAAGTTATATGTATGGTTGTCTTGGAATTTATGGTTTCTACATGCTTTATTGCTCTTTACTTTTATTACTCATGGAATGATTTGTTATGCATGGATGAAGAAAAAATATCTGGTGTAGTTGTTACTGAGTTTATAGAGTGTTGTTTGCCATGAAATTGTTGTGATAATATTCAAATGGAAGGTTGGCTTATGTTCTTGTGATTAGGTTTGATCTTGTATATCTAATATTGAAATTGATTTATTTACAATGAGGATCAAATTTATGTGTCTAAACATAAATTAGGGAAGGAAAAGCACTCTTAGGAGAACTCTGGTAAAACCCATGGAAAGTTTTCAAGAGACTTAGAGCGAATTTACGTGTTTGAGGGAAAAAATGGCCCTATAGAGGTCAGTAGAGTCTAAGTCTGGACTTACATGGGAGTTTTGGAGTATTGGGGCCAAGTCGGTGTATAAATAAGATAATGTAAATAAACCATTACCATCGAGTTCTTGGGCTCGGATTTGGGTTAGTTCGGAGCAGGCTCAGATTTAAATCAAATATATTTAGAATTGGACACATAAATAACTTGTAACACATAAATGCCTAAACTCCCTAAGAGTGTGGGGTCGTAAGTCTATAGGTTTGAAATTTTGGGGCCTCTGGGGTATGGTTGTTTGTTTGAGAGCCCATAACTTAAATTTTGGCCCATGTTTGAATTATGTCGGGGGTTTGGGGGTCAGGGAGAGGAATGTTAGTGGAGTTAATTTGGAGGCCAATTGTGAGCTAAGGGCCTATCTAGTTTGAGGCTTGAACTAGTTTGGGGGTCCAGGAGAGGATGATGGCGGAGTTAGTTCAAAGGTCAAATGTGGGCCAAGGCTAGGATTAGTTTAGCGATCTGGGAGATTTTGCATATGGATTTAGTCCGGGAGTCTATAATTCCATGTGGGTACCACCTAGTCGCTATATGGGTGTCATGTAGGTTCCATGTGGTTTCCAAATGGGTGTCACATGGCTGCCAAATGGTAGTACCTTACTGGCGTGTGAAGGTTTTATTGGCCAAAATTTAAATGGAAATAACTCTTGATTCATAATAAAGCTTATATCATCGGAAATCTCTCAATGAGTTGAACAAGAGGGTGTAGTCCAAAATTATTTTTTCTAGCTTTGGAAAAGAAGAAATTCATAACCCCATTTCCATAATGGGACCTTGGAAGTTGGTTTAGAGCAAAGTAACACCTTCCATCCAACCTGGGTTATCTAAGGGGGCGTGGGAGGTAGTGTTATCGAGTGGTACCAAAGAAGAAGGTTCAACATTGGACCTCTAGAGATAAATTTGGGACTTTGAGGAAGTATGATAATATGTTAATGGTATGTTTCAATGTAATGTTAGAGCATTGAGGTTCAACACATGGACTGGATGGGCTCAAGATAGATGAAGAAGCAAGGATTCTATGCTGGACCCTTATGGAATAAGGAATTTTGGAACTTTTTAATAAAATGCAACATTTTCTACTAATTGTTTGTTTGTGTAATTGGGTGGTGGTTGTAGCATTGTGATTAATGATTGTGTGTTGATTGTAGACTGTATGTTGTATGCATGGTGGCATTGATACCAATATTGTGAAAATTATAGTATTTGATGTGATAAAATTGTTTTCTAATTGAATTTTAAGCTTGCAAATGTCATAACTGCTAGTCTTGGTAAGAGATTGATTTCAGTTTTATGATGTTATTCGTGGTAAAAAGGATGATTTGTAGTTAGGATAACATGGTTATACAACATTTTGATATGTTTTCCTGATTTTTGGAACATGTGGCTGACATGAATTTTAGATGTGTGAACAATTGCAGATCAACATGTTTGGTTTTAGTATGGAAAGATAATAAGTCAATTTGTCATGTTGGTGAAAACTAACCTCTAAGTGTGTGTGTGTGTGTGTGTGTGATAACACATAATAAGACTCAATTACGGTGAGAAGAAAAAGCATGGACAGTGGTATCCGTTATGAACGAGAGAGGGGAAAATCCCCTAAAAGACTAGAAACCTTAAGGAGTTTGAAGGTTAAGATAAAGAGTTGTAAGACTGAAATTGAAAGGCCCACCAAAAAGAAAAGAGGGATGGTAAATTTGAGCTCAATGCTACAAAAAATCATGCTATACATGTAGTAGTTGTTACAACAAGACTCGTCCTTAGAGGAGGTAGGTCATGATGACCAAGTCAGAAAGAGGCCTCAAAAGGCTAAAAAGGAAATAAATCCAATTTCCTGTTGGAAATGTGAAGGGGAACGCCTGAAAAGAGACGGTCCTAACCGACAACAAAGGAAGGGGGATAGTTCATGTGAGCCTAAGGCACATGAACTTGTAAACTGTAATATAAAGAGAGAGGAGGGAGTATCCCCTTAAGTTCTCTAATGTACTAGAAGGTCCCTCCATGAACTATTTTGAGGGATGTTAACATTTGAACGTTACCATAAACCTTGGAAAATAATCGTATGATTTTATGCATACATTTATATATGGTGGTGATGGACACATTGAACAGCATGACTCATGGGATTGAGTTGTTGTGGTTTATTAAATGTTTTATATGTTTGTTATTATCATTGGCTTCATATTTTCCCTGTTGTTTTGATTGTTGACTTTGAGCATGGCCATGCTATCTTGTGTTGTTATTATATGTTGTTGTTGTGATATTTTTTTGTTCTTTGCTTCTTCTTCCTTCTTACATTTTTTGTTTTCGTTTTGGTGGTTGTTGGGTTAGGGAAGAAATGAAGCTCTAGAGAGGAGCTTAATAAAACTCGACTGGCAGTATAATACCTTGATAAAATTAAACCCTATACATGAGGAAATGGTAGTGGAAGGAAGAAGAAGATGATAGACTTGTCAGGTAGAATGGATGCGTCCATGAGAACAAATGGACATTAACATGACAACCATGAGAAGGGAATAAACAAGGAATTTTTCTAAACTTAAGACTACATGGATGATATGTAAACATGCATTCTTTAGCTTATGATGCAATGAAGATATGATGATGTTGTTGATACGAAAGGCCATTGGTTGATAATCATTATAGTATCAAGCTAAGTAGTTAATTTTTAAAATATCATGAATGTGTGATTGCATGGAAGTGAAATTGCATTTTCGATGTTTGGGTAACACAAAAAGGTTATGTAATGGGGTCCATGTTGCGTGGAACACCATTGGGTGAGTAGGTGGGAATGACCAATTGTTGGTAATTATATTATGATGATGATCCTAAGAATTGTGGTGAGCATGAGTGAAAAATGACAAAGGCTAAAAAATTGATAGCGTGTGAATAATATGGGTAAGGAAATGTTGAGTTGAATGAACTATTGAATATTATAATAATAGAGATATAAAATAATCATGTTGGTGATGGAAATAAGGTAAATAGGTAAAATAAAGGAATTTGGATGAAGAAATTCCTTTAGTTGAGTTTGGAAATCGTTGTTCCGAATGAACGCATGATTTTCATGGATACATGAGGTTCCCTTAACCTTGATTTTGTTTGACATTTTGTGAATATTTTTTATATTCATGAGCATGTTGATGATTAAATGGATGTATGTAATGCCATTGTAATTTACAGGTTGTTTTCAGGGATCATTCACGTGGAAGTATGGTTGATTATGTTCACGAAATTTGATGAATACATGAATGGCATGTATGGAATAACAAAATGAGATTGAACAATGATATTCTTGGTTGTGTAAGGAATCCATTGGGTAAGTGTGAAATATTTTTGTTAATATGATCATGCATTTATGATATCATTTAACCATATGTATATTATGTTCATGACAAAGAAATGTTGATTTTTGTCTTAACATGTATACTAATTACTAACTGGAATCCTTGGTCAAAGGATTGGCCATGTGTGCCACTGAGTGTTGTGCATTGGGGTTGAGAAGACACTTAATGCATACAATTTGGCTACTTCCACCACCTAAGTGTTGAATTATCACACCTACCTTGTCATTGGTGTGATTGAGGATAGGTAGGCTATCCGAAATGTGGAGTTTCCTAAGCTTGGAGGACAGGTAAACTGCCTGAAATGTGGGGTTGCATGAGCTTGAGTAGACTGTGATGATAATGGAGATTGTCATGGGAGTTGTGGTAATGGGAAATGGTGACAATTAATATTCATGTTGACAAAATACTACTTGGATGGTAGTGCGAACACTCATTTGGAGTCGAGTAAGGGGGGGAGGGGGGCATATTTTGACCTGTACGAAAAGACCACAGAGAGCAGTGTGTGCACTACTAATTGCTAGCCTTGGGGTTGATAAAAACTTAGGAAAATTGAGTTAAAGACTAAACCAACTTAAGAGTGCATGTAGCTATCATGAGTGCAATCCATGGGGCTAAGAAACAATTAGATAGATGAGCTTGATGGAAAAGTTAAATATTTCAGGGAGTATATACACCATTGGGTGCTTGCCTAGTTTGGAAAACCATTTAGTGTGTGTGAGCCAAAGAAGTAAAGAGAAACCAGAGATAAGTATCAACTATTCAATTTAAAAACATTCCAATTGAGAACATGATTTAATTTAGTCTAAACTTATGATTTATTATGATTTGAAATTGTGATCTAATATTATTTTTCTATGGTCTGAATTGCATTAAAATTGCATGGTTAACCTCACGAATAAATATACTGGTCGAGGTATGCTTTAAATTGTTTTTGAATTCCCTTATGATGAATATCATAAAATTTGAATACCTATAATGTAGGAGGAACATTGAACTATGAGCATGAGTGTATGAAGCTAACTGCAAATCAAACGACAACAACTTGAAGATATCAAAGTGAAAATTAGTGCGCTATATTTGAATACTTTAGGAACTGGGTTATTGTGGTGAAACTGGAGCTCAGTTACATGCATTGATATCCATGAGGTATGTCATTACTGATGTGATTGTTTCAAGGTAGGAAGGTGCCTTGGTTATGAAGACCTTTTCTGATGCGAGGAATCCTTGCCAAGGGAAAGGTTTCTTGAGCTACCAGGAAGTAGAGAAGGGGATTCCTGAACTTGGAAGATGAGTGACGCACTACAGAGGTAACACCCAAAATGACTGAGAAGAAAATAATGGGATGCTAAAGCTTGAAAATTAATTGGTATTAAAGAGTGATGGGAATGCTGATTGGGATTAGAGGTACATTAGGTGTTTCGTGTGAAGCAGTGAGCCGAAACTATTTGTTGAAGAAGCACCGAGTGTAGTGGACAACATGGCTAGACATTGTGTAACCCGCCTCCTCCCACATTTACCCACTTTCACTGGTTGGCCTGAGGTAAACATTAGTTTAGGGTCATTATGATAAGACTCGACCTCATATATGACCTTAAGGAAATGGAGTTGACAACTTAAGACTTTACTGAACTCCCTCGGGTGCTACAGGACCTTCGAGAACTACCCAACCCCTTCAGGTGTCCAACCCTTGAGTTAACTCTATTTTTCACTAATCTAGAGCCTCAGTTGCTCCCTTTCCAAGGCATCCATGTGACTATGGCCCTCCAGTCATAGTCATAAGCTTGCTTCCCAATGACTGCAGACTTTTCTAGTCAATTCTATGCTTACGACCCCGAATTATGAGCAACTTTTTTAGGGTTAGAACTCAGGCCCCTTCCTAGAACTCAATGAGACTTCCAAAAATTATGAATAACATAGAAAAAAAGCTTATAAACCAAAAATTTAACCAAGACTTGTCCAGACCCTTCCCAACCAGGACTGGAATTCCGTCAAACACATGATAAACATGCAACCTACAGATCATGAATGCATATTTGAAAATATGAATCTGAAACTTATATGAAGTTTAACAATAAGGATTAATTCCCTCTCACATTAGTTTTCATAACACAAATTAGGTCATTCATTCATTATTCAATCATTTACTACTAAAAACATGATGAGATCCATGACTAAGATCTGTCATAAAGCCATGCTTATAACCAACATATAATAAGATAGATAACAATTATAAAACAACCATTAAATACACATGACAAGTATAATTACTCATAAAATACAAGTGAAGCTGAAATCTTATTAACCATAAGAAAAATCCAACCAATTTAGGTACTTCAACATATCACCCAACCATAGATTGAGCTTAACCAAATATTTCTTTGGGCCAATCACCCCCGTGCCATATTCCAACCATGGATGTCGAATATCATGGGATAACAAATCCATAAACAACCAAGGGAATCTAGAGGTTAAACCTTCTCCACCCTTGCCATATCGTGATCTCACCTAAACCAGTTCCAAGATCACAAAATCAAACTGAGCTTGGATGCCTTATAATTCCTTCACCATCCATTGAGGAATTTTCTTGTCTCCACCCTCCTGTTGAGGGTGTCCCGGAAAAAACCATCTCCACCCCCAACCCTTGGGATTTTCCTCACCCGGATCCAAAAACTTCCAGAAATCCAAAGCTCAACCAAGAATGAATCCCATCACACCATGGCTATCTGGAAATGACAAGGAAAGGCTAAAATCCACTATCGAAACCAAACAAATCCCAAGCCAGTGACAGCAAAAGAACGAAATACCAACATGCACATACCATGAATTCGAAAAATAGCTAGGAAATCATACATGCAACCTGTTACCAACAAGTATTCCTGCTAAATCCGCTTGATCCAACCTTTCCTTGCTTGATCCTTGCTTTCCTTTTCCTTCCTTGTACTTCCTTTGCTTTCCTTGACCTTCCCTTGTTTTCCTTGATTGCTTTATCCTCTTGGTCACACTCTTCTCCTCTCTGAACCAATTTTGAAATTGAACTGAAAAAAGGCCTTGAAATGATGCTCTGATGTATTTTTATTATTGGTGCCTCTAATTTCTTCAATTTTCTTTATTTTCCTTCAATTTCCTCCTCACATGAAACATGTGGCCTTTCACCTTCCTTTTCTCCTAATTTCTTTTATTTTCATAAATAAATAGCAGAAATTAACCTTTTTCCTTTTGAGAGTCTTTACCATTGCCTTCGGAAATATCCCCTTAGCCATAATAAACACTGAGTGATGCATACTAGGATATTTTGCCCAACATTTAGCTTGGAATACGTGTCCCATGACCTTGGTATTATTTTTCATTACATGAAATTTTAACCCAGGGTTGTTACAAACCCCTCGATGTTCTATGACACCTACAACCAACAAAACCACTGAAAAACAAAACATTTTGGCTATGGAGCTTTATAAATTAGCTCGATGAAATATTGACAATGAACGACCTGCTCAAAATAAAAAAGCCATCATGACAACCATATTGCTTATTGGAGCTTTATAACACAACCCATTGTTATATTTACAATGGAAACCATGCATAAATATGTACAAATAGAAAAACTAATTTTCCTAAACTAACAAATAATGAAGGATACATAACCCACATGTGATCAACTATCTCCCATGTAGCTTCATCGGGCCCAAAGTGTTTCCACTGAACTTTAACTTTCTTGATTTCTCGGTTCCTAAGCATGATTTGTTTCTGCTGCAATATGCACTGAGGATTTGGCTGAAATTCTCCTTCTGGTTCCACCTGCAATAAATACCAATAAATCACATTATCAACATCTTTCACATATCTTTTAAGTAATGAAACAAGGAAAAAAACATGGAATTTCACTATCAAAGTCAGTGAGAGTACGTAGGCCACTAGTCCAATCCTCTCAAGGATCTCAAAAGATCTGCAATACCTTGGTGCCAACTTGGCACGTGATCCGATCCTTAAGGAGATATACTTGGGCTTGATGCACAAATATACATGCTCCCCAACCTGAAACTCCTTAAATACCCTGTGCTTATCTTCATAACTCTTCTTCCTATCCTGTGCTACCTTTAGATTCTTCTATATAACTTGCATTTCCTGTTCCATTTCTTCCAACATGTCCGGTCCAATAAGTACCCTATTAATTGGATCACTCCAGCTAATGGGAGTGTTACAAATCCGCCCATAGAGTGCCTCAAAAGGACTCATCCTCAATGACTTCTAATAACCATTGTTGTAAGCAAACTCAACCAGTGGAAGATACTCCTCCTGTAACAGACCTGAGATAAAAGTTCATGTAATAAAAGTTAATAAAGGAAAAATAAGACCACGGGCAAGGGACACTTATTCCAAGATGAATGTTGGGCATAATATCCTAGTGAGAATCACTTGTTGTGTTTTATGGCTAAAGGGAAGTTGGTAAAGGAAATGGATAAGGCTTTGGAAAGGAAAAAAGGTATTTTTGGCACATTATTTATGAAAATAATGGAAATTAGGAGAAAAGGGAGGTGAAAGGTCACAAGTTGCATGTGAGGAGGAAAATGAAGGCAAATAATGGAAAATTTAAGAAATTAGAAGCCTCATCAATAAAAATACCTCATAGCATAAGTTGGTAGCCTTTTTGCATTTCAATTTTAGAATTAGTCTCATAGAGGAGAAGAGCATCAAAAGGAGAACTAAATCAAGCAAGCAAAGGAAGGACAAGGGAAGGAAAGGAAAAGAAAAGAAGGACAAGGAAAGGAAAGGAAGGCAAGGATCAAACAACTTCAATGGGAATAATAGTAGGTAATAGGTTGCATATATAATTTCCTAGATTGTTTTGACACGCATGGGATGTGCATGTTGGTATTTGGTTCTTTTGTTGTCATTGGCATGGATTTTGTCAGGTTTCGACAGTGGATTTTAGCCTAGCCTCGCCATTTCCGGATAACCATGATGTGATGGGATTGTTTTCGGTTTGAGCTTTGAATTACTAGAATATTTTGGATCTAGGTGAGGTGGTCTCAGAAAAATTCCCAAAGGCCTAGGAATCCCTTGAACGATAATGGCAGGATACACGGTAAAGCCTAAGGGTGGAGACAGAAAAATTCCTCAAGATTCCTCAAGAAATTCTGAGGCATCCAAGCTCGGTTCGGTTTTGTGATCTCGACATCGGTTTAGGTTAGAGCACGACATGGAGAGGGTGGAGGTGGTTTAACCTCTGGATTCCATTTGTTTTCTTTGGATTGGTTTATCCCATGAGATACCACATTCATGCTTGGAATATGTCACAGGGTTCATTTTCCGAAATAAAGAATTTGGTTTAGCCAATCTATGGTCGGGTGGAACGTCGAAGTCCCGAACCTGGTTGGTATTTTCCTATGTTTAATAAAAGCTAAGTTTATCTTGCTTTTGATAAGGAAATGTACTGGTGTTGATAGTAATGTACCTTAAAACATTTAGGGGATCTCCTCGATATGAAGTCCCAACTATACCTCATACCATTTGGAGTAGGAGTCCCAACAGTGGGGTGTTAATGATCTGCCTTGGATTGCAAAATGCATAGAGTGGTGCATAATGGTGAGAACAAGTGTGTGACCCTACAAAGATTCAAGCGCAACGTATAATGGTTCCAAACATGAAAGGAAAAAGGAAGCGCGCCCCTTGGAAGCTTGTAATAGTATGCAACTTAGAAGGAACGCATGAGAAAAATGACATCACACAAAATAACAAGCGGAATAGTCCACAAGTTAAAGTCACGGATTAACACATCAACACACATCCAACAAGATACATACAAATTCAAACAAAATAGTTTATACACATATGTGTAAGTTAAAAAACATACATCGCAAATATAATAATAGTAGTCCTACTATTCATAATATATGCATGAAAGTGTGCTGACTCTGAGTTTTACTAAAATTTATAGTTCCAATCATACATACACCATTTGATAAGTCACTTGCCGCAATATTGGAACGTGAAGTCTAAAACACCTTCTCCTCCAAAGAAGTATACTCCCTCTACGCTACAGAGAATCCAAGGCCTAGACAAAACTCCCAAGCTCTTTCTAAGCCTAAGCATAGCCAAAAGCTTGGCTTCGTAAAAAATCTCTGTACATGATTTATGGGGATTTATTTTTAACAAAGGAGGGTGACTCTTGGCATGCCCCCTTTGTGACTCTTGGACTCCCCTCATGACTCCTAAAATTATTTACAAAATTACTCATTACATTACATATAACTCTTCACATTCCAACAAGGACATTTGGAATTCACTTTTACAATAATTAAAAATAATATTACATTTTCCACTTGTACCCATATGAGACAAAATAGAGTAGAGACAACTTGACAACCTAACAAAAAAAAATACTATGATTCTTGAGTTTGGGTGAATTCTAGTTTGGTAGCTTCTACTTGATGCTTATCGGTCACATATTGATGCCAACCTTAGTACTGTGCGATGGTCTCCCCAAACTGCGAGATAATGTTAGGCTAGAAGCAAACTATTACCTCCATGGAATCCAGGTACAATGTCTTGGAACCGGTCTGAACCTCTTTCTTAACCAGGAGTAACATTGTTTTAATCTGAATAGGGACATTGATGTAGGTATGCATGTTCTGTCTATTCAACTCCAAGTCCTCGCGGGTGGAAATCTGCTTCAAATGCTCCAAATACTGATCGATCTCCTACCGGGCTTGTCATTTGCATTTAGTATTAGTCAATGTACCAACTGATGGGATTCCGTGGGATCTCACCATAAATACAAACTGTTATATACCCTTACATATGAGGCCTTAATGCTTCCGATGAATGAGGCAAGATGCTGGTTATTCTGGATCAACATCTGAACTTTTTCTTTCTCTAGCTCTGCTTGTGGCTTCATATCCTTCACCAATGTGAGTGGTTTTGCCTTGTATAGCATTTTCCAATCATGCACAATGGTGATGGCAGCTTGCACATTCTTTAGGATCTTGACAAACTCTCTTCTTAGTCGTTGAAATTCATGTAAATGGACAAATTATTTATGTCTGGTCACAAAATCCTCATAGAGATATCACATAGAGTCTCCAAGTGTGGATACTTCAGTAAGTATCATTTCTCTCATCTCCAGGTAGACCTATGCGGATGGTGCATTCCGTGCTGTTGCGCAAAGCTATTCATTCTCTTGTCATACTTCCTATAGATTCTGCACAAATTCTTATTCTCGTGTAACAAATACTGAGTGTTAGATCTCGTTGCACCTGCGAAGGAAAATTTAGCATTGTCAATAGCATTTGGATTCTTGTTGGTGTCTGCCACTATCACCTTTTCTCTCATGAATGCAGGTGACGCATGATCATTTGAGAAGTGATTTGTCTGCGCTTGTACAATATTCTTCTGGAGTTCAACCAATGACAGATTGTACACATCCATCATCAAATCATCATCAAGGGGAACTATCTCCCCTTCCTCACTTGGGGCTGGCTCTACGGCTGGAGGTGGTGGAGTATGAATGATGACTTGTGGTGCATTGGGCATCGGGTCCACATCTTCATCTCATAGCTTCGATCGCAACTCCATGTCCACAACTTCAATAAACTGCTCAATATCCCGAGGAAGCTCCCGATCCTGCATTTGTTCGCTCACTCCTTCTGTTGCTGGTTGATCCTATTCCTACTCTTCAAACTGTATGAGTGTCGTCTCTCCCACTATGACACCTTGCCTTACTTATTCTTCCTACTTCAACTTCTCCTTCCATACTCTTCTTATTAACTCTCATTCTTCGCTTAGCTCTTTTTCTGTTTTTTGCACTCTTATCTCTTCTTCCTCCAAGATTTGCTTCTCTCTCTTTCTCCACTCTGCTCTTTGCTTCCTATACCTCCTCTTTTCTTCTATAATAATTTTTTTTTGTTGAATGATAGGATCTACTTGCATCTTCCAGGTTTTCTCCTCTTATGGACTGTCAACAACCTTCCTATTTCCCCTATCCTGTACCAGGTTGCTGTCTTCTACTATTGTTTCTTCTGGAACTATTTCCATCTGAGGAACAACTTGAGAAGTCCCAACTATACTGAACGGCTCACGTGGTCTGGAGAAGTTATAAAAAATATTCCATGGTTCATCCTTCAACCACTAATATGCCCTTATGACCCAGTTTTAGTATATTCTTGCACTATGGTCATTGCAAATTCCCATCGGATCATACGGATTGAAGTCTTTCGTACCGAACTAGAACTTCACTATGGCTTTTGATTCGATATCTGCAACTTTGAGGTTCTTAATCTCGTATAAACTGATCTGCAAAGGAAGCATGGGACATGGCACCTTCTTCGTCCTATGCAGTGTTGTTGACAACCCTGTGGTGAGATGGTACAATACTTATTGCATGAAATTTTTTTCGGTGACATATCTTCACAAAATATGTGGTGGCTTCTGCCTGCCAAACACTCTAATCAATGTGCCATCTGGTAAGGTGAACCAATCTGTGATTTTTTATATTGCCTCCATCGCTCTTCGTGATATGCAAGGTGGGTCCTCCTGAAAGATAAGCCTAAAAAGTGGGATGATGAAGTGATCAATTAGGTGCTCCATAAATCGTCTATGGCTGCTATCTGAAAGAAGCTCGCAATAGATATGCACGATATTTTATCTCGGTGTCCCCATCCAATTCATGCCAGGAAACTAATTTTGTGCACATATCACATCTAGTAAGTATGCATACATATAGAATCTAGGTTGTTCGCGCTTGGGAGGATCCCAAGAATTTTATACATGGTATCTTAGTTGATGAACCAAAAGGTATGACTAGTTGAACGAATTCCCCTCGTTTACCACCTGGTTCAAAAAGATAACCCACCCCTCAGGAAAGGTCTCTGTACTCAATTGGCTATATAGTCTACAAACTAGGATGAACAAAAGCTGGTAGACCTTCCTCAATGACCTTGTCATGTGCATATGGGTGGGTTTCTATCTAAACTTTGATGGATCCTTCACCCAACCCTTGATGATATCCTTCATTTTTGCATAGATGTGGGTGGCATAAAATAACGAGTCCATGATATTTACTGGCTCACGAAGATGATACATCTATTGAAAATCCGCTGCCATAAATGTAGCAAGCTTCTATTCACTAGTGTTGCTTAGTGTCATAGTTTTCTCATCAGTGTGTGAGACAACCCAATTGAGACATATGCACATGGGAAGGTTGAATACCTGCATGAAACCTTGTATAGTCATGACTGATTGATGCTAAGATAAACCTATCAGTCCTCTATATCTACCTTGAAGTCCATTGCAAAAGCATATTTAATTTGCTGCCATGTCATTTTGGATCCCTTTTCTACAAATAGCTGAGTGTCTGCATATACTGGAATGTTAACCAAAACTTGCTCAACTTCTTCCCAAATACTGATTTAAGTGGTTTATTTTGAGGCAAATCTCTTGGCTTCCATTGTAACAGTGAATACTAGGGAGGTGCTCAACAATTGTCGTACCCGTGGGACAAAAAATACACTCATGGCAAGCAAACATCAGTTTTAAGAAAAAACACTTTCAAGGCATGTTCAAGCAACAAATCAGGCATCTGAAGGGAAGGATTGCACAATTTTCACTGGCAAGAGGGTATGACTGCTTGAGGGAACTACGTAATGTGTAGTCCCACCAATAAGGGTCGAAGCTTAAGGCTTGAAACTGCGCAATGCACAATTCAACCTAGGAAGTGAGCTCGAAGAGACTGCACATTTCACAGTCTCAATGGATAGGGATGTAGGCTAAGCCCTGGAAATATGAAATGCATAGTTGGGCTAGCATGTACTACAAACTGTGCAGTTCCAGAGGCCACGTTCTCAGCTTGAGGTTCAATTTTGCGTAGTGCCAAGCTGGGAAAGTGAAAACCGGCCAAAGGAGAGAGATATATACCCAAGGGAAGTGTGAAAAACGTGAAGATATGAGATATAGTAATGGCTTGAGTGAAGATATGACTAAGTGTAAATTAAAAAAGACAAATCAAGTGCAGAAACTAAGTAAACGAGAAGAAAACCAAATCGGTGAGGAGAGTCGCTGCAACGGCGACCATCGGTGCAAAAAAGAAGACAATGATGTGACACTTGTGAAAGGAAAACAATAACTTGAAAAAACTCTTCTAAAAACTAAATCAAGTAAAAACTACAACATGCATACAAAGAAAAAAGAAAAGCAACACTCACACAAGCCAAACGGAAAAAAGCGACAGAAAAAGTGCCAAAAGTGATAAATGTGAAACTCACCTCAGAAAGTGACAACGATCACACCGAAGGTTCCTTTATCTCCTCGAGATGGCTAAAGCTCCAAGATAGAGTGTGAAAATGAGCTCTAGGGGCATCAATTAAATAGATCTGATAAAATTAGGGTTTATGACATGCATGCCAAAAACCAAGGAAAAAACGACACGTGGTGAAAGTTTCCAAAAATAGAAAGTGTGCCTCCTTCGAGTTACTAAAAATATATCCCTAAATTCTAGGGATGCTTTTTGGTTTTTAATATTTTTTTCTTTTTTCTAGGAAAACTTGCCATGCACATCACCGAGAAAGATTACGCAATTATGGAACAAGGAAACTTTTCGGCTCAGTGCACTACGCAATTTCTGGTCTCAATGAGGGATTGTGCAAGTTCTAGGCTCAATGTTGGGCTTCCTTTCATGACTGTGTAGTTTCCGAGCTCAAGGATGACTGCCAACCATGACTGTGTAATTCTAGTCATCAAGGCTACTTTCCCTCATGGATTGTGTAGCTTCTGGAGGCAATCCTAGAATTTATGTGCAAGACTTAGACAAGAGGTTAGCTTGTGACTTAGAAAAATTAACTAAGTGAGAAGCAAGTGAAAATAATCATAGATAAATGATAAAGATCAATCAAAGCATGAATCCCTGATAGTAGTGCAAGATAAGCTCCTGTGAAAATAAGGTTAGGCTCCAAAATGTAAGAAAAGGAAAAATTTTGGAGGGTGGTTGTAGCCACTACAACAACTGGTTATTATGTGGATTAATGGTTGTTCTATTATTTTTATTTATCTAGTTATATGTTGGTTATAAGCATGATTTTATGACAAATCTTAGTCATGGCTCTTTTCATGTTTTTACTTGTAATTAAATGAATAACGAATGCAAGACCTAACTAGTGTTATGATAAATAATGTGAGAAGGAAGTGACCCTTCTTTTTAAACCTGTCATCAAAAAATTATACCTGATAGGCTGCTAATCAAATAAATCTCATGCAAATGTTTCAAACCAATCTTTTGATTGAGGTTTAGCCTCCTCAACCTGAGAGGGCTCTCTCAAGAGTCAATGATTTGGATATAAAGTATAGATGGCTAACTCTATGTGGGGTAATAAGAAGATCAATGACAGATATTGGTTGTTAATCACATCAACAAGTGCACATTGGGCTTATGGAGTCAAAATATTTTTAGTAAAACCAATCAATCTACTTAGCATGGAAGTTGAGGCATGTTAGAGTTTAGTCAAGAGATACACATATGAAACTGTAAAAAAAACACAGTCAGTTTGTCTATATAGGAAGTCAGAGCATCAAAGATGAATTCTGAGTAACATAAACAAACACCACTACCATAGCATAGTAAAAATATGCAATTAGAATAAGAACACACTAGAACTCTTTATGAATCTCAAGTTGGCTAAGTAGAAATCTCTGCATTAAGCTGAAAACCAGTTACTTAAAATAAACATAGTCCTTTGCTAAAAGTGTCCAACCCCTAGCATATTCGACTTCTTGATCTTTTATATATCATTTACAACATAGGATAACCTTATCTGATGCTAGATACATCGAACTCTTGACTCTTGACACCTTGCCTAACCATATGACATGGTATTTATTACAACAAGATAACTAATCTACTAAACATTCCTATTACAAATAGGATTCAAACTCTTAATCACCTATCTATAGCAACCTTATCTTAATTAAATTACATCATTTTCCAAGTGTACTAACACATGGTCGAATCTAGATGATAGGCTTCAGATATTTATGACCATAATGCTGACCTCCATTAAAGTAGGAAACAATCCCCTGTTTTCTAGGCATAGGGTCCTTTTCACTCTTGAGACACTCTGACTATCATGAACTCCTCATTTTGAGGTTTTTTGTTGTTATAAATTGAAATAAAACCTCCCCAAAATCGTTCCTAACTCCAGTTGTCCAAAACCATCATAAAACTGTTCAAATAAGGTAAATAGACCTGCGTTACGAAAACAACACAGTTTCGTAGCACCTTTCGTAGCGCTGCTCTTTTATCCCTTTTCCTTCAAAATTTTGATTTCTTTCCTCTAGGATTATATTCATTATCATTTAATACATCCTCCCTCGCAATTTTAGGTCATAATTCATCCTTTTTCCCCTCAAAAATTTATGAGAAAGAGCAAAAAAAGCTGCTACAGCAGTTTCGTAGTGCTTTTCACTCTTTTTACACTGTTTGCGCTACGAAACTACTAAGTGAGTAGTTCTGTCCAAATTTTTTCAAAGTGAAAACTATAAATGTGCCAAAAATCAAAATAACACTAATTTCAACAAATCAAAAAGTGATATGAACTGAAAAACATAGTTTTCATGAGGTTCCTTCTTAATTTTCACTTGATTTAGCTTTTGACTTTTTAATGATTGTCATTTTGCACCTTTGTTATTTAACTCATCCTGAATCACTTTCAGCTGCTACTCCAAGTCTTCCACTTGACCTTTAAGTTTCCTGTTACTAGATTTCAAGTGAGTATTTATTACTCTGACAAATTTGGCTTTTTTTGTTGTTGGGACAGTCCATGTGAAAAACTTCTCTGCACTGCTTGGGGTTTCAGACATAGAACCAGTTTTACCTTCCCACAGTGCCTTCATTATTTTGAACTCTGCTTTCTCAATACTATGCTTTCTATCCCTCTTTCTCATCACAACAATTTCTAGGTTTGCTAACCTCAACTTCTCTTCAAGATGTTGAAGCTCTGTTTTCCTTGTCACTTCTTCTTTTCCCTCTTTTGTTTTGCTAGCTGTATGCTTCTCTGCAGGTGTTGATAGATCAACCACTTCTTTAGGAATTGTAGCTCTCTCAATAGTTTCTTGAACTTCCTTGCCATCTTCTTTAAGTTTCTTAGCATGCCTAGTTAAAGGCTTTCTAGCTTGAAGGATAAAAGTTGCATTTTCACCCTCAAACTCAAGCTTCTTTACAGACTTAGCTTTTTTTTGTTTAGGCTCATCCACTCCAATGAACTTAGCTTGAACAATGGGTGTCTCCTCTATGTCAATTGCATGCAAGATGTCATCTAAGTTTCCCTTTAGCACTGGGCTATCCTCTGTATCTGTAGCAACTGTTTTTCCCTTTAATGCCACTGCTTGGCTTCTTGTTACTCTTTTGATTTCCTGCCTACTGACATGTTGTTTATGTTTTGCCTCCTTAGCAATATTTGACCTCTGTTTTGCAGGTGATGGAGTTGGAGTATCAAGCACTTGTGTCTGCTATATCCTTTTCTCAACTTGTTTCCTTGGCTTCAGTTTTACAAATTCCTTTGGTTTTGCAACTACTGGTTGGCTATACTCTGCTACTAGTGGTGATGGAGTTCCTTTAGTTTTAGGGTTTCTAGTAGGAGTTAATGTTTCCAACTCAAAACAATTTATAAACAAAAAGGATGACCAATCCTTGCCTATATTTTGAAGCTCATTAAAAATCAATAAGTTCACCAAACCATGATGAAACAAAGATGTTTCACAACCTTCAGATTTGGCTTGTACTTTATCAGCCATTTTAGCAAGACTCCTATGCAGGTAAAAGGGAAAATCAAGTGAAATTTTACCTGTGAAATGCAGAAGCAGCTTGAAATGATATGTGTAGACCTTATGATATCTGCCTTCACATGTAAAATATCTCTGGATGTTGAGCATCAACTTTGCATAAGTGTCTTTGATGCAACTTCTAGGAATAACGTTATTGAGGTCCATATTTGCATACTCAGGTTTCATGAATTCTTTGCATTGCTCCATATCAAATTTGAAACTTTTGAACCAAGTTTCTTGACCCCTTGGTATTTCTGTCATAGCAGCAATAATCTCTGGTGTAATTGGCACACTTAGCATCCCAACCTTGGTAATTATTCCATTGAAGTGCAAGGAAAATTCTTTAGACACCTGTGTGTGGCAACCCTGCAGCTTTTCACAAAACCAAAGACAACCTACTCTGCTGAAAGCCTCCATCACTGCTGGGTCTTCAACTATGGCCTTCATATTTTCAGGCTCATATCTTAAGCAGTGTCCCCCTCTATGGAATTTCTTTTCCTCTGCCATGCTTCATAGAAAACTTGTCAGCCTCGCTTGAAAAATTGAATCAGCCTTGCTTGAATATATGAAATAGTAGCCTCGGTTGATTATGTGAAACAACCTCGCTTGAATAGTTTATATCAGCCTCGCTTGATTAGGATGAAGAAAAACTTTGTATTTAACAACCACAGGTTTGGCTTGACATTTCAGAGCTTAGACATTCGAATGGAGGCAAGAGAAATGTGTATGACCAATTAAGCAAGATTTTGAATTTGAAATGTCATCTCATAACTGAATTATGCCTCATTCATTCCCTATCATGACAATGATGACTTCCACATGGGTAAATACATCGAATCTTATCATTAACTGACCTATCATACCACTAACCTACCATTTCCTAATGAATTCTGACAATTTCCATCTCAAATGACAAGACGGTTAAGAAACTGCGCTTTCGTAGTGCCCGTAGTGTATTTTTCCCAGTTTGCGCTACGAAACTATTAGCGCTTTCATAGCGCAAATCAAATTTTTTGAACTAGTGGTGCTACGAAAATGTGAATTCTTGGCTAATTGCAGAGTTTTGACCTGAAACTTTATGGAATGACTCCCAAATGGAAATTATGGATATTTGACAATGAATGGACCTTTAAAATACTTTATTTGAACTTAATGATGACCTTTGAACTTATAAAAATCTAACCTATCCTTAACCAAATCCTAAATTGACTTCTAAACCAAATTTGAACCATGACCAAAAACAAAAATGACACAATAATGTTTTGAAAATGTTTGGGTGATAACAAAACCTAAGATAAGTTTTCAGTCCCCTATCATAAGACTTGCATTCATCACCTGTATGTTGCATATTTAGAAAGTGTTTGACAGAATGTCAGTCCTGGTTGGGGATGGTTAGGTCAATTCCTAGTTAGAGTTTTTGGTTTACAAACATTGTTTCTTTGTCATTTATATTCTTTGGAAGTTTCACTGAGTTCTTGGAAGAGACCCGAGTCTTGGCCCTGAAAAAGTGGCACACAACTCAGAGTCACTGGCATGGAACTAAGTAGAAAAGTCCATAGTCACATGGAGGTAGGCTTATGAGTGCGACTAGGAACCCATAGTCGCAAGGAGGCCTTGGAAAGGGAGATACTGGGGCTCTAGGTCAACTTGAAAAATGGAGTTGTGTCAGGGTTTAGACACCTGGAGGGGTTGGCTTACTCTTGGAGGTATTATGGCACCTGAGGGAAGTAACTAAGGTATTAAGTTGTCGACTCCATTTACTTAAGGTCACATAGGAGGTCAAGTCTTATCAGAGTGACCCTCAGCTCATGTTTACCCTGAGAAAGATGGTGAAAGTGGGTAAATGTGGGAGGAGGTGTTATAGGGTGGTATCAGAACGATTTTTACTCTCTTTGGGTCGTATATGATACCACAGGGTGGTATCAAAACATGGTTTCTCTCTCCTTAGCTAAAGTATGATGTTTTTGAGGTTATGGTTTTCATGAATGGGGCCATGGTATACAATTGGTATGGTCATGCATGTTGTTTTTGTGATGTTATGTTATTACATGGATATGTTTATGATTATGCATGTACATGCTAATCTGGATTGATCTTGTAGATAAGATAAGCCTCCCTTGAACGTCACTGAGGTATGGATTTGATTTTGGTATCTATTTGGTTTATCTGACATGGTACACTTGTAGGAATAAGAGAATCAAAGATGACAAGAAAAATGATAGTCTACTGTTATCGTGATCAGTTGGGCGCACGAAGAAGAGTACTCTCTTGGTATTATATATACATTGAGGGGCTTGAGGGAAGATATCAGAAGTTGCAAAGAAGACAATGACAGGTTGGTTAAGGCTCAGGAAAGACTTGTAAGGGCTCAGGAGAAGCATGTAGAGGTTAATGCAGCAATCCTTTAGAGCTTGTTAGAGTTGGAGAAACAGGGATAGATGGGGATCAAACAATATCAGGAAGAGAAAACAAATGGAGCCTATGGTAGAAAATTTTGGTCCGAAAATAGATTGGATGGAGGGGATACAGTTAGAGGTGGCATATCACTAGATAAACTTGACAGGAGGGATGATATGTATGGGCGTCATTATAGTTCCTCATCTAGGAGACATCATCACAGTCATCACCATCATCATCCTTATAGGAGGAGGGAGTATTTACTTGAGTATTACAAGAAATTGAATCCCCCTACATTTGATGGAGAGATGAAGAAGTCAAAAGATGCACATGCATGGTTGCTTGGGATGAAGAAATTATTCATATTACATAGCTATTCAGAGAACATGAAAGCCAAGATAGCCACCTCTAGTCTAAAAGGGAAAGCATATATATGGTGGGAAGATGTGAAGAATGTTAAGGGAACCCAGCAGGACAAATTGATTTTGGATGATTTCGATAAGATCTTCAAGGAGAAGTACTTATCAAAGAAGTACTATGAAGACAAAGAAAATGAGTTTTATGAGTTACATATGGGTTCTAGAACACATGATGAGTATACTAGCATATACTTGGAGTTTTTGAGGTATGTGCCATATCTCAAGGAGGAGAAGGATAAGATTAAAAGATTCATCAGTGGATTTCTAGCAACATACAGAGATCAAATTGAGTTTGATGAGCCTAAATCATTAGAGGAAGCCATCCATAAATTGAAGCATTTCTATGAGTAGTCAAACGTAAAGTTGAGCGTAAACGTGACTTGAAGGGAAATGAGCAAGTAAAAGGGAAATGGCCACCGAAGTAGGGAAGACCCCAAGATGAAAGTGATAAAGAAAATATTTCTCCTTACAAGAAGTTAAATGTAGTTGATAAGGGACATGCGTCATAGCCTAGAGAGCAGAGGACTAGAGGTGATAGTAGAGCACTGTTGTAGTGTCAAATATGTGGAAAATATCATCATAAGATGGATTATCCATTGTACCAGGGAGGTAGGCCTTAGATCTATAGTTCTCAGGAGGCATAGATAGTTGGGGATGTTGGTCATAGTATTCCTCGAATTTATGCAACTGTGGACAACATTTAGGAGGATCATTGAGATGGACGGTAAGATTTGTGATGAAGTTATTTCTATTTTTATTGATCCTGGATATAATTAAAGTTATGTTAATTATAACCTAGTGGATAAGTGTGGTTTGGGAAAATAAGTGCATGCAGAGTCTTGGTGGGTGAAGTTGGCTACAAGTACTAAGAAGAGGGTTCATCATTGGGTAAGAGCTTATGCATTCGAGTTGAATGGTATGCCTACAACAACACATTTGAATGTACTTCCATTGGGATGATATAGTACGCTTTTGGGTATGGATTAGATGTATCTTCATAGGACCAAAGTATATTGTTATGACAAGGCTATTGAGTGCCTGGATGATAATGGATAGAAGAGAATTTTACAGGGAAAGGAGAAGCCTACATTTGTGAGGTGGTCACAACTATACAAGCTAAGCGCAGTTACAGGAAAGGGTGTGTGATGTTTGCAGTTCAAATTTATAGTGACAAGGGTAAGGATGTCAAGCATGCATAAATATTCAAGATGTACCATGTATTACAACAATTTCAGGATGTGTTTCTAGCAGAGATTCCAGAGTTGCCTCTGGACAGGGAAGTTGAATTTTCTATTGATTTAGTACCAGGGGTGACACCAACATCAAAGGCACCTTACAAAATGAGCACAATAGAGTTGGTGGAGTTGAAGTTGAAATTGAAGTTAATGCTTGACAAAGGATACATTAGGCCAAGTGTATCACCATGGGGTACACCAATATTTTTAGTGAAGAAGTATGGTATTCTTAGGTTGTGCATTGATTATAGGAAGTTGAACAAGATGATGATCAAGAGCATGTAACCATTGCCGAGGATTTATGACTTATTCGATCAGTTGAAGGGAGTAGCATTATTCTCAAAGATTTATTTGAGATCAGGATATCATCAGGTATGCATCAAAGAAGAGGAAATCTACAAGACTACCTTCAGGACCAAGTATGGGCACTATGATTTTGTTTTAGTTCCATTTGGATTGACTAATTCTCCAACTAGTTTTATGTTTTTGATGAATACTGTGTTGTGTCCTTATCTGGACAAGTTTGTTATTGTGTTCATTGATGCAATCTTGATATATTCTAAGAATGAGGAAGAGCATGCTGAGCATTTATCAACAATGTTGAGATTTCTAAGATAACATCAATTATATGCTAAGCTTAGCAAGTGAATTTTTTTTCAGATAAAACTACTCTACTTGGGACATGTTGTTTCTAAGAATGGAATAACAGTATATCCAAAGAATATAAAGGCTATCATGGAGTGGGAAACTCCTAGAAATGTGGAGGAAGTCAGACCATTCATGTGATTAGAAGGTTACTATAGGAGGTTCATCAAGAAATTATCACACAATGTATATCCTATTACAACATTGTAGATGAAAGGTAAGAAGTTTGAATGTACAGAGGAGTGTGCAACGATTTTTGAGAAGTTGAAGCAATTTTTAACAAATTCACCAGTGTTACATATTGCAAATTCGGATAAATAATTCATAGTGTGTATAGATGCTTGCAAGAGAGGGCTTGGTGGAGTCCTTATGCGGGAGTGACATATGATATGCTATGAGTGCAGGAATCGAATAATCATGAGAAAAAATACGTGACTCATGATCTTGAGTTGGCAGTGATTATTCATACCAAGATGTGGAGACATTATCTTCTTGGCAAAAGGTTTGTGTTGATGAGAGATCAGAGTGGGTTGAGATATTTATTTGACCAACTGAATTTGAATGTCGTGAAATATACATGGTTAGCTACCCTTAGTTAGCTTGACTTTGAGATCATATACATTAAGGGAAAGGAGAACATGGCTGCAGATGCTCTCTATAAGAAAGTACAGTTGAACCATGTTGCAACAGTAAGGTCATATGGGACATATTTACAGGATTGTATCTTATAGGTAGGACAACAGGATGACAGGTACAAGGAGCTTATACACAGGTTACATTAGGGTATATGTGATCAGGATGTGGACTATTGTCTCACAACAGATGGCTTGGTAATATTTAGGGACATGATCTATGTATTGGATGACAGTGAACTAAAGAATATTCTCTCGAGCGAGTTTCACGCTAAACCATATTCAGGTCACCCAGGATATTAGAAGACGTTGAAAACAATGAAAAGGTTCTACTATTGGTCGAATATGAAAGAAGGACGTGGCAGATTTTGTGGCTAGATGTTTAGACTGTTAGTAGGTCAAGGAAAAGTGTAATCATCCAGGTGGGTTGCTTCATCCTATTTCGATTCCAGAATGGAAATAGGAGGTCATTTCCCTAGATTTCATTACAGGTCTTCCGAGGAAATAGACACAACATGATTTTATCATGGTTGTGGTAGATAGGTTGAGAAAGGTAGCTGATTTATTTCCAGTGAAAACTAATTATTCAGCTAGTGAGGTAGCACAGGTCTTGATCAGAGAGATTGTGAGATTTCATGGTGTTACGAAGAAGATTGTGTTAGACAAAGATGTTAAGTTCAGTTCCAATTTTTAGAAGGAGTTGTTTGCAGGATTGGGGACTAATTTTTCCTTTAGCATAACTTATCATCCATAGACAGATGGAAATACATAGAGGGTCAACAATATTATTACTAGAGGATATGATGAGGATGTATGTCATGCATCAAATAAGGATATGGGAGGAATATCTTCCATTGGTTGAGTTTTCATATTAAAATTTTTACCAGGAGTCACTGAGGATGAGTCCGTTTGAGGCACTTTATGGGTGGAGTTGCAATAGTCCCATCAGCTAGAGTGATCCATTGAACATGGTACTTATTCGAATGGACATGTTGGCAGACATGGAACAAGAAATATAGGATATAAAGAAGAATCTAAAGGCAGCACGGGACAGGCAGAAAACTTATGCAAACCAACATAGGGAGTTTAAGGAGTTTCAGGTTTGGGAGCATGTGTATTTGCGCATCAATCCCAAGAATATCTCCTAGAGGATTAGATCGTGTTCCAAGTTGGCACCATAGTATTGCGGGACTTTTGAGATCCTTGAGAGGATTGGACCAATGGCATATAGACTTGCACTGCCTATGACAGTGAAATTCCATGATGTTTTGATGTTTCATTACTTAAAATATATGTAAAGGATGTTGATCATGTTATTGATTGGTCTGTGTTGTAGTTGGATCAAGAAGTAGAATTACAACCAAAACTTAATTCATATTGTTTTCCAGTGAAGGAAAATGTGTCTTGATATTTGTACATATTTTTATATGGTTTATATTGTAAATACTACAATGAGCTATGTTATAAAGCTCCAATAAGTGGTATGGTTGTCATATTGTCATGTTTGTCATGATGGTTTTGCTTTTGAGCAAGTTGTTTTTGTAAATACTGCAATGAGATGGGTTGTAAGGGTACATAGGTAGTATGTTTTTTCTTTTCAGTGGTTTTCTAGGTATAGGTGTGGTTTAACACCGAGGATGGTGTTCCCCTAAGGGGGAGGGGTTTGTAACAACCTCGAGTTAAAAATTTCATGTAATACAAGTTAATAAAGGAAAAATAATACCACGAGAAAGAGACACATATTCCAAGCTTAATGTTGAGAAAAATATCCTATTGGGCATCACTTGTTGTGTTTTATGGCTAAGGGAAATTGGCAAAGGCAATGGATAAGGCTTTGCAAAGGAAAAAAGGTATTTTTGGCACATTATTTATGAAAATAATGGAAATTAGGAGAAACAGAAGGTGAAAGGTCACAGGTTGCACGCGAGGAGGAAAATGAAGGAAAATAATGGGAAATTGAAGAATTTAGAGGCCTCATCAATAAAAAGACCTCATATCATCAGTTGGTAGCCTTTTGTCAGTTGAGTTTTAGAATTAGTCTCAGAGAGGAGAAGAGCACCAAGAGGATACAGAAAGAAAGCAAGTAAAGGAAGGACAAGGGAAGGAAAGGAAAAACAAAGAAGGACAAGGAAACAAAAGGAAGGTAAGGTTCAATCAACTTCAAAGGGAATACTTGCAGGTAATAGGTTGCATAAATGATTTCCTAGCTGGTTGTTGGGTTTGTGTTATATTCTTTCCACGACTAGTCACGCGTGGGGGGGTCACAGGGGGGGCGATAGCCCTCCTTGTACGTTACGCCGGGCACAACAGGGGGGTTTTTTGGACCTTATTTTCCAGTTGGAGGACCCGCCCATGGTTTTGTGCATGGGTTTGCACATGGTTTTGGGGCATGATGGTTTTCAGCCCCTGGTATTTTGTAGATCCGGTCAAGGGAACTACGGTTATGTTCTAATCCAGGGTTAATGGATTGGGGTTTATGTATGCTTCAACATGTATATATATGTGTTGTAACACTAAAAGGAATATATGAAAAATAAAGCTGGTCGTCCCGATTTGGGATCTAGGGGAAAATCTCTGTGTATATCTGTTTTATGTTTTATGCTCTTGCTATTGTTTATTTTCTGTTTTTAAGATTCGTTTGTAGATAATTTCTGTACAGGGTTAAAACCTACACTGGTTTTGACATGCATAATATGTGCATGTTGGTATTTGGTTCTTTTGTTGTCATTGGCATGGATTTTTCCAGATTTCGACAGTGGATTTTAGCCTAGCCTTGCCATTTCCAGATAGCCATGATGTGATGGGATTGTTCTCTGTTTGAGATTTTGGTTGGTGGAATATTTTGGATTCGGGTGAGGTGGTCTCAGGAAAATTCCCAAAGGCATAGGAATCCCTTGATCGATAATGGTAGGATACACTGTAAATCCTGAGGGTGGAGATGGGAAAATTCCTCAAGGTATTGGTGAAGGAATTTTGAGGCATCCAAGCTCGGTTCAGTTTTGTGATCTCGGCATCGATCTAGGTTAGATCAAGGTATGGAGTGGGTGGAGGTGGTTTAACCTATGAATTCCCTCGGTTTTCTTTGGATTGGTTTATACCATGAGATCCCACATTCATGCTTGGAATATGGCAAGGGGGTGATTGGATTAAAGAAAGAATTTGGTTCAACCAATCTATGGTTAGATGGAATGTGGAAGTCCCAAACCTAGTCAGTATTTGCCTATGTTTAATAAAAGATAATTTTATCCTACTTTTGATAAGGAAAGGTACGAGTTATTTGTGGCTTAATGGTTGTTCCCTTATTGTTATTTATCTAGTTATAAGCATGGTTTTATGACATATCTTAGTCATGGCTCTTTTCACGTTTTTACTTGTAACTGAATGAATAATGAATGCAAGACCTAATTGGTGTTATAAAAGATAATGTGAGAAGACAGTGACCCTTCTTGATAAACCTCTAATAATTTTTCAGTTTCCTATTATCAGATTTGCATTCATGAACTATAGGTTGCATATTTACCAAGTGTTTGATAGAATGTCAGTCCCAGTTTGAGATGATCAAGTCAAGTCTTGGTTCTAGTTTTTGATTTAAAAGCATTGTTTATATGTCATTTATATTCTATGGAAGTTTCACTGAGTTTTGGGTAGAGACCAGAGTCCTAGCCCTAAAAAAGTGGCACAAAATTCGGAGTCACTAGTGTAGAACTGAGTAGAAAATTCCATAGTCACATGGAGGCAGGCTTATGAGTGAGACTAGGAACCCATAGTCGCATGGAGGCCTTGGCAAGGGAGTGAATCGGGCTCTAGTTGAGGGAAAAAGTGAGTTGTCTCAGGGGTTGGACACTTTGAGGGGTTAGGTTACTCCTGGAGGTTCTGTGGCACTTGAGGGAAGTCAGTAAGGTCTTAAGTTGTCGGCTCCATTTCCTTAAGGTAACATAGGGGGTTGAGTCTTATAATAGTGACCCTCAAATCATGTTTACCCCAGTAAATCCAGTGAAAGCGAGTAAATGTGGGTGGAGGCGTTACAACTCCCACCTGTTGACCCTCTCTATCCATCCATGTGTTTACAAATGATAAGCTTTATGAAGGCCAACTTTGTACCCAAACCTGCAAACAAACCCTTCTAAAACTTGGATGTGAACTTAGCATCTCTGTCCAACACAATCTTCTTCGAAACACCATGTAATCTCATGATCTCCTTGATGAAGACTTGTGCCACCTCACTAGCTGAATAAGTAGTCTTCAGTGGAATGAAGTGGGCCACCTTACTCAATCTATCAACCATCACCATGATAGAATCATGCTGCCTTGATTTCCTTGGAATACCTGTAATTAAATCCATGGCAATTACCTCCCATTTCTACTCCAGAATCAGAATGGGTTGAAGCAACCCACCTGGATGCTTAAACTCAACTTTCACTTGCTAACAATCTGAACATCTAGCCACAAAATCTGCCACTTCCTTCTTTATATTTGAACAATAGTCTAATTTATTCACTGTTGTCAATGTCTTCTGATATCCTGCTTGACATGAATATGGATTGACATGAAACTCCCTCAAGATAATCTTCTTGAGCTCATTGTCATCATGCACATAGATCCTGTCCATGAATCTCACTAAGCCATATGCTGTGAGATGATAGTCCACATCCCGATCACTTGTACCCTGTTGTAACATGAGCATAAGATCCCTGTACATATCATCTTGTTTTCCTACCTGCAAGATCCGATATTGTAAATCTGTCCCATACGAGCTCATAACTGCAACATAGTTTAACTGTACTCTCCTGCTAATAGAATATACAACCGTGTTCTCCTTACCCTTGATGTGTCTGATCTCGAAGTCAAACTCACTAAGGGTAGACAACCATCTAGCTTTCCTGGTATTTAGATTCGGTTGGTCAAACAAATATCTCAACCCATTGTGATCGCTTATCAACACAAGCCTCCTTCAAAGAAGATAATGCCTCCACATCTTCAAGGCATGAATAATAGCTTCCAACTCAAGATCATGAGTCACACAGTTCTTCTTGTGATATTTCATTTTCTTGGACTCATAGAAAACCAAATGCCCCTCTTGCATTAGGACTCCACCAAGTCCTCTTTTGTAAGCATCTGTACACACCATGAAATCTTTATCTGAATATGTAATATTAAGAACCAGAGCGTTTGCCAAAAACTGCTCAAAACTGACTACACATTCCTCTATCCATTCAAATTTATTACCTTTTATTTCCAATGACGTAATAGGATATGCAATGCATGAGAATTTCCTGAGGAACCTCTTGTAGCAACCTGCTAACCACATGAATGATCTGACTTCATCCACATTTCTAGGAGCTTCCCATTCCATGAGATCCCTTATGTTTTATGGATCTACTGCTATGCCTTCCTTGGAAACAACATGTCCCAAGTAATGTAACTTTGTCTGAAAGAAGTTGCATTTACTAATCTTGGCATACAAATGATGCAAGGCTAGGAAAAACCACTGTCAATCCAAACAATCCTCCATGCAAATGACATGTCATAACCAATAAACCGCATGCATGTACCATGCATTGCAAAAATAGCATGGAAACCATACATACAACTCGATACCTGCAAATAAACCCAGTTGTAGTCACTGATCCTGATGTCCTCTTACGATTTCATGCATTTAATTTTCCTTATTTCTCTAAATCCCAAGTATGCGACACTCCTCCAAGAGTGATCCAAGAAACTCTAAGTGTCCAAGAGTATGAGCGAGAGAATGGAAGAGAGCTCCACCATAAAACTAAAAAAGGTTAACAATCGATCCTCATAAGCCTTTTTATCAATGAGGCCTCTATTTGATTCATTTTCCATTATTTTCCTTCATTTTCCATCTCACATGCAACCCGCGACCTTTCACCTTCCTTTTCTCCTAATTTCCATTATTTTCATATATAAAATTCCAATTAATGCCACTTGCCTTTGCAAAGCCTTTTCCATTTCCTTTTCCAATTTCCTTTAGCCATAAAAGTCGAAGTGCCACCCATTAGGATTTTTTTACCACTATTCATCTTGGAATACATGTCCTGTGACCTTAGTCTTATATTTTTTTACATGGATTTTTAACTAGATCTGTTATAGAACCCTCCCCGTTGGGGGAACACCTTCCTCGGTATTCGATCACACCTACAACCAAAAAAACAATGAAAACAAAACACACTTCCCATGAAGCTTTATAACATAGCTCATTGTAGTATTTACAATGACCACCTGCTGATAACATGGCAATCATACCATTTACTGGATCTTTATAACTTAGCTCATTACGATATTTACAATAACAAGCACATACACTTATGTACATTTGCTTCAACCAACAAATAATCATATTGCCTATGGAGGTTTATAAACACAACTCAATACAATATTTACAATAATATACACATATACACATATGTACATTTTCTCAACTGACAAATGAAAGGATATGATACCTGCATCCACAACAAGGGAATCCAGAGGCTCACATCTCCACCCTCATAGTAGTACCAGGATTCACCTCCTTCCAAGGAAGTCCATAATCCACTGTCAAATTCAAAGTCTGCATCCAATGTACAACTCTAAAATCATGCACTAATGTGCCCTTAGTGAACAATTATCGACTCATTTTTCCACGACACACTCCCAATGTGCATCTAATTCCATCTAGCAATGTTAATGACCAAAACAAATCCATTCCCCGACCTTCCCTTCTCTGGTAGGAAGTCCCTAGGGAAATACAATCATACCCTTCCATGTAGTCACACACCTTCCAAGTTCCGCGGGCATCCCCTTCTCTGCTACACAGTCCCTCAGGCGACCGCTCCATTGGCGGGCATCACCTTTTTTAGGTAGGTATATGCCTTGGAAGGTCAAACAACCAAGGCATATACCTACCTAAAAACCATCATACCGATCATAACATGCTCATGGAAATAAATGGACACTATTAGGAACCAGTGTCCCACAATGACCCTACTCCTGAAATGATTTACCAACATATTGTTGCTTATTCCAATTCCTTTTACGGTTGACACTGCTAATTCTTGCAGTTAGTTTCAACCATCCTAAACCGGGCAATGCATGATTTCCTGTACTAAGTACATAATTTCCATTAGATTCAAAATAAATTGAAATAAGCTCAAATCATACCTCATAGGTGGAATGCCAATAAAGTACACCTGAAAATTTGTTCACTTCTTGTCATAACAAGTCAAATTATTTGCTTGATTAAATCATCATGTATAAACATATCACATTTGGTTAGCTCAAAACACAACCATCATAGGCCAAAATTGATGTAGGGGCATTAGGCACTAGCCAACAATGTAGGAGTTTTGTCCACATGCCGTGGCTAGGAGGGCTCGAAAACATTTGAATTGTAACAACTAGGTGTCAATACCTCAGCTGACTATTTCATTTAGCCTAGTTATAATTTGTAGAAGTCAAATCGTTGGATTCGATCCATTTGTGATGTTTCAGTTAGTAGAATTATTGTAATAAGGCGTTTGATTTTCTAAACGGTCCTCGTAGAGGAACCAAAGAGTCACATTGTAATGTATATAATTGTATTCCTCGGATGTATTGAAGGAGGAGGAGATTTCTGCAATAAAATAAGTGTGTTGAGCAATCGCTTCCCGTTGAATAAAATTCAGTGCTCGTTGATTTTAAATTTGAGTTGAACTCGTATTGTGTGCAGAATTTGGTGAATCAAGTCACCACGAAACCTCTGTAATTCTCTGTCCATTTCTTTCTCTCGAATTTTCTGATTAAGTGAAGAAATCCCGTGTGCAGGCGAGGTCTGTGTAAATGGTGGTCGATGAACTCTATTCTGAGGTTGTGAGAACTCCACTGTAAGAAGAATAGACTATTCGTTGTTTAATTAAATCCCGAACCGAGATCAGAACCTGAGTCAAGGCAGACGAAGGATAACGTAGCCCTGACGTGAACCCTGGTTAAGCACTGTACCAAACCCGCGAGTGGATATGCAAGCCGGGTTGCCCATATCGCACTGCTTTTGGGTGAGTAAGCGGGATTTCCTGTACGCAAGCGATTCCATAGGGAATGAGACATGTGGCGAGGTGGACCCATGGAAAACCGTTGTCATAGTGCGCCATCGCACGTTATCCATCGATTGAGGAGGAAGCGCGATATGCGTATATGCCGTCGATTTGGAGGCTTGCTATCTAACGGTGATCGTACGCTGGACTTGCACGAAGTTTAACAAAGGTACGATGTATGTATTGAACTCCACGATTGTATTTGTGTGCCGGGATATAAATAAGCTGCCCAAAGAAAAATATTGTCGGTTTATTAAATTAAGATAGAGGGACTAATGTTGTAAGGTATAAGGAGGCAGATATAAGATTGTCGAAAAATTATAGTGTGGGTTATTAAAGTCCAGAAATATATTTAACATTTGCCAATGTTTGCTGAATATATTTATTTTTCAATTTCTTCCAAATTGATAAATAAATTCACCTGAAAAATCTGAGAAGACCACATGGAGATAAACCAAGTTAATTGAGGGAAATGCTACAGAGTAACATAAACATACCAGCTCTCCTTAGCGGGACGTGACTTTCAGTTTTGTTGCGTCATTTGTGGTATCAGAGCTGTTGTTTCCGAGTTGTTTTTGCAGAGAGCTAACATGGCAATCTGAGTTGGTAGAGGTGCTGGAAGAAGGAGAACTGTTGCCAACGCAGAGGTGTTGGGGATGTTGCAGAGGGTCGAGGCCAGAATGGATGCCATGGAGCGAAGACAACCCAGAGATCCTGAAGACATCAGTGAACCTGAAACAGAAGAAGTGGAAGAAGATGTTGAAATTCCTCCTGACTTGAGGCTCCTCAGAACTGTTCTGGGGTCTGCAGTTAAGCCTAGAATTGAAGTGTCGAGTTATGCAGGGGGACTGAATCCAGAGGAGCTGGTGGACTAGATTAATGAAATGAACAAGTGCTTCGATTATGAAGAAATAAGCAAAGATAAAAAGGTCAAGTTTGCGGTGACAAAGCTGAAAGGACATGCTGCACTTTGGTGGGATGCAGTGTAGGCAGAAAGGAGGAGAGTTGGAAAACAACCTATCAAGAGCTGGACCAGAATGATGGCTAAAATAAAAGGTAAATTCTTGCCTAGTGATTATCAGTTGACATTGTATAGGCAAATGCAAAATCTGAGATAGAGGTTGCTGACAGTAAAGGAATACACATAGGAATTCTACAGGGTAAGCATAAGGGCTGGGCAATTTCAGGACACACCAGAGAAGACTGCCAGATATGTGAATGGTCTCAAGTTGGAGATCTAAGATGAGATTGGTCTTCTATCTCCCAAGATAGTGGAAGAGGCCTATCAGGTGGCCTTGAAAGCAGAGGAGAAACTCTTGAGGAAACAGTCTGCCAAGAAGAGAGGTACTTTCCGAGGAAAGGGAAGTCAGGGTGGTAGAGGAAAGCCTACTACACCTAGAGATGGAGCTAACAGTAGCTCACCTCCGAATGCATCTACATAGGATGATGCAAGAGGCAGAAGGGGTTCTTACAGAGGAAGGGGAAGAGGAGGCAGAGACAGAGGCAGAGGTAGAGAGTTGAGGTGTTATAGATGCACGCAAGTGGGACATAAGCACTATGAGTGTCCAGAGAATGTGGGTGCTGGTCCAAGAAATGCTGTTGTTTCCCAGGCTAGAGAAGAGGCATAAATTGAAGAATAAATTCTTTCAGAGAGGGGAGAGTCCTTGGTGGTAAATAAGGTCCTGTTGAAGCAAGCCAAAGAGGTCACTGAGCCTGCACAAAGGAAGACTTTGTTTAAGAGCATATGCAAAGTCCAAGGGAAATGCTGCCAGCTAGTCATTGATAGTGGCAGCACAGACAATCTGGTTTCCACTAAGGTGATAGAAAAGTTGAAGCTGAAGACAAGGGAGCATCCAACTCCCTACAGGGTGTCCTAGCTGCATAAAGGGCACCAGCTGGTTGTGAAAGAATAGTGTGAGATAGAGCTGCAAATGGGAAAATACAAGGACAAATTTTTGTGTGATGTAATGCCCATGGATGTGTGTCATATACTTCTGGGTAGACCTTGGAAGTTTGACAGAGCAGCAGTGCATGATGGCAAGAAGAACACTTACAAGTTCTTCAAAGATGGGGTACATCATACATTGATACCCATGGAAGAAGGAGAGCTATCCAATAGAGTGATTGATCCAAAGACCTTGTTGCTGAGCAGGAAGGAATATCTGCAATAGATAGAAGAGGAAGAGTTAAGTTTTGCTTTAGTTTGCAAGCCTAAGGTAGTTCTTACTTCTACAAAGATTTCTGATTTGCCAATAGAAATCCAAGAGATGTTAGACAATTATTGTGACATTGTTGTGGATGATTTACCTAATGAGATGCCACCTGTGAGAAAGATCAGCCATCAGATAGATTTTATCCCTGGTTCAAATCTGCCAAATAAGGAAGCCTACAGAATGAATCCCACATAAAATGAGGAAATCAAGAGACAAGTACAGGAATTGGTGGACAAGGGACTGATCAGAGAAAGTTTGAGTCCATGTGCAGTACCAGCAGTATTGAGCCCAAAGAAAGATGGAGGCTGGAGGATGTGTATTGATTCTAGAGAAATCAATAAGATCAAAATCAGGTACAGATTCCCTTTGCCTAGAATTGAGGATTTGATGGACTGTTTGAGTGGTGCTAAATATTTTTCAAAGATAGATTTAAAAATTGGATATCGTCAGATCAGAATAAGAGAGGGTGATGAGTGGAAAACTGCCTTTAAAACAAATGAAGGGCTGTATGAATGGATGGTAATGCCTTTTGGGTTGTCAAATGCACCTAGCACTTTCATGAGACTTATGAATGAAGTATTGAAAGAATTCATTGGGAAATTTGTGATAGTATATTTGGATGATATATTAGTTTTCAGCAGAACTAAAGAAGAACATTTAAGGCATCTTAATCATGTCTTGAAGAAGCTGCACCAAGAGAAACTGTTGATAAATTTAAAGAAATGCTCATTCATGAAAGAAGAGTTGGTGTATTTGGGTTTTGTTGTTTCTGCAGAAGGATTGAATATGGACCCAGAAAAGGTCAAGGAAATTGTGGAGTGGCCTTCACCCAGGAATGTTTTTGAGGTAAGAAGTTTCCATGGACTTGCCAGTTTTTACAGAAAGTTTATAAGAAACTTCAGTAAGATCAATGCACCCATAATTGAGAAAATAAAGAAGAGCAGACAACCATTTAAGTGGACTACTGAAGCAGAAATAAATTTTAAACTTTTGAAGCAAAAGATAACGGAGAAGCTTGTTTTGATTCTGCCTGATTTTACTAAACCATTTCAAGTGAAGTGTGATGCTAGTGGAGAGGCCATTGGAGCTGTGTTGAGTCAGGATGATAGGCCTGTAGCATATTTTAGTGAGAAGCTGAATGACACCAGAAGAAAGTATTCCTCTTATGAGAAGGAATTATATGTAATTGTTCAGGCACTAAAAAAGTGGAGACATTATTTGATGTCCAGGGAATTTGTATTGTATTCTGACAATCATGCTTTGCAGTATATTGTACAGCAGCCCAAGTTGAAACATAAGCATGCCAAATGGGTTGAGTATCTCTAAGGGTTTAATTTTGTTTTGAAACATATAAGTGGCCAAGAAAATAAAGTAGCTGATGCTTTGAGTAGGAGGCACATGCTTGTTCAAGAAACTAATTTTGAAGTTGTAGGATTTGATTTTCTCAAGGAATTGTATAAAACCGATCCAGATTTTAAGGAAGCATTTGAGGCATGTAGTAACCCTGTTCTAACAAATAGAAGCTAGTGGCTAGATTATTTCTTGTAGGAGGACTTACTATTCAGAAGAAACCAACTGTGTGTACCAAAATGTTCCATGAGATAAAATTTGATCAAGGAGAAGCATAGTGGTGGACTTGCTGGACACTTTGGTACTGATAAAAATTATGAGCAGCTGAGTCACTTATATTATTGGCCCAAGATGAGAACAAAAGTGTACAAGTTTGTGAAGAATTGCAAAATCTGTCAATATGCCAAAGGAAGGAGCCAAAATGCAGGATTGTACACTCCCTTGCCTATTCCAGACAGTCCTTGGGACATGGTAAGTATGGATTTTGTTCTAGGATTGCCCAAGAATCAGAGAGGGAATGATGCAGTCTTTGTTGTGGTGGACAGATTCTCCAAAATGGCACATTTTGTTCCATGCTATAAAACTAGTGATGCCACCCATGTTGCTAACTTGTTTTTCAAAGAAGTTGTTAGATTGCATGGGTTGCCCAAGAGTATTGTTTCAGACAGAGACACCAGATTTGTGGGTCATTTTTGGAGGACACTGTGGAAGAAAATTGGTACCAAACTGAGTTTCAGCTCAGCTTATCATCCCTAGACTGATGGAAAAACTGAGGTAGTGAACAGGAGTCTGGGAAATTTGTTGAGAAGTCTTGCAGGAGAGCATCCCAAACAGTGGGATCATATTTTGCCCCAGGCAGAATATGCATATAATGATTCACCAAATAGAAGCACAGGACAGAGTCCATTCCATATTGTTTATGGAATGCACCCCAGAGGAATATCAGAGTTAAGAAATCTGGGAAAGGCAGAGCTAAGGAGCGTAGATGGTGAGGAATTTGCTTCAGAGATCTGTTGAGCCCCAAATATGTCCTTCCCCTTCACCAAATTTCACTTCATTTCCCTTGTTCCTTATCAATTACAGGCTTAAATGGTCAATAGGATTGGTTAAAGACACTTTAAGAATGTATATAATGACTAACTTGCTAAACTTTTATGGTTTTGTTGTTGTAGTAATTTTTGACTAGACTTAGTTACAGAATGCAACCATTTTGTAGCTAGTTGCCGATTCCGCAGCTGTCTTCATGTTCTCACAGGTTCCAGGTATCACCTCAAAGAAAAATGCATATGGGTGAATTCCAGACTTCATCCACATCATTCCTTGCTCCCTACGAAGTATGAGCAGAATTCTATAGGTGGTTATGCACGTGGGAAACCAAAACTAAGAGACAGACTTATAATAGGACAAGGACTGTACAGATGTCTTTAATCACAGTACGAGAGCTCCACCAAATTTCTAATTTGATTTTAGTTTGGAAAGAAATTTATTCCTATTTTATCTCAATGGCAGTTATGTAATTTTCTTATAAGAATGACTCGGGAGACTGAGAAACGGCTAGCTAGATTTATGTTTTGTTGCTAGATCTCAAAAGACAGTAATACTCTGTTTTTGAAATACTTTTCCTTTAATGAAAGAAGCACCACTTTATTGCAAGATATGAGGCAATCTTGAGGAAATTTGTATGCTGATCCGGTGGTAGAGGGCCCCTACTACCCGAGAATCTTTGTGCACATTGTTTAGATAAGTAACTTTAGCATTATTGCATTCATAGTTTAAGCAATTTTCTGAACTTTGTGTTTTATACTCACTTGCATTGGATGCTACAGTCTAGTCTTGTTCTCACGAATTATTCCAAAATATCACTAATATTGAATGAGATATAACTGTAGTATTTTAGGAATTAGTTGTCTTTTTCTGAACTTTACGTTTTTGTGCTCAATTACATCAATTGTTACAGCTAGACTTGTTCTTCCGAATTGTTCCAAAATATCCCTAATACTGAACGAGATAGGGCTGTAATAATTTAGAGATTAGTTGCATTATAAGTGTAGTTGTAATACTCCGGAGATTAATGGCACGCTAGTTTAGTTTCTGCTCACTGTATTTCAAGTTAGACTAATGGCACGCTAGTTCAGTTTTTGTTCACTGTATTTCAAGTTAGGATAATGGCATTCTAGTACAGTTGTGGTCACTGTATTTGAAGTTTGAATGATTTCATTTTAGTTCAGCTTTATCTATTGTATTTTTAGTTTCATTAGTTAGTTGTATGCTAGTTTTGTTCCATTAAACTTCAAGGCCTTCATTATTTACAAACTACTCTTTTTATTAATCTCTTTCAACACATCATCATATGGACAGGAATTAGTGATATCATTTCAAGGCCTTAACTGTTCTGCAATCTCTTATAATTGTACAAATAGCCTTTTTCCCAAAACTATTCCAAAAGACTCCTAACTTCCGAATAAGGCTTAGTAGTGACAATTAAGTTGCAGAATGGATTAATTTCAGTGTCATAGGTTAATTTAGAGTAGAGTTTCTCACTGTGTTGCAGACTATATTTTCCAAATATGTTCCAACAAATTTCTAGCCATGGATAAGATTTTCTCTGTGATCTTGTAGGTGGTTGTTTACTTAGAAGAATCTCATGGCACTAAATTATCCTTTTCTCAAGCTATTCCAACATACTTCTGATGAATGAATTGGACTGAGTTCATGTTGTGAGTTATTTTCTTGTCAAAGTTTTGCATTTTCTAAGTGCCATACATAGTTTAGAATAGGTTTTGCTCTGTTTTAGTGTGATCAACAACTTCTCTTTTCCAAAACTTAGTTCTTTTCCTCTTAGAATAAAAACACAAAACTAAAAACATTGAAAAAAAACACTAAACACAACGTAGTGAGAAACAAATACCTAGGCACATATAGTGCACTTAACTTCAACAGTTTACTAGCCTTGGTTGACAATTTATGACCTCAATTTAGGAACACTAAGTTGAGCAGACATTTTGGCGCCGTTTCCGGGGAAGTGTAACTAGGTAGCCTTGTTTCTTACCTCCCAAAAACAATGATATGCGTAGAGAAATAGACTCAAGGGGTAGATTCATAAGAAGTAGAAGCTTGATTCCTAGAACACCACTTGTTTCACCAAGACCAAGAGTTAGCACACCTCCAACTCAAACCCACATTCCATCCTTTACTGATCCTAGACTTCCAGAGGACTTAAGATCAGATATTCCATTAAAAATACCTTCCACTTCATCCACTGAACCTGTCTTAGAAGAAGATTCAAGGACCCTTGCTAGAGACCTAAACTTTTCAACTTCTACAGAAGAATCAACTATGGCAGAAGAAGGGGGAGGAGGAGTTTTTAATGGAGAACACACACTATTTGGAGGGGGTATAGGTAGAGGTAGAGGTAGAGGAGAAGGAGGTAGAGGTGCAGAAGGAGAAGGAGGCAGAGGAAGAGGTAGAAGAGAAATGGGAAGCTCTTTTGGATTTCCTATAGTAGAGGAAGAAACCAATGCAACTATGAAAAAAATTTCACCCTCTGTCCTTCCAAACTTTTATGGACTCAAAACTAAAGATCCTGAAACCTTCCTATTTGAATTTGAAGTCCTATGTAGAACCTATGACTACTTACAAGATGCTTAAAAACTTAAACTATTCCCTTCAACATTGAAAGGAGCAACATTAAAATGGTTTATGAGTTTGATCAACAGTTCTATTAGGACATGGGAAGACATGAAACAAGCATTTCTAGAGAGGTATTTGGATTACTGTATGCCAGTCAACCATAAGGAAGAAGTGTTTAAAATGTTACAAAAAGAGGATGAAAATTTGGAAGATTTTTTGGAGAGGTTTAACTATAACATCAAGAGGGCAAAAATGGAAAACTTAGACCAAGACACCTTGAAAGCTCTCTTGTTGAAGAAAATTAGGGATGAATGGTTAGATATCCTTAACATGATGGGAAAAGGGGATATATCTCAGCTCACATTACCTGAAATAGCTGAATTATGTATCAACCTTTCAAGAGGGAAATCTAAAACTATAAAAGGACCAAGAGACCCTGCTCTTGCAAGGGCAAGTAAATCTGCTTCTGGGACAGTAAGTAGAGCAGAAATAGGAAATATGCTTGATGAATTCAAATCTGATATCTTGGGGAGTCTTAGTGAACAAATAGACACCCTTAAGTTACAAAACAAGCAGAAAACTGAATCTGATGTCTTAGCAATCTTTTGTCCCAAATGTAGAAAGAAAAATGCCTTGAGAGAGTGCCCTTTGGATGCAAAAGTTGTGGAGACTTGTGTAATTTGTTCAGAAAAACATGAGACCAAGAGTTGTCCTTCACTTCCTGGTCTTCAAGCTAGCTTTCCAGAAGAAACTCCTACAAGTTCCACAGAATCTCTCAATTTTGTCTCCAAGAGACCTTGGAAAGGACTTCAAACACAAGGATTTCATGATCAGTTGTATAATCAACCCCCACCAAATTGGAATTCTTGGCAGCAAACTTGGCCCCAATTTCAAAATCAATCACAAACTTGGGCGCAAAGAGCACAAAATCCCTATGGAAGATACTTTCAGTATTACCAATATCCACCATCCTACCCACCATATTCACATTTTCCTCCTCAACAAAACTTTCAACAAAATCCTCAACAAAATCCACAAAATCCACAACATCACAATCAACCACTTCCATTACCATTTCCTCAGAAAACAACTCAATTGCTTGCCCAACCCATACCAAACCCCAACAATAAAAATCCTCAGAACACATACATGATAGAAGGCCAACAGTTTCCAACTTATTTGATCACTCCTTTAGACCTTAATGTAGAAATTTTAATAATAGCTGAATTATTCACCGAGATTATCCTGATTACACACTATTTAAGCTTCATGCATAATACATAACCTCTTCTACAATTGATCATCAATTTGCGGAAATAGAAGCAGTCGCATGCGCACATTAAAACATAATCAAGCACACATATGACACAATATGTAATGGGGAAAGATGATAGCTTAAAACCCCCAAATATCTGTATATTATAATGATAGAGAACATGTAACAATCATAGTACAATACTCCTCACAAGTACTCAGTACTATCTCCAAAAGTTACACACAAACTAGCTCAGATTTGAACAAGTCAAATGTTCAAATCTCCTCCACAAGTCTGCCTGCCTCTACTGCGCAATCCAAGATGAATAATGATAAGATCCAAGTTCAAATCCACCTGGCTTGAACTACGCAATCCTCATTGACAATCTCAATCAATGTGTGTGCAAATCTCATGCACAGCGATAGTCACAACTGATAGTAGACTCACCCTTTCACCCACCTCTAACACTGGTCTCCACTGAACTGTCCATGCATTGCAGTTAACTGATGTGTTCTTTAGTTGATTTATGAGTTAATAATTGGTGAATTAATTAATAATTAATTCACACCACTCATCACTAGTGTATTTATCAGTTAGACTAAATACAACTAGTTCAACTAAGTTAAACCGAACACAACTCCACCAACTGTCTCATCAACTCCACCAAACTCTGCCACATGAGTTCTAACTAAAGTCAACCATGAAATAGCTCAACTAACCCATAGGAAAAGCATATTTCCTTCTGTCAGCTGCATGTGCCACATCCAAGCATCAAACTGAAGTGCTCCAAGAGGATAAGATAATGTTTATAGTCTAAATATTATTAAGGGTTAATAATATTTGACTGTTCTATTTTTAGCCCGGTAGTCTAAAAATAGATTCCGCCTAATGTCTAAAAATAGAGGTCCATCTATTTTTACCAACTTGACCAATCATCCATAAATAACATCCTGCAACTCATAGACCATGATCCATATGTCTAAAAATAGACATAGTCTAAATATAGACTTTGCGCCAAAAATAGCCTGCGGGCCCACTTAGTGAAGGCGACTTCTTTTCACTAAGCTCCATCATCTTGTTGCATTTTCAACACTTAATGATGTTCAAATTAGGTCTGGAAGAATACTTGAAAAGAGGAAACCTTCTGTAATCATACAAGAGCAAGACAATTCTGAGGAAGATTCTCTACAGATAAATAAAAGTCTTGAAGAGAACACATCTTTCCAAGACTCAAACATTGAAAAATCAAAACAAAAAGAACCAATAATTTCAACTCCTATATTAGAGCAACCATCAACATCCACTTCTACACCTCCCTTTCCAGAAAGATTACAAATTGATAGGGGTATAGAAAAACAAATTATGGTGCCTAATTATGATTTCCTAGATGAGCTGAGAAATGTTTGTATTAAGATCCCATTATTGCAAGCTATCAAGGAAATTCCAATCTTAGAAAAGACAATAAAGGAGTTGAGCATGAAGAAAACAGGAAAAAGAATAAGAGAGACAAAGAAAATTCAACTGGCAGGAAAAATAGTAGATATCATGATGGGTAAGATTGCTATTCCAAAGTATCTAGACCCAGGAAATCCAGTTGTTAAAATACACATCAATGGAACTGAAATTCAAAACACACTTATTGATTTAGGAGCAGCAATCAATATCATGAGTAGACAAATCATGGATAAACTGAAACTTCCTAATCTTCTTTTTACACCCACATTATTACAATTAGCAGACAGATCTGTGATCAAACCTGATGGGGTAATAGAAGACATTTCAGTGTCCCTAGATTCTTGGGAGTATCCTGTGGATTTTATGATCCTAACTCCTAAGAATAATCTAGGAGGGCATCCTATTATATTAGGAAGACCTTGGTTAGCTACAGCTGATGCTTTCATTACTTGTAGATCCGGTGACATGTACATCTCTGATGGTAGTTCAACCAAGAAATTTACCTTGTATCCTCCAGCAAAAACAATTACAGAATTGGATGATACTCAATGGATAGAGGATGAAGAAGATTTACAACCTCTCTTCACAATTTCAGAAATTAGTGAAGATAGCCAGATTCTGAATACCTTAGAGAACTTTGAATCCTCTTCGGAATACAAACATGAACAATTTCAAGAAGAATCCAACATTGAGTTTTTATCATCAAGACAGATGTCTCTTTACTCCATGGATAAATTTGGTAGCTCTACAATTGAGATATTTCCAGGTAAAACTTTAAACATAAACAAGAACCTAGAGAAATCTCAACAAGAAAAGCTAGTCAAGATATTACAGAGACATTCTTTTGCATATGCATGGGAGTACACTGATATGAAAGGGATAAGCCCTAAGACTTGCACTCATCACATCTACATAGAGGAAAATTGTAAACCAATCAGACAACCTTAGAGACGGATGAATCCAAATCTTAGGGAGATTGTTAAAGAAGAATTGCAGAAATTGTTAAATGTTAACTTTATCTATCCCATTTCAGATAGTCAGTGGGTTTCTCCTTTGGTAATTGTGCCAAAGAAAAATGGTAAATGGAGGGTATGTGTTGACTACCGGGAACTAAACAAAGCTACTCTTAAAGACCATTTTCCCTTACCTTTCATAGATCAAGTGTTAGATACAATAGCTGGCAAAAAGTACTTCTCATTCCTAGATGGGTTTAGTGGTTACAACCAAATCCAAGTAGTACTTGAAGATCAAGACAAAACCACATTTACCTGTCCTTGGGGTACCTATGCTTACCGAGTATTGCCATTTGGATTATGCAATGCACCTGCAACATTTCAAAGGGCAGTACTAGGAATTTTTTCAAATCTAATACATGATTGTGTAGAGGTATATATGGATGATTTCACAGTTTATGGAAACACATTTGAAGAAGCTTTAGCAAACTTGGAAATTTTTTTAAAGAGATGTAAAGAAGCAAATCTTTCACTAAGTCATGAGAAGTGTTTTATGATGTTTATTGAAGGAATTGTTTTAGGACATCACATTTCAGGGGATGGGATTAGAGTTGATGAATCAAAAGTTGAAGTCATCTCTAACTTATCTATTCCAAGTTTTCAAAGAGATGTTAGGAGTTTTCTTGGATTTACAGGATATTATCGAAGGTTTATAGAAAACTTCACCAAGATAGCATCTCCACTTTTCAAATTACTTACCAATGACTGTGAATTCAAGTGGAATCTTGATTGCCAGTTAGCCTTTGAGACCTTGAAAACAAAAATCTCTGAAGCACCTATTTTAAGGGGACCTAACTAGAAGTTACCATTTCATATTTCAACAGATGCCTCGGATACAGCTCTAGGAGCAGTATTGGGACAAAAAGACCTGATTCCTTATGCCATCTACTATACCAGCAAAAATTTGACCCCTTCAGAGTTAAATTATACTGTAACTGGAAAAGATTTTTTAGCTTTTGTTCATGCCATAAACAAATTCAGACACTATATAACAGGCTATGAAACTTTTTTTCACACATATCACTCTGCAATTACATATCTAATGAACAAATCAATTACTAATGGCAGAGTCATAAGATGGTTATTGCTTTTACAAGAATTCAACATTACCATTCTAGATAGGTCTGGAAAACAAAACAAAGTAGCTGATTTCCTATCTAGAATCCAAAACATCAAAGACAATACCCCAGTTGAAGATCAATTCCCTGATGAATATCTTTTTGCAATTTCTACTCAAGCTCCTTAGTTTGCTGACATTGCTAATTATTTAGTTTCAGGGAAATTTCCTTCAATAATGAATGCAAGAGACAAAAGAAAGATCATTAATGACAGTGCAAAATATTCATGGGTTGCTAATGAGTTATACAAAACAGGTCTAGACTTTATCATTAGGAGATGTGTTCGGGAAGATGAGATGCCTGAGATCATCAAGGCATGTCATGATGAACCTTGTGGCGGACACTTTGCTGATAAAAGAACAGCTTATAAGATCCTTCATTTAAGATATTATTGGCCATCCCTTTTTAAAGATGATAAAGAGTATGTCAAAAGGTGTGACAGTTGCCAAAGGGTAGGGAAACCTTCTCCTT